>JALJCO010014492.1:1200000-1772500 GCA_023101725.1 Atherinomorus stipes
TTTGATATCACAGACACATTCATAAGAGATGTGAGAAATGACTGAGATCATGAATAAGCGTATTTATTCACGTTAATATTTTTTTTCTGTTATCATATGAATTACTGATATTGAGTGATTTTCTCAGCGTTTTAAATCTTTGTAAAAAAAAAAAAAATGTCTTACAACATGGTGCTTTTTTTAAAGCTAAGGTTAGAATTGAATACATTCTGTAGGTGGGTTATAGGGGCCCTGGGGCAAATTATGACATTTAAGGTGGGGAAGGTAGGAGGGTGTTTGCTAGAGGTTTACAGAGACAAGCAAAAGCTTGCCCACATCGGTATCCGGTAGAATGAGTAAGAGAGAGTGGGGAAGAAAAGGAATGAAGGGGGATCTGTTCAAACCTAGAAGAGGTAAGACGTTCTGTGGCCTGAGGAATGTGAAAAAAGAGCAACAGGCCAGGTTGACAGGCAGGAGACGTGGAAGCTGTCTGTCATCGGCAGAGCTCCAGAATTTTCCATGACTTCAACCCTCCATCTCTGAGCAGAAATGTGGCTGCAGGGCAGAAAAGTCAACCCTGTGTCTCTATAATGAGCTGTGAACCAGAGGTAGAAATGGCAGGGAGATGCATGGAGGTAACACTTTAACTTAAGTTTCAGCCATGCACAAGTGAAGGCAGATGGCTTCCAATGGCCCAGCAGAATGAGGCCATTGTGCTCCCAAGATTGAAGAGACATTACAGTATATTCTCAGCAAGCTCGCTACCCTCTTCTGTCATAAATTACACCCTAGCTGCGTCCACAAAGTTTCACAAATTTGTGGCCAAATATAGGAACTACGGGCTGAAGAGTGCATGAAAAATCCAAAAGGATTCTGCATAAAAATAGAAAGCGCAATGATCAGTCATTTTGTAGAATGAAATCATCACTGATGTGTGCGCGGCTGCTTTACTGGGTTATATCTGATTGAATGTTTTCTGTTAGTGAAATAAAACCTGCCATTCATCATTAGAATACATTGGCAAAGACTAAAAAAAAATAAATGACTAAATCAAAAAAGGAAGGTCTACTTAGCGTGAAAATTAGGACTAAATGGAGCCATAATGTAAACACCATTATTGTATCTGCTCAAAGTCAAGTGCAACAACAAGGAACAGCAGACAGAGTTTTGTCCTGATAGGTACTTTTTTTGTCTTGTATTTTTTTCTTTGTAAGTACAAATAAGGGAAATGAACATTTACATTTTGAGCAAAAAATAAAACTTTCTGAACTCACTGATGGCTGCACATGCCACCAACCACTGAGAAAACAGGTCTATAACAAACAAACATTACACAACATGATTTCTTTCCACCCACACGTTAAAACAACCAAAAGCAGCTTCTGTATTTATCTGATGATTTATTCCATTTTTTATTGTACAGCATCCAAAGCCAGCTGTTGCAAGCAAACAGAAGCACTGCAGCAAATAGAAGTTTCACTGACTAATATGGTTTCTGGGCAAAGTTGTGGACAGAACCTGGCTCGGCCTGATATGGCAGCTTGTTTCCACACAGCCAATCATTTGGATATTGTTTCATGTTTGCACTGGAAGCTTTGGCTGCCCTCTGTGAGTCAACAGACTGATTATCCACTGCGGGGGGCTCTGACCACATAGCCGAGTGGGAAAACAGTGAGGCTTGAATAAAGAAACAGAAGAGAACAACTGGCAGTAGATTGTGAAATATAAAGAAAACAAATATAAACAACGTAGTAATAGCAGTAGTGAGAAGGGCAACCAAGACAGAAGAGGAACCCGATGAACGGGAAAAAGGAAAAAAGGAAAAGGTCTTTGGAAGTCCAGCAGTCTCTCTCCCTTCTTAGTCCATACAACAATTTTCTTTTGTCCTACTGAATGAGCTAATCATGTAATGTCAGAAAAAAAAAAAAGATAAAAGCGTGTGGGAGAAGGAGAAAGTATTCACTGAAGGACGGGAGGTCCTGTTCTGCTACTTGGATACAACCAAAGTGAAGGAGGAGAGAACAGGTGGGTAGCCACAGGAGAACAAGTATGCCTTTGTTTGGCCAGGACCAGCAGAACAACCATAAGGTCCACATCTCCCCCAACTGCTCCTAGCATCAAGCATCTCTCAGTGCATATGAATGAAGAGTTAGCATTAGCTCTGGGAGACTGCTGCCCACTGAGCTCTGACTTTCCTCGCCCTGTCATGCCGATGGTGAGCTGGGTTTTGGTGCTCTCTTGAACCGTTACACCAACTGCCCCTAAACCGGTGCCAAACAGGCACAAATACACACCCATGCACAAACAGATGGGGCAAGGTGGAGTGTGTGTGGGTGAGGGGCTTCAGAGTAGGGTGTTAAGAAGTGGATGGTAGATTTTTTTTTTTTTTTTTTGGCCAGCTTTGTCATGCCAGTTTCGTTGCCAAGAAGAACAGGTTTTAACTCTGACAGCATGGTTTGTATATCACCAGCTGGTAAGCAAGGAGCCACAACTGTGGCTGCACAGTATGGTGCAATGTAAACAGGCAAAGTAGATAACAAGGAGTAAGTTCAAAACACAGGAAATAAAAGCTTGACATGAAAATTTTGTCTCAAATGATCAACTTTGAAACACAATTGCAACATAAAAACCATGTAATCCTCATGAGAAAGGGATGAAGGAGGGAAAACACTGGAGGAAGAAAGAGGAGATAAGGAAAGTGAGTGAAAAAGAGGGGGGAAAGGAGGTTGTTCTAGCCTTTTGAGGCCCTGTCAGCATACAATTGGCTCAACTGCAAACTCACTGGTTTCCCATCACCAGCTGGTACTCCCTTGAAGTGGGATTGGACACACACACTTATTTATAACCTCTGTTAAGCCCGGATTCCTGCTCATGTTGGGCTTGCAGTAATGTTCACATGCTCCGAACAGCCTTCACTGCCCAAAGTGACAAGTGACCACACACATAGTGAAGTCTGGTCCCACACCCAGTGCTAACTCTCCCCTTTGTCACACACATACTCAACTGTTAGTTCAGTTAACGTGGTATACATTCCAGACACACATTCACATATCCAGACACCTGCAGGTATGTAAATATGCACACACACATGCACACGCATACATGCTTGCAGGTACTCATCCATATGTGTAATCACACACACACACACACACACAGTTTAGACATCAACAAGTACCAACTTTCATCAGGCTCTTCTTCCACTGCATTTCAGGCTTCCTCCACTCCCTTCTCTCTACACCTCCTCTTTCATTCCTTCCCTTGCCTCTCCCCCGTCTCTGTCTCTTATGTGTGTAATCAGCCCAGTTTTAATACCTGCATTCCAACAGCCTGCAGGAATGTCTTTACAATGTAGCATTGTTCAGGTGCAGAGAAAGACCTTACTGAAATATACATAAAGGTGCTTCTGCAAGTAGTCCCAGAGATAAAACATTCAGCCAAGAAGCCTCATGATTCGTGATGAACACCGCTGAGTTGGATACTCTCCCTTTTCTCACTGACTTTGCTGCAATACCTCTCAGAAAGAAAATCTAATTATGAAGCAATACACTTAGCATGCATATGCACACCAACCAAGCACCGCTGTCTTGCACATATAGAAAGTCTGTCAATTCAGGAAGAACATGACAGAAAAAAAGTATTGATGGATAAAAACAATATGGATGAATGTGAATAAACTTCGCTGATGGCAAAAAGGAGTACCATAATGTTGCGCCACTCTAAAAGTGATGGTTGTTATGGTGCCAATATAATGCAGAGTAAAGTGTAAGTAGTGTGTGAGTTAGTTGGATGGGTTTTAGTAATATCCAGCGACAGTTCAACAGTCTGATGACCTGAGGAAAAAGGCTAGCGCAATGTCCTGGATGGAAGAGGCTTGACAACGCTGACATCCTCCATGCACTTACTGACGTAGGTTGACACAAAAGTAGTGCACTCATCCACCTTGATGGTGTTATTGTAGGATGCAGCTTCCTTCAAGATGTCCGAGTCTGTGCATCCAAAACAGTCCTGCAGTTCCTCCATGACCCGCTCAGACCACACCCTCACCTGCCTCACCTTTAGCATTTCACAAATCAACAGTGGCTTATGCAGGAGTTAGCATAACAGAGGGGTGATCAGATGAGCCGAGGTGGCAGATTCTCCAAAGTCACTGTACTCACAGCAAATCTTCACTTATCTACTCTCACTGCTAAGTGGTTGGTTAGAATAAAAGCACACGACTAGGGTTCACTACCCATTCATCACGACTCCCATCATGCCCTGTGACTAGGCTAATTATTGATGATACATAATGTTTCACAATGTCTACGCTGATATGAATATTTTGGATACCCCAACTCCACAATTTCAGCTGCAGGAATGTTCTGTTCTGTTTGTATCATCAAGGCTGTTTAGTCTAAATGAATTATTCCAAGCAAACTAAATCATTCAGTGTTTTACTTATTTAGTGTGATCTGGTGTATTGTGAATAAATAAATCTAGTCGAGGTGACTCCTATTGCTCAATTTGGGAACACATTTTCATTTATATAAGAATAATGGTTACATGTCTAAGTGGAAGTGAGACACAGTGAAAAACACTGACATACTAAATGCTCCATCGTCCTCCCATCCTCCCACAAACCCTCCCTCTCTCTGTACCCCTTTGTCAGGCCTTATTACTGAACACATGTCCTCTCTGCCCCTGCCATTAACTAACCCCACCCTTACACAGTGCTCTCAATGCACAGGCACACACGCACACATATATGCAGCACACACGCCCAGGCTGCTAATTGACGTGAGGAGTTGGTGCATCTTTCATCATTCTCTGCAGAGCCAAATCTCAGAGTGAGTATGTGTGGGTGATGTGAGTGGGGATCAAAGGGGGTCCTCTTTGCTGGCCACTGCCTCTCCCAGGAATCCATAGGGCAGCCAGGAAAGATAAAATACCTTTCTCATCATTAACAAGATACATTCAACTGACTTCTAATTGAAAATCATTCAGAAAGAATACTTGCTCAGTAAATTTAGCCTTAATGCTGCAACACGCCTGCTGGGGCTGAATGCGAGATGCTCTCAGGGAAAACACTGGGCTTGTAATTACTTTAGCCCTTAATAACAACAGTCTAAATCAGTTAGGCACTCTGTAATTCTAAAATTATTCCCACAACTATCCATCACATTTGTTGTTCTGTAGATCACAAAGACATGTAATTGGTAATCATTTAGTCTGATGGAGTTATAACCCAATTGAATGCTATTGATTTTAAATTAAATTTTCATACAGGCCCAAAGCAAGTTTGTACCTTTTTCTGCTAAATGGAATCTGAAATGATAGAATGAAACTTGGATGTCATTATATCACAGCAACATGGACAAAACAACTGCACAAAACAGCAGATTTACTCTAGTTTATTAACTGTCCATAAAATTGTATTGTTTGCCACTGCAGTAAACTGAGCTTTGGGTCAAACACCTTCTGGCTTCATTATTCTCAGTAGTTAAAGTACTTTAACTGTCTTCAATCTATCACTCTAGTGATGTGTCATGCTCAGAAGAGCCGGCTCTGAGAGCTGATGCTTCATAGTGAATCAGAAGAGCCGGCTCCCAGTTTTTTAGGAGATAGCAGTACTTTGTTCTGACTTGCAACTCTGGTGGCCATGCGGCTAGTCAGATGTGAGCACATACTGTAGGTCTGTACAAATATATGAAAACAGAGAGGAAAGCTATGTTCCATCGCAAGTGAAGACAGGAGTTAGTGGTGAGGAGCGTGCGTGTGTGTGTGTGTGTGTGTGTGTGTGTGCATTGCGTTGTCTTGTAATATAACTGTCACACCTGAAAGTTTTTTTGTTTGTTTGTTTTATTGTATTGACTACTGATGCAAATTAGCTTGCTAACTATAATCCAACATATTTACTTCAGTTGCTATATATGTTCATTAATATGTACTGTCCCTATCAAATAAACAAATAAATACAAAGTTTGAAGACATAATAAATTTACAAAATTTTTAGGCATCTCATAAAAATACTGAATTCAAAAAAGTTTTTAACACACAAACCATTAATTAATTGCAAAATTACGGGAAAATATAGGGCCACAAATATCTTAAATTAAGAGCCATTCGGGAGTTGAAAGAGCCGGCTCTCTGAAAAGAGCCAAACTTCCCATCACTAAATCACTCACCTCTTCCAGCTCTTTCTGCTAAGGCTATAGTGATTTTACGAGAACACACTGCAGAGAAAGCAGGATGGATTTGACTAGCAGAGAGAAAAGTAGGCACGCTCAGTTCATTTGCATGCACAGTTAAGCCGTGGTAACAGCTCGTCTCAGACTTTAACTGCACTCCTGTTCAAGTCCTAGAAGGCAACCGCAGGCGTGGAATTGATTTATTGACCAATACATTTTTGACATTGTTACAATAGGGAGCAACATGTCGCCTTTTAGATTGGTCTTTGTCCAGTTGAGTTGTAACAGAAAAAACAAAAATGACTGAAAACTGTTAAGCTGTAGCAAACTCGTACAAGGTTGAGCTGTAAATTTAGAGCAATACACATCCGTACATTTCTTAATATTAATGAAATGACGATGGAAGTAAATCTTTAAGCCAATGGGAATATTAAAAAGTAACAGAGTTATTACTTTTCAAGGTTATTATTTATTTTTACAAAGCTGAAACTCCGTTATAAAAGCGGTTACTTTTGGGAGAAGGAGTTGGTAACTATGATTAATCACTTTTGAAGTGATCACAAAACACTGAACAACCTCGATCACTGTGTAGTTTTTCTTAGAGAATTCTCAGGTTCAACATCAGACAGAAGCCAGAAGAGGCATTGTTGTAAAGTAACGACTTCTTTTATTCATAATTTTAGTTTTATGCATTTCAAACTATCAAATGTAAAAATCGCAAATCGAATCGCAATCGTAATATTTGTCAGAAAAATCGCAATTAGGTTTTTTGTCAAAATCATGCAGGGCTATTGCATGTTATCCGTTATGTTCTATGTTATTTCTATGTTCTTTATGCACAGGTGTAGAAGCGAAATGAAACTCCTGTTATTATACCTGATATAACGAAATATATAAAGAATTTGTCTAAGACATCATTTGTTATTGCAATATTTGATAATGACATAAAACGATAAAAATGACGAATGTGGTATGTTTTTTCTGAGAGCTGATAATCATCACCGATGGGTTATGTAAGTAGTGATGTACAGAGATCGACGGAGGGCGGTGTAGAGACTTAGAAGCAAATTCCACTGGAAAAACTAACATTCAAAGAAGAGAACTGTGTTAAAGTTAAGAACAGGATGTGACTTGAGGAGAACATTAACAGTCAGCGCATGGTAACTTTACCCCCCCTACTCTTTTCTTTCAAAGTCAAGTTCACACAAGCAGACAGGTAAAGCAAACCTAACTTCTATGGACATAGTTTCACTAGAGTTCTGGTAAGTAAAGCCGACATGAAGCAAAGGTGAGTTAAGTCCTCGGGCTAGCTGACTAAATCAGAAGCCCTGAAAGTTGACACGGGATACGTTCACTGATGATACTCCCAACTCGCTCTCACATGACATGGGGAGCCCCCTTCTCTCCCAAATCCAGACATGAAGTCAGAGAAAACTGCCCGTGCTCATTACCAAACGCTCACATGCAGGTGCTGTAATGCAAACACCACCTCTGAACCCAACACACAAATGCTACAAGATCTCTTCCTCTCCTCCCACACCTGTCTCAGTCCACCCCCCAGCCCAGTTAAAGCAATAAGATCTCATTGTCAAACAGTGACCAGTCTCACTGGAGAGGTTAACGCCACTGTTTAACCATTAACTAGATTAAAGTCAGGGATGGGGAGGGGGAAAAGACTAATGATTGGGTTGTCGGCCTGTCTTTAGCAGAGTTTGGGTTCATTTGTCTGCATATATGTGTACACTTTATAAATACTGAATGCTCTGTAGCCTAGTGAACTTTAGGTCACCCTGTTCCTTGTTATCTATATGTTTTACAGATAAGAAATGAAAAATATCCCTTGAGGCCCCATTGTCACAATTGTGAAACCCCTCCCTAGGAAGTAACAAATACTGAGTTAGACCGCTTGCAGCCATAAAACTGTTCTTTAGTAGCACTGGAGGGGTTTAACTCATTTACAGCAGTTCTGCAGGCCTTTCATGGCACATCAAATGGATAAGAAAACAATTTACTAACTGTAAGGTAAAAATAGGGTTGAATCTGCATGAATTCTACAGTTTTACTCTTTCTTTTCCTCTTACAAGTCGAAACCATTTGTGTGGAAAGACACAAGGTGGTAATGGAACCCAAGTGTGTGCGTGTGTGAAGAAAAGGGGGTGGTGGGGCTTCTTTGGAGGGGTGTATTCAACAACTGCTGCTGAGGCAACTGTTGATGTCTGTGAGGCAACAGCTTGCGGGTCTCCCAGAGGACCCTCTGCCAGCCAACAGTCAGATGGAGGGTTTAGGGTTGGAGGGGCACAAGGGTTAGGATTTCTCCTCCACTGCCAAGAAAATGATCTCCTTGGCTACAGATCCAGGCTTCACCATGACATTCCCCGTTCTTAATTGGTATTCCTCGATTCTGACGCTGTCCGCCTGTCTGATCTTTACTGCTGCTATCGCTGCCTTTATCACTATTGCAAAATTTATTCCCCCTTGCACGCTCTTTGACAGATCAAAGCAACTGGGCAGGACACACATGTAGTATCATTTTCTGCCACTGGCACATCCATCCTATTTAGCCCTGCCGCTTCATGACATAAATTTGTAAAACCATTGGGGATAAAAGAGCTCAAGCAAATTCAGCCTTGCTTTTGTTTATTCCTACAGCGAAAGCACCGGGGCATGGAGGTTCTTACCTGCATCTTACCACAGCACTCTGCTGCTAAATGGGCTGGCAGCACTTAACCTCATCTCCTGAAAGAGCTTTGTGAATTTTCAATTTTGCAAAACCCAGAGTTGCATCCCCCACCCCCCCTACTCAATTTTCCATCACATACACAGATGTAGAGACAAGGACACACGCACAGAAATATGGAACCTCTTTTCAAGGCTGCATTTGAAATTACACATCACAATCAACTTCCTCTCTAGAGGCATGAAACAACAAGACTACACTGTGGCAGCACAATAGGAGGCTGTAATCATCTCTCATCCCGCTTCATGATCAGTTTTTGTCCAAAACTTACTCCCTGCTTCCTTCCTTTCCTCCCAAACAACTCCCACCAACAGTAAAGCTACACTGATCCAAAGCAGCAGCAGACCACACCTAAACAACTCCTCACAAGTTTTGGTTTTTACATTTAACTTGTTTTTTTTATGTTCTTTTCTACCCCTATGAACCTATACTATTTTTAAAATACCAAACCTGGCAGAGACAGACACCATTTCACAATGTGCACCTTGAAAAATGAAAAACAAGGAGGAGTAGAGTGGGGGAGGATGGTCAGTCTTATTTTAAAATCATTAATAGTGGCCATAAATCCATTGTGAACGGGCTCTGGGGAGGGGTGTAAAAGCAAACAGAGCCCTCTCCCACTAAAACACAGCAGGTTTTCTTCCTGATGCTATGCAGGGTCATTAACAGTTAGCTGCACATAAAAACACAGCGGTTGATAGGCTCAAAGATAACATGTTAATCACAGCAAACAAACGTACACAGAAATAGGAGAAAATAAGATAAGTGAAGCTACTCTCTCTGTTTAAAGATAAAAACTGCATCACAGACTGGATGATAGGGAGAATGACGGAAACACAGACAAAACCAAGTTGGAAAAATACACCTTTTATTTATGTATGAGACCTGTGGAGATTTGTGTGTGCGTGCATGCGCGCGTGTGTGTGTGTGAAATCAAATCAAGGCTTTGGTTGCAGCTCTTTTGAAAGTTGTGTAGAATGAAATAGAAGGTGTATAAATTTTTCCATCTGTACTGCGTACCACATTATTCTTACTAACTGACTTCACTGGGATTAATCACATGCGTGCAGTGTACCATGTGCTAATGCCCAGTTGTCCACCAGGGCTCACTGCCAGCTCACCAGCCAACTTGGTGAAACACACTACTGCAACTCTGTGTAATGTGTTATACCTCGCAACATAAACATTAGCAGGCATGGTAAATGGACTTGAGAGCACAAGTGAACCTGTTCGTGCCATTTACTACTGATGTTTAGTTTGTGCCCAGTGGTTGTTCAGCTGACACCAACCCAGTCAACCCACAAGAATGCAACCTGGCTCAGGAGAGACTCCAGCGTTCCACCTATAATACTGCTTCTACATGTTGCTATGAAAAGCACATTGTTGTTTTCCTTTTTGTTCACGGATTACTGCCTGTAAATTGTGCTCTGAGGGGGATTTGAAGTGGGAAAAGGTGCCCTTTTGCACACACTCTGAGGTGATAAACAAAAAGCACAGGTTACGGGGCGAGCACCAACGTGTTCAGAGGAATGCCACATATTCCACCTCAGTGATTTACTCAGTCTCTGTGACGCATATTCACAAACACAATAATTATGGCCCCCTCAGTTCAAAGCCCACTCCCCTGGGGTCCTAAATGACAAGGGGGCAAACATTAACTTACATTCCCAAAGCAACCTGCCACTATTCTACTATGAGGTTTCCAGTATGGCATAATACAGGAACCAGTACAGTGAACATTATGTATGCGCACCTATATGTCAGTAAACATTTGCTGTTGATATGTTTATTGGCATTCTTCAATTCATTTATCAAAGAATGCGTGTGAGATTTGGGCTTCTAAAAACGAAGGCCAAAAGTGCCCCCAGGACAGCTGCAAAAGAGCTCCTCTAGATTTCACCTCCTCGTGGCTAAATGGCTCTTTTTCTGGCCTAATACCATAATAATTACACTCAGCTGCAGGGGGTACACTTCTTATGCTGCGCAGGCAGGAGGGACAGAAATTAAAAGTGAGGAAATGACTGTGAGAATTAAGGCAGAGTTAGACAAAGAAGCTGACGCGACGTGTTAGAGGCAAACACCTTGAACTCAACTGATGCTTGTCAAAACGATTCTTTCCCCTTGTCCCGCAAGTCTCTACAGTTTAGCTCAAACTCAACCGATCGACTGACTCTTCTTTTGTCTCTTTGATTTAATGTCCTCTTTGTTCTTTTTATCCCCCTAAATGGGCTGAAATTAGGTTTAATAAAACAACTCCACAGTTGTATTTTGAGCTGGTTGTCACTGTTGGTTCACAAAGAAAAGACATGGGACCCCTGCAGCAAAGGGAACAAGAAGCATAAATAATAACAATTAGATGGCTTTTCCACACTTTTCAGATATATTCAGACTGAATTTGCTTTGATTTTGAGCTTCGGAGAACTTCTCACTGGCCAGTAGTGGGTGCTCTATAATGAAGCATGGCTACTGGTCATGAGCTGCTGGTACATAGTACTGTTGGCAGCACAGTCTCAGACACACTTAAGACACAAAAAACACCTGGGTGTGTGTTTTTTTATGTCCTGTGGCTCTATTTAGTTCACATCTGTGCTCAACGCTGACATAGTTGGAAGTTGCAAGTGTGTGACCAGTAATTTAAAGAATGTAGGTCTGTGTGACACAATCCCATAGAGGGCCAAAAAGAACTGCTATTATTAGACAAAACTTTACCCGAGTCAGAGAAAAACAGAAAAAGACTTGAAAAGAAGAAAACTTTGGCCGACTTTTTCTAAAAGGGACTTTAGAGCAGCATTTTCAGGGCGTGGAAAGAAAAGGAGGCGGTTTGGGATAGTACTGTAGAAGGTGGAAGCTCACCACCTGGAAGCAAGCCTTTAAATCAGTGCACCGCAGCTGTGCTGTGTCTTATACACTCCACCAGATTTCATCAATTACAAGGCACTATCAAACGGGTACCTGTTAAAAGGCTTCATAAAGACCAGAAAGATAGGAAAGGCATAGCAACTGTTGCAGGAAGTGCAGCTGCTTTAAAGCAGTTGCCCCTTAGTAAATTGAGGAATGATGGAATGAGGAAGACATTTACATTGTTGAGTTGAGTTACACTGCAATTTAATTGGAGGGGAACGAGTGCCAGCAAAAAAAAAAAATTAGACATATGCTCTGATGTAGGGAGTACAGTAAGGAAGGGAAGAAGAGAGGAAAAAAAGGAGTTTTCACCAGCACCCAAACCCCACCCTTTACCCCACCCTGCTTCCAAATAGGCTAATTCTGGCAAAGTTGGTTTTGAGAGACACAATCAGATACAACATACTTTGTCTACAAAAAAAAAATACTATCTGAAGAAAAAAAATAAATGTGAAACCCAATACAGTACATCTAATAAGTAGCTACACAATCATATTGGCAGCATTATAAATCCCAAGTGACCATTGGAGATGAAGACCAAGCACACCAGACAACATATAGGCTACAGGACATTTTTTTAGGCAGGCTTTATTATAATAAACTTTTCTTTAACAAATACTCAAGGTGCAAGATGAGTTGAATTTAAATTGGCTTAGTCTTAGTTCTTGCAGAAGCCAGGAGTGGAGAGGGTGAGGCGCACTGCCAACGCAGGAGACATAAATCCCGCAGATCAAACATCAAAGCGCTGGAAACTGCATCGCAGCAGCCAAACACAGCGGCATGAATAAGACAAGTAACATGGTCTTCACAGTGAAAGGCTCAGAAAGCTCATCGCCCCGCAGGAAGGGATCCGGTGGGGCGATTTGAGGATTTTGCGAGATTTTCTTTCAAGTTTTGGGTTACTTCGTAGGCCCTTAAACATAATTTATCTGTGAATCATTGTGAATTTGATTCCGGTTCCATCATGGTTGTTGGATGTAGTATTAAAAGTGGGACTACTGCAGTCCTGCGTGCTCATCAAACTCAATGCAGAGCTGACACTCCACGCGCGCATCAACAGAAAAGCACCCCAGCGCTGAAACTGCCCAGTCAGTGGACATAACACGCTGGTTACGTAGGCTGCGCAACGTGAGACGCATACTACAGGGAAATAATTCCCCATATTCCTGTGGAAGCAAATGATCCCTTTCAATGCAGGTTTTCTTTGGGATGAATCCAGTTTTCCACCTGCCACTTGTTCTGCCAAATGTGCAAACCCAAACTTTTGCTAAACATCAGAACACAATGTTAAGTTAATTAATCCATCTACAATTGATTTGATTTGGAAGACTGAAACTTCAAAAGCCGCGACAGCAGCATGCACGAACAGGTTTGTGTTGTGAGGTATCGGGGCAGAGAAACTCAGCGAAGGAGGAAAGTAGGAATTCACAGCCTGAAGGCTGGAATTCGTGCCAACACGGCGTCAAAAGCACGACAAAGTTAGCAGGAAGGGGTATAGTGTTTAAAATGTGGCGGAAAGTATTAAAGCGACTTACCTTGAAAAGCCCAAAGGAGCAAGGTGCACAAGAGCGACGTGCGTCCGAATATCATCCCGTCCATGGCCGCTTCTCAAACTTTTTCAATAGAAAGTATTCACCGTGAGGTTTTTTGGGTTGTAAAGTGTGGAAATGTGGCACAGCAGCAGGTCTTTCTCTTCTTTCAATGCTCCACCGCTTTCTGGATCTCTCTGCGAAATGAGTACAGCTCTCGCTCGCGCGCACGCACGCACGTACAAACACACACCCGTACTCTCAGAAATCTGATGCGGGTGGCAGTCTCTTGGTTGATATATTTGCACAAAAGGTGACCCCCCTCTCCTCCCAACATACAACCCCCCCCCTCTCTCTCTCTCTCTCTCTCCCTCTCTCTCTCTCTCTCTCTCTCTCTCTCTCTCCCTCCCCTTCCTTGCCTCTCCACCTCAGTTGCAGTGAAAAGACCTGGTTGACTAATCTCGAAGGTCTACTGGGGCCGCAGAATTTCTTTAGAGGAAGTTAAAAGTGATTTTATCATGAGGCATACTGACTCATAGCTAACCCGGCAAACGCACCCTGAAGATATTTAAAAAAAAAGTGCAAGTCTTGTAAAGAGGAGTAGTACAAAAAGTTGGCGCAGTATCTCGTTGGAGTCATAATAATTGCACTGACTTTATTATTGACAAGTGGATCTCTCCCCCAGTAAAGACAAAAAATAAGTACTTTCTAATGTGTAGATTGTAAAAACGCGCTGCAACAAGTAAATATACCAGTAATTACTGACACAAGTGGATAAGTTAAAATTTTCATGCAAACCTGAGCACCTGTGTGATTTTTTTAGTTACTCTAATTACATGAAGATCGTCATAAAACGTCATGAGAACTCCAGCACTACTTCATAGAGTTCTCTGCTTGTCTATATGGAGGCTCCACATGGAAAAGAATTCCCAGAGGAAATGAAAAATCTGATTGTGAGACTTCACACAGATTGAAGAGATGCAGGAACATCTGTGGCCAACTGAAAATAAATAAATAAGCTGGGGGAAAAAACACAGCCGACTAAAATGTCTGTTCAGACTGTGCACTATTAGCACTGAAAGACAGCTTATTGGCACAGCGGTTTTTACTAAAATTGGAGATTTTATGAGTGTTCTGACAGTGGGAAGGATATTAGGCCTGTAATATGTTAGTCTCTTGGATGGAGTACACGTGGGAAAAAGAGAAAAATGCTTGGTTTTTGGCACAAACTGCATGGCCAAGATCATTTGTTCAGCTGGGATCCAGCCCTGTTTATGGTGAACTTTAGCAGGATTGCAAGTAAGGGTGGGCAATATCATATCGTTTGTGATAATACCGGTATTTTTGACACCGGTAGAAAATGTAGTACCGTGATAACACATGATCTCACATTTTCGGCCTGATGACGTCATTCAATCACACCTTAACCCTGCAGCATCTGTTTCCGTATCATTGACTCAGTTGTGACAGCTATATTGTTCGTGCCACACAATCCCGGGAAATGAATAATTTTACATGGACATCAAAATTTGTTAACTGAAGCTGAATTGCCGCCTCACCAAGAGAATAAACTGTCAGAAATCAGCGCTGCACGTGAACGCAGCGGCGACGGGGAGAGAGGCAGAGCCCAAAGGCAGGTAAACTTCTCAAGTATCTGACAAGCTTATTACCTGTGGAGTCCAGGAGGACCGACATCTGCGTGTTCTGAAGAATCACAGAACGGCCAGTACTCCAGGGTGGCCGGTGGCTGACCGGGTCTCGCTCAGTTCCAGCAGCATCGGTTTGTCCCGACCTTTCGCGGCACATCAACTCTCACCAGCCTTTAACGCAACATGTGAGATGCGGAGCGTCCATGAATGCGGGGATCCACAAGAAAACAAATGATTAAAACAGCCGTGATTTGTTTCGGAGGCCACGCTGAACACAGGCTGGGTGGGAACTGACGGATGAAGCTACAAGGTAGCTAGCAGCACCACTGCAGCACAAGTTCATGTTAACTTTGGCAGCGTCCAAGTAGGGCTGGGCGATATATCGATATGAAAAATATATCGATATATTTTCAAATGAGATATGGAATTGGACCATATCGCCCATATCGAGATATAGAGTTTAATGTGTGTTTGTTTTGTCTTTGTATATAAATGCTGACCTTACTAGGGTTTGTTACATTTAATTCTGTGTAATGTTCCTTACTTGCATGTGCGAGTATAATTACATACAGTATTTTAGTTGTTCCGGGGGGGGGCCAGTATTTCTGTTTACATTTCATCATTCTTTGAACAGCTGAGCATTATTTCATCCGGACGGTTTAAATTAAACTATTTGTAATGTCATATTTGGCTCCGACTGGAACAAAATATTTGCTCTCACTTTGTGATAGAAATATCGAGATATATATCGTGTATCGATGTTCAGCCTAAATATATCGAGATATGACTTTTGGTCCATATCGCCCAGCCCTACGTCCAAGAAGTGAGTGGAGAAGCAAAGGACAGAGATGAGCTGGTGGACGTTCCACATACATGAATGGTTAGTAAGATAAAGGAAGAAATAGAACTAGCTTACTTGTGTGGGCTGATGTTTGTAAATGTCATTCAAGTTGCATTTTACATCTATACCCATGTTGCTCAGTATGTAAAAAATTAAATAAAATGAAGACTAAAGTAGTTAAAATGGCTAAACTTGAAACATTTTATCTGTAAAATGCCATATGCAGCAGTAATATTAACACATATGTGTAATAATGTTAATATACCTTGACGCAGTATGGAACTGTAAAGGCTTTATTAAAAGTGGGTATCAGTGAAAGGATTTTATAGAAGCTCTGACTTCTCAGTATGACATCAATATCGTCTGTGATATCGTCATCAAGGTATTTTGGAAAATATATCGTGAAATCACTTTTGGGCAATATCGCCCACCCCTAATTGCAAGACTTTTTGTAATACCCTGTCATTAAAGTATAGAGGTGGCAGTGTCATGGGATGGTGCTTCTTGAGTTCCAAAAGTGTTGAGAGTTGACATATATCCGCTGTGAATGCTTGCAGCTGACTAGCAAAATATTCTGCCATTTTTACAATCTGATTTTCACTGCTGAAAACACAGAAGAGAAAGGAATAAAGTTAAAAAACTATGAGCAAGCTACTGTAGAGAAAAATGCAGCAAAGAATGGGCAACCAACCCAATCACTCAAAAACTGGACATTACTTTGGAAATCCGTTGAAAGCTAATGTCCTGCTAACAGAAAATTACCTGCTTTGCCATGTAAAAAATACTTACTAAGTTTTGAAAAATTAAAAAAAGAACTCTCCTGTCCATTTACCACATAAAAGGACTTTATGGCTTATTCAGTGAAAGACTTGAAAACAGAGACAGTAAAAAAAAAAGGTGGACGAACCTTCCACTCGTGACTCATTGGTTTCTGAAGAGCTAAAAGTGAAGCCAGTTGGGTGTTCCAATCGTCACCATCTTTATCACGTTGTGTGTGTCGTCACTCCTGGAAATAAAAAATGGGCAGAGTGGCCTCAGGGAAAATGATTGATAGCTAACATACTCTGAGCTAAACGCTAATCGAGCTAACTGAAATCTAACAGGAGCTAACGAAGATTAGCCCCCTAAGCGGCAGGGTAAAGGTAAGACACACTCAGACTTGCTATTAGCTGACTAAAAAACGCCGTTGTGCTACTCTAAGACCTTACCAAGAACAAATAAGGAGCTAATGAGGAGCCACCGGTCGGCAGGCCAGCATCTGCAGAAGAGCATCTCTGAATGCACAACACAACCAACCAAAAGGCAAAAGGGGTCCAACCCGGTACTAGCAAGGTGTACCTGACAAAGTGGCCAGTGAGTGTATATACCAGTTTAGATTAGAACACACAAGACACTATCAACAGCTTTAAATTTCTTTTTTTGTAAGAACACTCAGTGTGTGTGTGTGTTTTTTTTTAACATTAAAACCATTGCATTAACAAAAAACAAACCATTACATTACATTAAAAACTCAAAAATAAATTGGCTGGAAAATTACAGTGATTAGGTTTCTTTGGCCATTTTGTTTCATATGCGTATTTCCTGCCCTGCATTAGACCACAACATGAACCTTCCCCAACTTGCATGTCTCAAATAATAATCATATTGTTCAAAGCGACTAGAGGCCAGTTCCTGGTAGTCAACTAAGCTGTCTGTCATTATCAGACATACCATTCATTCCTAGACATGTAATCCCTTTTGAAACTGTTTGGGTATTTACATGTTACGGCATATTCTATTAAGCTATTTATATATATAAAGTCATCTAGAGGGTCTAAGTAGCTTATTCACCTTTTTCACACTATAATCCAAGTCTTGGTCTTTGGAGTGGGTATAGTTTAACCTTTGAAGTTGATGCAAAATCCCATAAGCTTAGAGTTTGAAAACATAAACCACAATCAGGGAGCCTAATAGCACCATTGTACACGTAAGCAGACAACATAAACATCGATCTATGTTGTTTCTTTGTGTTAGAGATGAGCTGACCCCATGGTGTCAGTGGAGCAGTGTCAAAGACACACATTCCAAACATAGTTGGTCAAAAACAGCTGGTTAATATTTTCTTAGCTATGTTGTGAGGAGAGATGTGATACCTGCAACCTGTTCTGTGTTACCATACACAGAGTAGTCACATCATTGGATGGGAGCTGATAGTTGAGCTTTCAGGAATGTGCACAGACACACACACAGCTGCTCTTTACGTTAAAAAAGAGACACTGGCAGGAATCTGTAAAGGCTACTGAGAGTTTGATGGGGCTCAGGCAGCAAGCTTGCCCCCAAACCTTTTCAATTTCTGAAACTCATCGGAGTTCTTTATTCCTGGATATGACGGCAGGAGAGATAGAAGTCTTCCCAACAGCGATCTTACGTCAAGAGAGCTGCTCGTTCCCAGTATTGACCCAGTCATAATCATCTCTCTGCTGTAGAGATGTAGGATCCACTTACAAGTCTCCTCTCCCGTGGTGAAAGACTTGGCACAGCATGGTTCTTGCCCTGCCTTACATAAGGCCCACATCAAGCTGCATCGATGTGGGTAATACTGATTTAGCCAACTCTGGGCCATTTTTATGGAAGGCTTTTATAGTCATACATAGAGTAGCTGTGATTTACCGCGCTGGCTCATTATCTAATGGAGTCGCAGCAGAGGAGAAGAGCAGTTAGGACAGAAAGGATCACAGAGGAGGACACAAGCAAGAAAATGAATGGAATATGTAAATAGAGCTGAAGGAGAGGTATTAATCTGAGTAAGGTTAAAGAATGACCAGTAAAGATGAATACTCCCAGCAGCTCTCTCAGACCTGTCTGGTCAGCCTCAGGAAGTAAGGTTCAGACATCAAAAGGAAAACGTCCT
Organism: Atherinomorus stipes; assembly: GCA_023101725.1. Taxonomy (NCBI): domain Eukaryota; kingdom Metazoa; phylum Chordata; class Actinopteri; order Atheriniformes; family Atherinidae; genus Atherinomorus; species Atherinomorus stipes. Next base: position 1,218,694 of record JALJCO010014492.1, read on the forward strand.
GGACCTAATTTGTACTGATGATGTCAGTCATGAGACCTTAAATGACAGTGAGCTCATTCTTCTTCTGTCTACCTTAACGTACTTTTGTGAAACTGTGGGTACATGTACTGCAACTGATAACATCAACAAGCTGAATTTCCTCTGTAAACCATTGCTTGCTTTGTTATTTTAGTTTCTGTTTGCCTATAAAATTGCCTTTGATTCTGAATCAACCCATTTTCTCCAGCTCTCCAAAAGACTGACTAAGCACAACACCCTGCATGCCTGTCTCTCTTGATATGTTCCCAAGCCAAGTGGGATTTAATCACTTCTTTGCTCCAAACAGACATGTCCAGAATAGTTCCAGCATAAAGACCTGGGACATGCTTCGATTCATGTATCATCACAACTTCTATCACATTAAAGAACATCAATCTCACTTCAAGCACTGGACATCCAGGAGGCTACTCACTCTGCAAAGGAAATTTGATCTGGTTGAACTAGTAGATCAGTTTGCTCATTTATTTTTCAGACCTCTGATCCATCAAACTTGGTTGGAATATTGATTGGATGATAAATTAAAAGTTTTGCCTTCAAGCTCTTGTGGTTTTTTTGACACACCAGTCAGGTAGACTGCATCAGTGTCCTCATTTATCTCCCCATCACTGATGATTAATTCAAAGAAACTCGATCTTTTTGCACTTCTAAGAAAGAGAGGAAAAATCCATCATTTTCCAGCAATGCATTATGGGCCTTGGAGTTGGTTGTTTCATATAAACCAATAGGAGTTCATCACGAACAAATACCAGAGAAATCCTCATGAGACCACCACATTTAGCCCCTCCAGGGTTACAATGCATTTATGCGGTACTCCATGTCTGTGGAAACAGGAATATGAGATTGATTTATTTTCAAGCTCAGCTGTTTGATGCACTTGTGGGAAAGTAAACAAGCTGCCTCCAAGGTTTATTTTGTGTCCAGTTAGAACAAGTTATACGATTAATTTTTCAGCATCAACTTAAATTAAAATGTAACTAGTGATTCAAGAAGTAGAAAATAGTCAACAAATGTACATAAAGTTAATGAAAAGTAAAGTTGATGACAATAAACTTTAGCAAGCCACAAAGGGGTGACTGAAGATGGGATGATACTGAACCTTTAAGCAAAACTAATTGATTCAGGTCTTTTAGCTACTCATGAAAGTAGACACGCTGCATCAACCTGCACGTAACCAGGAGCCTTGCTTCTGTCTGTTTTGAGGAATGGTTCAAAATATCGATCTTGAGGCCGAGAAATCAAAGTAACTGAGCATGTAACCTCTGATGATGTTTTCTTTTTCCTCCTGACTAAGCCTAAAATTGGCATCAAATGCAATATTAGAAAGTGATGTATTTAAATATAAATCAATCAGCCATAATTTTACAATGAGCATCAAGAATAAAAAATGCATCCTCTTTTACTTTTTATTATACAAAAATACCCACTGCAACCATCCTAAATCTTAAAAATACTGCAACTGAGTCACAAATGTTTCTTCAAGTCAGGTTGTGGTTAAACTCAATCATTCTTTTTGAAGAAAACTAAGCTGGTACTGGTCTCTGGTCTGCACTTTAAAAACCAAACTTTGCACCCCCCATACCAAACAGTCCCCTTTATGCAAGTCTTCTGGTGGTAAAAGAAATGATCTTTTCTAAAAGCAGATTCAATTATATTTAGCAGTTGCAGATGGTGACCAAGTGAAAACTCTTTGATTCATCTTTTTTCCACACATCGGCAGGAGAAAACACGGCTGCTGCTTAAAATATAGATAACAAACAAGACAAGTAGATGCTGGAGGGTCGGTTACCTTTTTTATTCATCCATACTTGGTGCATTAGTGGGAATGCCATGTGACTGTCAGTAGTCTGTCAATGATGGTGTCAGGTTTTGCACACATCCATCTGAAGCCACAGGGGAGTTTATACCTGGAGATTAATCAAATTACAATTTATCCCACTGCTGCCTGAAACAAGATTTTTGGCAATCAGTTCAATGCCACATCTTCTCACTTAAAAGTACAAATCTCACAGTACCTCAAGGGAAAAACACAGGATTAGCAGGGATTCCTCTTCAGGGCAGAGTGGATAACTTCAGTCTATCCAGTGGGTGTTGAGGTGTTTTCATCATTAATTAAATGACCAACAAATCAGCCACACTGCTAGGATGACTAAAATTAATATATTCAGGTATATGTGCTGTATTTTGTCTTCATTTGTGCAAAATATAAAGATATATTCTGTCAGTATGGCTGTAAGGCGAGTCTACGTTTGCCAAAATAAGATTAAGGTCACAACGTGTGATAGTTTACAGGCACCAAGACTCATCTGGACCGTTTCACGGTGCTGACACACTGTTTTCTTATACTGTTGGAGAACCCATGGAAGAAAACCGTCACGCCTTCAAAGCACAAATCACACAACCTGGTCCCATGTTTTATATGATTCGCCACCCCTACCCCATGTCAAAAATTAGGCTACCTGACAGAGAGAATATTTGACACGCCAGCCTAAAGCATGGGAATAAAATGAAACACAGACATGGAGGCTCTACAAAGGGAACAGAGATGTGTAATGAAAGAATAATGAGGAGAACAGATTAGGAGAGGAAGAGGAGGAAAGAACTTTAATTCCAAAGTCAGGGGATGGGTAACATGTAGCTCCAGGGAATAACAGCAAAGTAAAGGCAGGGAGAAAGATAAAAAGTGAAGGTAGCTGTAATCTTGTATTAATTCTCATGTCCTGACATTTCGGCAAGAATGATGTGCCGGGTCTCCATCATTCACTTCCTCCATGATTCTTTGATCTCGCCCTTTGTCTCCCTTTCTTAGTTTCTCCTTTTTATGTCCTCCATCTCTGTCCACTCCAATCTCTTTATGTATCTCTATTACACATCCCTCCTTTTGTCCTGTTCCTTCTCGGATACGCTGCAAATGATATCATGGCAATTTCCCAAGCACTGATACATAGTGGACCTTGAGTCAAGTGAAGCATGAGTCACAACGCTGGACTTGTACTGTGATTAAGCTTTTCCATGGCATTCAGCATTATTCTTGTAATCCCCATATTGCTTACTCATGCTGCCAACTGGTGTTGATGATCAATACACCCAACAATGCAGTCACTAAAATGAATTAACTACCACAATTCACCACAGCATTTTTATATTTTCTGTCTAAAGTGTGAGAGATTTAGGTCCAGGTCCAATTTACATCCACTATAGTGGTTTGAACAACATTTAATGACCCTCAACTATCACATTTTTTATGTCTTCTGTAAAGTGCCACCAGTTCGATGTCTTAATATGGATCCTGTAGGACTGGGCAGTAGTCACAATACCACCCACCCTGACTGCAACTCTGTGGGAGTTACAGGAAATGAAGCACACAATCTGGCAGTCACATACCCGCCTCTGTGCCTATAGAGCAGGTCACTGCATAATTAAGGTCATCTCTGTGGTCAAGTGCCAGCATTTACAAGAACTGTGTCAAACAGAAGCAATGAACAAGGAGCTAATGCCATTTCTGCCCTTCAGTTTTTCAGGGTTTGTAAAGGAGGAGTTGTACTTATAGTATATGAACTCAATTTCTTCTTTACTTGCAGCCTCTTGACAATAGGGGGCAGACTTGCAATAATAATGGAATTTACAATCAGATCTCTGCGCTGCTTCAAACATGGAGAGTAATGAGAATGCTCTTACAACACAATGACAAAAAGCCACAGTGATTAAACTGGGATATGGGGACTACTTCTGATTCACCTCCATGTGTACATCATGCGGGTCCTCATGTCTGATACACCAATATTCTGAGCTCCCACACTGATTCAGTGTCCCAGAGATGCTCCTAAATTTAATCAAATATAATTTTCAGCACAGCACAAATAACACATTATATAATAGTATTTGTGTTATTCCAATTTATTCAGTTTTATATGTGTCATCCTGGCAGAACAAAGCTATATTTGACTGAAAATCACTTTCGTCTGAGTTTACTTCAAATACCAGCCCAAATTATATGTATTATTGACACAGTGTCAAGCCATTTCCATCTATTTTAACACTATGAATATAAATGTTTCATCTGTCACAATAATTCTTTTTCCAAAGTGAACTTTTTTGTCAAGTCTATAATACTCAGCTGACAATTTTTTTCTGCAGCAGCTTAGAGGGTTAAGTCACACTGTTGGTCTAAAAACTAACCTCGACCTTAATTGCAATGATTGACAAACTCACTGTGTCTAAAGGTTGGTTAGATTTTCAGCAATTATTCCTCGTCTTTCATTTTTGTGCAGCTTTGCTCATCACAACATGACATGAAATTATAAATGGGAGCTTTCACACATGACCAGAAGTAAAAAAAAAAGAAGAAGGAAATAAAAGAAGGAACATTAACAGGATGAAAACACATGTATACAACTTTTCTTCCAAATTCTGAAGCTCCATTTTTACGCCGTTACTCTTCAGCAGCTTTATGCTCTTGAACCACATTTGGCTTTTCTTCAGACGTCTTTTTCAGTAATGCATGTAAATGTAGCTTTCAGAGGAAAATTAATTAGGAATCAGCTCTTTGCCTTCAAAGACTCCAGCCTTTCCAGCATTGCACTTTATGTTGCTCAAAAACACACATTCCCAATCCTGCATGCCTTCTGGGCTGTGTGGACTTTATCTTGCCTACACCAACTCAACGTTGGCGTTGTCTTCGCGTACAAACCCTCGGGCTTTGAATATGAATACATAAACCATTTTATGGAATATTAATCATCTCTTGCCACTCAATGAATTGCAGGCAATTGCAATTTCTCTGTGTCCTCCCTGGAGGTTACAAGAGAAATATGAAAGTGTTACCACCTCAGCCAAACCTAAATGGTGTGTTTATATTTGCAAGCACATTCTTATTTGCATGGTTAGGCTTTCTCAGTTGGTTTACCGATGTGACCCAAAGCAATGTTAAATTCACTTCTGAGTGGTCAAATAAACACAGGAGTGCTTGTGTAACCAGTTTTGCTCAAACATGGTGAGTATTTTAAGCATAACAAGAACAGAATCCACATGTTCCCTGTTTCAAATGATCTTCCTAGAGAGAAATGGACGCTCTGATGATAATTCTCCCTGATTAAAATATTTATGTTAAAATTCTGAATCGATGAAAGGACCTGATGGGACCCATCTGTGTGTGCTGAATGAAGTCTGAACCATTACATCTCTGCTGATGTGGCCCCCCATGACAGGGTCATGAACAGGCTGCCCTCTGAGATGACAAGTCTCAGACAGACTTTCAAACAAATGAACGCACACACTTATAAGACACCAAACTAATATACCGAGCAGCACCGTAATCCTCAGACATCTTGCCCTTTGCTTTACTTTTTCTGTCAGGACACCATCAGACTCCTGCATCTCCTTCCACCACATCCACTCTGCTTCCTCCCAGTCCATTTTGCTTTGAAACGATCCGCCTCCTTCTTGCCCATAATGGTGGGTGTGATGGGGTGGGGGGTAATTATGGCATTACAGCCACAATGGGGGCCTGAGCAACCGTGACACACGCTCATGCACCATGGCAAAGTGTTGCCAGCAATGCAGACTTCTGTGACTCTGCAGGAGGGCATTAGGGGCAAGGAGAAATCAGAGAGAAGAAGAGAGAAAATGGAAGATGGAGGGGGTTAAATAAGACAGTGGGTGGGGTGGTGGGGGAGTTAATTAGTGGAGGCACAAGTGAAACTGCAGGAGAGGTGAAGAAAAAGAGGCAACAATGTGGATGAGTTAGATATCTTTACGATGATAGTATAATAAACAAGGAGAGTACAACCACAGGGAAGAGCTCAGTGGGGGGGTGCGGATCTGTTTCAAACTGCAGCAAATCTACTTGGGACAGGAGATAGAGAGTGGAGACTAAGAAAAGCAGAAAGAGATGGTTTCTGTCAATAAATGCACGAGTGAGTGCTTTCAAGCCCCCCTGACTGGCTGTGCAGTTTGTCTAGCTTGACTTGCTGGGGTGGGCAGACTGTTTGGCATGACGAGATTTAATGCAACTCTCTAGCAAGATGCCAGTGGAAACGATAGGAGCTGCAACAAGGCTGTATGTCACACTGCTTAGAGATTACAAGAAGAGGCAACTGAACATGTGCGTTAATGAACCAAATCATGAGCAGAGGGAGGGAGTTTTTAAATGATTTTACAGACTTTATTACACAAGAAGTGGACAATGACTCCAACTGCATATTAGGTCATCTTACAGTAGTTTATCACACACCATTGTCTTCATATGAGTGAATTACTTGTTCTGCTGAGGTTGTCTGTTTTAATCAATATTTGTTACTGTAATCAATTGGCAGCAGATGGTTTGTGCTATAAAAGGAATTCGACTGAAACTTGAGTGGCTGGCTGTGTAGCACTTGGGCAGAGTGCATTAGGGGGCCCCCTAGCCCACAACAACAACATCAATAAGTGGTTATGTCTGCTAGTGTTTTCGCATCTGCACCCCGACTGCTGCGTGCGTCGAGCAGGTCACATGATCACAAGTCCTCTGTTCAGAGGTAAACAATCCTCAGTATTCATCGTTCCAGGATGACTCACAATAAACACAACCTCATTCTGATGTCATCAACGGGGTCCTGGCTTTTAAGACTCATGCTTAATGATGACCTAGTGACCATTTGTCATCCATGTCAGGATCTGAGAAGAGATGACACAGCATCAGGCTGCGGGTAGAGATGAGCATAAATTTTTATGGGATCACAATGCATTATTAAGTCAGCGGTGAAAGGGCAAGTGGGCAGGGAGCATTTGGAACTGTAGTTTGGTGTTTTGCTTATTGATTTGGTGGAACAAGGAGTGACTCAGCTTCCTGTAAGTTTCTGTAGCATTTGATTATTCACAGGAAAACAGTTTAAATGTTTTTATTCATGAACAACTCTGGACAGCCTTTCTAAGAGAGTAGCTTGAAATAAGCTTTTATAGATATAAACTACAATTCAAAAGTCTGGACACATTGTCCAATTTGATTCAGTGGGAGTGTGTCCAAAATTTTGACTGGTACTGCAATTTTTTCTAAATATAAATTCATTTATCTGTATCTACTGCTGACATGATGTGAACTCTCTCATCCGCATAATAAAAAGAAATGATCCTTATTGCATTTTTATGCTCCCATCTGACCTACATTTTCTATTGAGATTCTTTAAAAAAAAATCTGTTTCAAGAGCTTTTTTTTGTTGTTGTTTTTATTTTTAAAAAAAGACTGTATTATGACCAATAAAAACGTGCCATTTGCTCGCTGCTCTGCTGTAAGGTCAAATTATACTCAGCCTGAATTTGGAAATACTTCCCGTCTGTAACTTTGCTTTGTGTCTTCCCCCCACCCCTGCCCTTCACTTGCCTGAATGTACAGAAACCATCAACCTCTTGCTCATCTGCATGCAGAGCGCCTTGGTTCCAGCTGTGAACGGAGGATTGAAATGGAAATGGGAGGGGGAGAAAGAACAGATTACGTTCCTCAAACGCATGCACTGCCTCCTGGCTGGCCCACCAGCTAAGCGGAGAGAGATAAAAAGAAACATGGCTGTGCGAAAGATGGGGGTTAAAGGGAAAAAATTAGGAAACAGAGTTAGACAGCAATAAAGTGAAGAGAATGGGAGGGAATCTGGGGTGACACACGGAAAAGAAAGAAGGGGAAGTAAAAGTCATCTTGGGTAAATGTCGACGATGGAGAGGGCTGGCGTAAAACTGTGCCAAAACTGGATCAAGACGACCTCAAAGTGGTCTTACACAGACACAAAGGTGCCTCTCATGCACACTCTCTCTAATGGACGTGACAAGATTCATGTGAACAGACTGAGACAGGCCTTAGAGATGGCCAGACCTTGAACTTGAACAGTTGTTTTGGAAAAGCAGACAAGCAGAGGACGAGCGGGATGATTAATTAGGAGAATATGCTACACAACTCTCAGAGATACTTTTTAGTTACAATGCATGTGTTTCTTTTGTTATCTGTAAAGTTGCAAGTTCTTTTCAACATTGTAATGTTAGAAGTGAGAGAAGGTCAGCAACTGAATGTTTTATTGTCCTAGCTCAAAGTGTCATGATATGACTGACAGCTTGATTGTTTCTAGAAAAGTTCAACATTTTGTTGAAACTGGCAGAAAACGGGAAAGATCCTCTTCATATTACAATCATGATATTGAAATGAACTTAATCTAACGTGCACTTTCCAAATGTCAGGGGGTCTGCCAGTTTGTTGCATTGCTATTCATGAGATTCCAGTGTCCTGGTGCCACAGTGGAGTTGCGCGTGTTGACCTCAGCTGGAACAGCCAGATGGGAGAATGGGGGGGCGATAGAGAGCCAGAAGATGGGAAAAAATTGCATAATGGAAAGTGAAAAAATTCAATAATGAGAAGAGAAAACGAGACAGGGAGAAATTGGGAACACAATTTCTCCATCAGGGCTCAGTATGGCTAACCTGTGGTTTAGAGGCGGCCCAGTTTGCTAAAATCCCAAGCTGAGTTCATGATGCAAATGCAGCTTTTACTATGAGCTGGTCCTGCTCTGCATCCAGCCGGAGCCAGTTTAATCTCACAACCAAAAGACTGTGTCCAGAATTGTGATGTGGAATTTGCATAGTGAGCATCTGCAGCTTGTTTTTTTTGGAGTAAATATAGTGTAGAGGTTTCCCAGGCAAAATTAACCAGAACAGAAAGCTTTGAAAGCCAGTCAGTGGTTAACAAGATTTCCACTAACACAATCTCACCTGTCAGTCAGACTGCCTCGGCACGCAGGCATTTACCCAGGCGATGTCTCTAACTTCCTGTTTATGTTTTTCTGCAAAGACACCAGAAGGAAGACAGAAGAATATTGAAAATATATGTTTTTCAATTATTTGTGTGCTTAGAAAAATAGTAGAAATGCCAGAGTCCAGAAACAGAGATGTGCAGGGAGTAAGTGAGATAAAAGTACGCTGGGGAAGGTATAGTATTACAGAAGGTAGGCTAGTAGTGTTAAATGGAAAACAAGGACACGGGGAAAAAAGGACAAGTGGACACAATGGAGAAGAAAAGAGGCAGCAAAGGGAAAATATGGGCACAATGGAATTTGTTCACGAGGGGAGGCAACATCACACTGAAACAAGGTCACAGAGTAAAAAAATCATGTATTGCATGCAATGACTCAAGAATCCTGAAATTAGTTCCCTAACCTCTACAACCCTGGCTGCACAACACACTCACAGGTACACACATAAAACCAGCACACCTGGATTGGATGTGATGAATCACCGTCTATCAACAATTTATGGTGAAAACAGCCAGCCTTGAACAATACGGAGCTAAGCTGCAGAAACTGCACAGCAGCTCCGCAGCTTCATCTGCTTTACTTAATAAAATTCAACTGGGAAAGATCTTAGAAAGTCACAAGATGATCACACTGAAACTGCACATGCATGAGCTACATACGAGGAGTCCAGGTCGCTGCAGTTTTTCCCCTTTATCCAGTTTAGATATTAAGTTTTCCAGCTTTGTAAAGCAAAAGTTTTGTTCACGGTATCATAAAAACAGATTTACACAGATATTTCTGCAACGCTAACATAAAATGTTGCAGATACTGAATGACCCCTTTTACTGTTATCTAGATATTGTTGCTACTCAAATACAGTGCACACAGCAAGTCAAAACATGAACGGGTGGGTAATTTAATTAAACCACTTGATGTTCAGCCCAATAATGTATTAATATGACTTAGACATTATAAAACAAAATGACCCTTTTGAGCAGCCTTAAGATGTGACAGCTGAGTTTATCCATTTGTCACCAAGTCATACAAGATCAAACTAGTTAAATATCACAAAACCTTCTGAAGCATGCATGAGAAAGAGAACCTTTCAAATCCTGCAACTATTCAAGATTATTTTTATTTTCTATTACATGTAAAGTAGAATTTGCCAGCATTTTCTCAATTATGAACATTCACCAAAATCTTTGGCATTACATAGAGATGAAATCTAAATTTTAAAATAATCATGACTCAGTGGCAATCTGACAGCTTTAAGGTGTAATAAACACAACATAGCTCGAGAAAACTAAGGCATTAATGGCACTTTAAAGGGATACTGTGTAACATTTGACCCAAATATCATTATTAATTTAAGTAATAATAGATTATTTTTTGGGTCAACATACAGCACTTAACACATGTCAGTGCTCTGAGGGGCTGCCCTCCGCAAAAAACAGACATTGTAACTAGGGATGCACAATATTGGTATTTTGGCCAATATTTGATATGCCGATATTTTAAAACTCACGTGGCCAATAACCGATATCGATACCAATATTCAAGCTGAAAATAATAAGCAGTCATTTCAAATAGCAGTTTCCGCCACTTTGATAAATAGGGGTGGGAAAAATATTGATACACTGAAATATTGCAATATTTTCATATGCTGATATCAAATCGATATTTAAAAACATAGTATCAATCTACTTCACTAACAAAATCTCGCGAGATTTCATCGTTCTGTTACAAAATCTCACAATATTTCATGACTTCTCACAAGATTTTGTAACAGAATGATGAAATATTACAAGATTTTGTTAGTAAAATAGATTGCTACCGCGTTTTTAAAGGTCAATATGATATCAGCATATAAAAATATCGTGATATTTCAGTGTATCGATATTTTTTCCCAACCCTAGTCTTTGGAAGTTTTAAAGTCTGCAAAAAAGAAGTTTTTGAAGATCAATTTTTTTTTTTCCTTTTTAGACTTTAGAAACAGCAGCCTGCTCGGTTAAATATCGGTGGGGTGGCCAATGTCTGATACTCAGTTTTAAGGCCAATTTAGGCCGATACCGATAGGGAGCCGATTATATCATGCATCCCTATTTGTAACTTTGCAGGAGCAGAGCCGGCTCTCATTAAATCATGTGACCTGGAGCACTTTGCGTTATGGCTTGATGACTTTAAACCAGCTCATCACAGTGGTCCATGAACACGATTCCAAGACACGGATAGAGACTATTTAATTTTGTGACAGTTGTGTGGCCTGTGGGAAATTACAGGTTTAGTGCCCATAATAGCTAAAATGGTATCCTTTTCAGTGATAGAAAAGAAAAAAAGAGACAGATGACAGGACAATGAAGAGAAGCAATGTCCGATCTATGGACAAAGGTTGGAAGAAGAAGATGTCTAAAACAGTGACTTTTATGACATCTGTATAAGAAGAGTATGGACTGATAAAAGCAAGCAAAAAAAGGCCAGAAATTTGTTTTCTTCTTCCTTTAAATTTTACATTCTTAACTTTGCTTAACAGTCAACAATCTACTATGTTTTGCAAGTAAAAGGGATCATCTGTGATCACATCTGATCATGCCGTTTGGACGTTACCTTAGATGCTAATTTTAGAACATTGTTAACACTTTATAAAGATTCTGTCTCTAATTTATCACAGAAAAATAAGCCATCCATATTTCAGGCTTATAGCACTCTGACATGATGTGAAGCTGAGCAAAAGGCCATCAAGTGCAAGGTCAGCTTTATCCATCCCTGCAACGCGAGCATCCTAAAGAAGATCCCAACCAACTTAAGAATTCACTAAATCTTTAAAATGTTTCTACAGAGAAGAGACTTGTCAGGGCTGTGGGTGGGACATGTGGGGTTTTCTGATAATGGGCTTGAGCAGCTGTTTGAAATGGTTCTGTTGGTTGAGTTATTACAAGGTTTAGTCGCTTTCTGACACTTGTCTGGCATTTCTTTGGAGATTTGGCCCCCACGTTCCCCACAGACACATAGGAAGATAGTTAGAGATAGTGAAATGATGAAGTACAGGGCTCCAAACACACACACATATACATGACACACTTCCTCCTATCTGAGTCTGTCACTGTGTCAAGCCGCTCGGTGTCACACTGTGGTGTCTAGCTGTCTCCCTCTGTCACTCTTTTGTTCTGTGCTGAAGAAAGCGAGAAGCCCGAGCATCAAAGTATGACTGACTTGAAAGCTCTGATCTGAATGAGTGCATGGGCACACCGAAGACATAATATGGGCTTTACACATACACACACACACACACATGCACAAAGGACACACTGTGTAATTCAGACAGTTCGGCTGGCTTTGTAGACAGCATCTGTTCTGCACCCCGTCATCTTCCCTTTGCACCCCACCCTCTGTGACAGGTGGAGGGGATTCAGACTCACAAGCTAAGGAGCCACACACTAAAGTCACTGACACATGGTTAGTGTTTCGCCTGCACACACACTCATATACACACACCTGCTGCGGGGCCACGCTACAGTGCCCTGTGGTGCCAGGCAGGCTGAGCGGCACGTTGCATGTTTACACCACCTGCTCTCCGGCCAAACACAGGATGAGGGATTAGAGCTGACAGCACACAGATGAACAGCAGCACATACAGTAGACAGATGCACATTAAACCTTTAAACTATCCAGTCTTTCTTTTACACACACACACAATGAAACACCAAACACATCCATCAATCAGCTGCTGACAAGAACGTAAACGTGTGTAACAAACTTCTTGCATGCGTGTTTTCTTACCCAGACATGTAATACACAGGATAGCAGCTCTCCTCTTTACTTAAACAACTCTGACCTTTTGGCCTCGGGCTAATTTCTATAAACACACCCTCGCAGACAAGAGCTGACCCTCATCACTCAGCATCAACAGCAACAGCACTGCATGATGCCTAAAGAGTAGATCAGCTGTGGCGTGTCCTTATAATCAATAATACAGCATTAAGCTCGCAGGCTTAATGGAGAGCAGTGACATGGACTGATCAAATCCTGAATCAACAAGAATTTTAACATCTAGACGAATGAGATTTAAATGTTTTTTTTTTCTAAGTTTAGAAAAGCTGAGCTGAAACACGAGATTGTTCTTTTGATAAGACAACAATGCAGTTTATGAGGAAAGCTTTGTGTATTACAACAGGAAGCCCTGATGTTATCACCCCTGATTCAGTGACATGCGGGTCAGTTTCCCTAACTCACTGGGATTCTGGGAAATTTCAGGGGGGAACATGCCAAAAGCCATGAAGCTGTGGGTTGACAACGTATGTCGGCTCTCCTGATAGTGATTCTATTTGGAGAGACTTTGTTCAGCAGTGGAGACATTTCTTAGTTATCTGTGGTTTCCAGCCCCAGGGAGGTGAGAGGCAGGTCTGCATCCATTTTCAGTGTGATCATGCTGAGCTGCCAAAGAACTGGCAGGCTGAGAAGGTGCACCCCCCCCCCCCTAAACACACACACACGCACAAAAGACACAACAAACCACTTGAATGTGCATTTGTTAAGCGTGGTAATTGTTGAACAACAGTAATCGGCAGTGCTGATAATTAAACTGCACGCAATGACGGTCGGTGCACAAACATGTTTATTGAGTCAAGCAGGAATTACTCTGGGGAAAAAAGGCAAGGGCTACCACAGAATATGCACATGGTTAAAACACAAGCACACACACGCCAACAAAAAGTAGGAAGTCAACAGATACCAGACGGGTGGATTCCACACATTTCTCTTTACCACTTAAGGACATGTTGCTTCTTCTCTCCTCTAAATTACAGAGTAGAAGAAAAAGCAGGATCATAAGGAGAGAATGGAGGGAGGACACCGGGACTGGATGGGGAAGAAGTGATGATAGGTTCAGGTGTTCAGGAACAGCTGCTCTTCAATAACAACAGCAGGGAGTGGGCGTATGGAGAGATGGAGAGGAGGGAATGAGAGAATGGGGAGAGGTGTGTGTTTATATAAAAATAAAAAAAAACTATAGAGCATTTCGTGAGAGATGTGCTTAATAATTGATGGAGACTTATGATTGACATGTAAAAAAACAAAGACAGCTGCATACTCTGTCCAATAGAGCAGCACAGAATGCATTGTCTGCACTGTACACACAGAGCAGTTTATAGACGGGGAAGCAGAGCAAGCTCACTGTCGACAGCTATACTACACGATATCTCTCACACACAGGACTGAGAATAAGCTCGCTAGCACACAGGCAGCATGGCAGGCTGTGAACAAGAGCTCATCTCTGTCAGCAGGCAGTGGCTTATGGTTCCAGTCCCTCCAAAAGACATAAACTGAGGTGACATAAGATAAATGTATCATGACTAAGGGGATATAAATGTACACTGTGTTACAACCATCACCCAAACCATCCTTGCTGTAGACAAGCTGAAGAATGAAATGACATTTAAAAACTCATAATAGATGTCGGGGTTGGATATTTCACTCAGATGGCTGTGGATATTGCTTTTCTCTGTAGAAGGCTTACAAACCTGTCACAATGAAGCATTTTTGAGGCTTATTTTTGTAATAATGACCCAACTTGGTGAAAACAAGCAAAATGCTTGTTCGTTTTATAGTTCCCATTAAAGAAAACTTCTATAAGAACACCATTGTTAGATGTTGCACAGCAAGATGAGCTGATACTTTCATAACTGCTTATGGCACATTCCAATGGCCCCAAAGATGATGTCACAACAAGGTGCATATAGACATGATTCATATTGTATAGGCTTTGGCACCCTCTACAGGATTTTAGATGTACCACCAATTCCAACAGTCCAGTCTCTGCCACATTTAGCATCACTTAAAAGAATGCCAAAGTAGTCTGAATAAATAACAGTAACATTGTCCACCAAACTGAAATACTCTCCCCTAAAGAGAGCTTAACACTTAAAAAAAAAAAGAAAAAAAAAAGACTCATTTTAATTACAATAATCTTTCACTAGCACTCCAAGCTTGCTTCAAGTAATCTTAACACTGAGGTACCGAAGAGATCTTGTTTTTCAATAATCTGGTCTTTATGATGTATGCATGTGCTGTATTATTGCAGAAATGACCAAATGTGAGATTATTGTCCCACTCTAGGTGGCACTGTGGTCCTGAGTCACACGACTAAATTATGACATCATCCACTAATAAATTAACGGTGCTGCTCATGGAAATAGCATCTTTTTTTAATATAAGCTGTTCACAGCAGCAGATATCAACCTGTTTGAGGGCCAGACATCAGACACACGAAGAAAGTGACAGGAATAAAAGATAAATGATAAAGGGATACTAGCAGTGGAGTGTTTGGACAAAGAAACTGCTTCAGCTCAGTGACAGAAAAACTCCCAGCAAGCAGTTACGAAGTGCTTCCAACAGCATCCAGTACCCAGGCTTTGCCATTTTGAAAATGTTACGAGTACTAAATGAGGTAAAATCCAGTCAAATGAAGACATTACCATTTCTGGACACCAGCCAGCATTTTGATTTCATGCTAAATGCTTGCGTCTACCCCCTCATTAAGTTCATACTTGGGCAGGGGAACGGCTCAGCAGGTCATTTGGAGCATTTCATCTCATTTTTCATGCCACGCTACTCTAGCTTTGAAAATCTGACAACTACAGACTTGAAACCAGAGACGAGACTTAAGGGTTCTCTTGCAACCCCCATAACATACTTGCAATTCTAATAGAATTCATGCCATTGGTTTGACTTTTATTGTTCACACACAAAAAAAACCCCACAGTATGACTTTCTCCAAAAGATTTTTATTAAACAGATTTCTTGTTTGCAGCTGCAACCTGTGGAGAAAAAAGAATAAGAATTAATCAGAAATCAAAATGTGAGATTTGCAAACATTAAGTTTTACACCCTTATGTCTAATGAAAATTGATTTTTCTGTCTTCTTTTCAGTAAGGGTGATTGTAAAATGATTTCAGCATGCCATTATGGCTGCCGCAAATGTTCCACTGTTAAACTCATTCAAATGCAATCAAATGAAATTCCATCACCCCATTACTTAAACTAAATTTCCTCTTTTACAACAGTGTTTCAAAATGGAGTCAGAAACTCTAGGGGAAAAAGATGCCATCAAAACAATTTCACAGGGACTTCAGAGCAACACACTTCAGAAGAGAAACAGTCATTGGTTACAGTTATGGCCAAACACTGATAATACATGACAAACCTCAGTTGGGAAGGAAATGCAAAGATGGACACCAACACAAAAAAGATTCAGGATGTGGTAGTGGAGCTACACAAACATTCATCCTGTCAGCTTCATGCAGCAGGCAGGCGGGCCCAGCCCAGGTCTGCTCATCTGCATACTGCTCATTAGTATGGGTAAACAAGGAGAAAACTTGTGCCATACGGCAGACTTGCCAAGCATGAAATTCCCTCCTCATGTTTACCCCTTTTACCCTTGGATTACCACAACACTGCTGCATCTCTTGATTTCTGACAGGCCCCAACTGTGATTTTTTTTTTTTTTTTTTTGTCAAGACAAACTTCCAGTTGTGTGCCACACATCTGTAATTCACTTGGCTGGCAGAAGCAAATTTGCCCTGGGACGAGTGCCACATTATAAGCTCTGCATGTCAAAGTATCACAGGGGCTGTGTACTACTGCAACAGACAAGGAGTCGCTTCAAAGCAAGGGATGACATTTCTGTTGAGATCACAAAAGCTTAATGCACCATCCTGAGTTTGTCAGAATGTCACAAAACAGCAGCATGTATAAAACTCAGTCACAGAAAACAATCTTGTAACTGGCAAGCCTGAGGATGATATGACATTGAACAGCTTGGAAGTAAGATTCTGGAGCTCTTAAGTCTAAAGCGGGTCAGAGTTACAATGGGTTAGTCCAATTTGGGGGGGAGGGGGCATTTCCACAGGCAAAAACTGGAAAGGGTGCCATGTTTATCCTTCATAATTATGATGGATATAATTATTTACAAGCATTAACTTTGGAATCAGAGGGATCAGAACGGTTTTACCGGTCACATTTCGGCCTAAGTTTGGGACTAAATCCCACAAATTCTCAGCACCAAAATGGCACTCAAACACTTGTTAAGTACGGACCCTGACCCATACTGTCCCACTTTTTTGGGACCCTTCTGTTGGGGTCCCAATCTAACTGATCAGACCCCCCCAAAAAAACAGTGGAGCTAGACACCCTGCAACAGGTTTGCTTAAAAACAAAAAAACTTCCCGCATGACAACAGCAGGAAGAGCTCCCCGTTTAATGCAACAAATCTGACTTCTCATAATAAACAGTCACATGCCAAAAAGAAAAATCAACTGTAGGATGTCCCTCTCATCCTTTGTCTGTGTTGTATTTTTGTTATACTTGAAGGACAGCGTCATGCTGCTCTTACATCATGCACTTACGTAGCTAAGATGTTGATTGCCATCTGCCTACTAGGCAACGGTATGGTTGGCTGTGAAAACACAACCGAAATTAGGATTTGTGCATCCAATCCACAGCTGTTGGTGGAAACGGGGCTTTACTCATGTCTGCAGGCTTCACCAGAGTGTGCCTGCACATTTATGAGTAAAGATGGCTCAACTTCAAAAAACACCCAGTTTTGCTTTTCACCAGTAGAATTGACATAATGTGCCCAATACTGTTATCAATATCTGAAAAAATACACAACCAACCAAACAGATAAATGTTTTGTTTAACCTAAAAAGTTAGTTCCCATTCATTCCTTCACTTACTACTTTCTCTTCACCCCATTTCAATTTTGCCATCAACAACCACCCGAGTACCACACCTTGATCGTACTTTATCTAAATATTAAGGCCATACTGCATAGTAATGCATGCAGTTGTGAGAGTAACAGAGAAATATTTTTTCATGCATAAAAAAAAGTATATGAAGGAATCAGCAAAGAGAACTTGAGTGGACTGCAATGTACCAACCCTATGGTAAAAACCACTAAAGTTTCTGAATGGGAGGAAAGAGAAAAAAAAGAAGAAAAAAAATGCAACATTCAACCTGAACATTTGTAATAAGCACCAAACAATTTATGATCATAAGATTTCAGGAACTGTTTTTACAATCAGTGAGCACAAAGATAAGAGATTTACTCACCTGGCCAGCAATTCTGTCCAGGTCTCTGGTTCCCTGGGAGGTTAGCCTGCGGCCACTAAAAATACAAATAGAAAAGGAATGGAAAAAATGTATTCATGTTTTTCATCTCTCACATTTTGGCTTCTGAAATGCAGTTAGAGAAAGTCACTGTACAATAGTTTATCCATTCATCAAGAGAATGGGAAAAACAAAAATCAGAGACATCCCTGTGATAAAAGGACCCAATTCACTACTCCACCTTTAAACAATAAATGAAAAGAAAGAAGCCCATAAATTTGCTTCCACTACTCCAGGGTTTTTCCTGGCTCAAATTGAGGTGGAACCATCCTGACCACATGCACATGTGCACGTGCACGCATATACGTACATGTACTAGTACCATTTCCAAGCAATATAATAGAGCGAGTACACCACTATCTATCTGTTCAACCATCTTAAATCAGGCTTAAATCGGTACACTATTTTTAGTCTGAAATTGATACGGATTGATCAAAAGCTTCTTGATTTATTGTTTGATAACTACAGAACAGCCTCAGAATTGAGATCCATTGTTTTTGATCACAACAGTAAAAACAACAACTGCTAGTTAGTGAGTTCACCTGTGTGCGTTTGAGTGAACTTTGTGATTCGTGTAAACATCCAGTGACAGCACACAGGGAAATAATACGTCAGCCTTGTTCACTGTGTTCTTCTCAAAAGAACCACACTCGGTACGACCAAAGTTTTTACAACCGACTTTATATCACAGCCAAACTAAGAACAGGTGGACGGTAAAAAAAAAAAAAAAAAAAAAACGGGCTAGGGGAGGAAGTTACCGACACTGCGACACAAGCAGTTTTCAGCAGTCTTGTCAAATGCACCGCGTACGTTATGAAAGAAGTAACTTTAAATATCATACAATAAGAAATACATGTGAGCTGAAGAAAATCTTAAGGAGTACGAAAGAGAGCAAGAGTCAAGCCAAGCAGAAATCAATCATGTGTGCGCGAGTGGAGCGCACCTTGCTGAAGAGATGCGTGTCCGTGTAGGGGGGGCGCGCTCTGTGTGTGACTGAACAATCACAGAGCGTGCATACAGTTATCAAATGAGGATTTTCCCTCAGCACGAGCACGGATATTGACGAGTTTTACTTGCATCATGCTCATAATTGTCAAGAATGCTCTATCCGTACCGGATACTCGTTTGAAACGAGTGTCCGGCTCATCCCTAGCCGCAACTGCAATTAAAGGTTGAATATGGAATGCGGACAGAACAGTGACATCACGTGTGTCTAGGTTGTAGTTGCAACGGCAGAAAAACAACTCTAGCCGTTGGGATGCCAGGCTCGCTGCTGATACGCAAGTGACCAACAGTCTGCAGCATGTCCAACAAGTAACGCAGAGGAGTTTATAACCGACAGCTAATGTTAGCCACGTTAGCAAACAAGCTAGCGTACTGATCCAGGAGGAAAGTTGCCATTTCCGAGTTTGGACTCCATGAAAATGTTTATGTGGGTCCATTTAGTGAAGTCTTCACCTAAATTTACTCGAGGTTTTGCTCTTCTCAGGTCACTCCTCCTCAGAAACAGATAATATCTCCAGGGCTCTGAAGCAGCTGCTTCACTTGTCATCTCCACGGTTTTCCCCTGTGCCAGCCTAATTGTGCCCAAAATATTGTTTCCACACACAGATCGTATTTGGCAACCCGCAATGGCGGCATGTATTGGCTTTCAAACGTAAATACAATGCCATTATCGAACCCGTTAAAATTTATTTTATAATTATTTTTAGGCTGAATATAATTTTTCAAGAAAGTGTTGTACATTCATTCTGTACACCCCCAAACAACCTGTAGAGGTTTATTTTTTTTTAAATATAGCTTTTAATAAAAATGTTACATATTTAACTTTTAACATAATATCCATTGTCAGAAAATAACAGTTGCCCCAACACAAAGAGTCTGAGGCGGCACGAAATTTGGCAGAGGCGGCCGCCTCCAAATTTTATATGCAGGAAAAACCCTGTACTCATTAAAGATTTCTGTAATAAAGCTTGTGATTAATGAATATTTCATATCATGGTTTTGCAAAGTGGAGCAAAATAAAAAACAAAATACACATAGGGAAAAACAAGGCATGAGAAGTAGCATGTAGGAGTACCATTACCCCTCAATATGTTACGACCTTTTTAACTTCAAATCTTTTGCATAGAAATTTGAAACTGAATAAAGTCAAAACATATATAAACCAAAGGAGTGTGTAGGTTTTATATTCAGGCATATATCTATATTTTAATACAAAAATCTGGTTTACACAAGGACATTTTACAGGTGATTTTCTTATTAGAAACAAATGTTATAGGTCACAGAAAGTTGATAAAATCTAATGAAAACTGGCAGTCTCAACAGTCTGCATGGGTTTTATTTTATTTTCAAATGCGATCTGAAATTCTCATTGGCAAATCTGAGCATCTGACTAGATATTCATTACTTGATATTTTAGATCCATCACCAGGCGGGTAAAATGAGCAGGTACAGTGAGGAGCTACAATCTACTTGAGCACAATATACATTTGAGTGATGCAAGGTCAGGGACAGGTGAAAAAATATAGCTATGAAAAACTATGAATGTGTGCAAACTCTGGCAAGGGCACCCATGTCTAAAATCTTTAAAACTGTGCGGTAAGAGACAAGTGAAAAATCATGGAGACCAACGACCAATTTCTCCTCAACAGCCTGGTGAGCAAAAGAGATCTAATCACAAGGAGCTGGTTGTATTGTTCATAGTCAAATACTAATGGTCCATCTGCACAACAGCCTTAACTGCTGGATAGAGACTAGTCAGATAAGTTATAAATATATCCATATTTTCCAAAACTAGGCAACAGAATGACAATTTAAAACGCACCAATATCACAACAGGTACATGTCAAACATATTTGATGTTTATGTACAGTTTGACTTAAAGGGACTAGAAGCAGGAATTACTTAACAATAGACAAGCATGCCCAGTTTTTTTTTTTTAATAGTTATGGATGATGAAGTGTTAAAAACCAAAAAGAACGAGCCCACCCACGTCTCTCTCCATTGCCTTGAACAGGCTGTGTACTGCATAAAGCGCTGCAATTCGGTGGCCAAATTTCCCGCGCTTCCCTGCGGATGTGACGTCAAATGACACTGCATCCGCGTCAACAGTTTTGATACAGGAAGAATACGGTAAATTCAAACACTGCAAGCGATAGTTTTGGATTCTTCTACCATCAGCAAATGATCCAGATCAACTGAAAGACCACTAAAAAGTGTAACTACGGAGAAAAAGCGTAGTAAACATTATAGCTTCAGTTTGTGCACGCTCCCGTGACGGCTTGGCTCGTGGCTGCAGTTACCTGAAGCAACAGTAGCAAGTTTCATTTCTTAATCTTGCCTCTAGTCCCTTTAAACCCATGGAGAATCTCTTTAGTACGACAATTAAATTTTCCAAGTCAATTTCATGCTACAAATGAGAAATCTTATCCAAAGAACACACTGGCTAAGGACACTCACCCATTGGGATCTTTCTCAATCATTTTGAGGAGCTCAAGGGCCTGCAGCACCTTGCGAGCCACATTTTTTGATCCTACACTGTAGTGAGAAGGACACACGCCGTTCCTGTTGCGGCC
Organism: Atherinomorus stipes; assembly: GCA_023101725.1. NCBI lineage: Eukaryota > Metazoa > Chordata > Actinopteri > Atheriniformes > Atherinidae > Atherinomorus > Atherinomorus stipes. The sequence continues at coordinate 1,240,217 of JALJCO010014492.1, forward strand.
ACCATAGATCTTGGTCATGGAGCCAACACCAGCACCACCTCTAAGATACAGGTGGCGAACTGTGGATGCTGTGGGAGCAAAAATGGGAGTGTTATGGTGAGGCGTAATTGACAAGTGTGAACATATGTTGACTATGAATAAAAATGTGATGTTTGCCAATATCACTGCCAGGCTATGATTTCGATTCTATTTAGGTCCTGGCAATCAGTGTCAGACAAAACATAAGACATAGTCCCTTTCATCTATGTATTAAATTCACAAAAAGCTATTGAAATAAAATTTCAAGTTTAATCCTGAGCTTAAATCAAAAATTTTAACAAAAAATAGACAACAAAATAGATATTATGAATATCAGCTTTAAATGTTGTAATATGAAACAGAATAAGTAAAATAAATAGTTATCATAACCCAAGCAGTCCAGTCTGACCATCCATTACACACCACACTTTTGGCTATGAGCATTTTTCCTCTCGAATTAAAATGACATTTTAGATGTTTGAACAAAGTCAATGTAAACAGTTCCACAATCTCCAGCTGAAACAAGTGTAGCAAATAATTACTGTCAATATTTTCTATTTAAATCAATGTGTGTGTGTCTGTTGTTTTTTTTGTATGACTGATGCAGATTATTGTACTGTTTTGGTCTGGTGTTCTGCATTACCCCTAGAAATGCTGTAGATAATTCATCCAAAAAAGTTTAAATGGAATGAAATTATGGACATGAGACAAATTTAATAGCCAAAGAAAAAAACATTTTGCTTTGTCAAGAGACCACAACCAAAGCTGAGTATTGCAAATGTTGATCTTATTAAATCGCTCCCATGTAACAATTCAACAATCCAACAAAACAAGAAATCCTTTTCTCTAAATACAGCACTTTAAGTCTTGGTGACATACATACGCAAACAGTATAAATAATTGGTATAATTTAGAAACAAACACTTTGACCTACCAGCTCTGATGTAGAACCAGTTTTCATCACTGGGAGCCAGCTCTTTGTGCTTACCCAGTTTTACAAGGTCTACCCAGTCAGGTACCTTCAGTTTTCCTGACCTGGACACAAGTGAGGAGCATTAGCATGAACTGTACCACACATGAACGCCATGCATCCTGATGCAATTTCTCCATACATGCATTTAATTGAACACTGTAATAAAATGTGAAAATAAGGGTACATCAAACTAACAACTTGATAATTTATCAAAAACACATGCAAAATACTGACTTCTTCAGGAAGGCCGCCAGGGCACGGACAAACTCCTGCTGGTTGACGTCTTTCACTGTTACACCAGGCATCTATGGTACATTAAAACAGATCAAGATCAGACTCCGAAACTTCATGAATAAATGGAAGTACTATCTTGTATGCATATCACTCAACATACTCTTAGCATAACGATGCCATGACTTCACTTCATTTAAGCATTAATCTGGTGCTAAGAGCTACACAATTTACGAAAAGTGTACAGACAAGAAAAGATGCATTGTTATTAAGAAGGCAAGAATTGCACTGAGTGCGCACGAGGAGCTTTACGCTCGATTTCGCCGGCATGTTAGCTTAGCATTTGCTTACTTGCGAACCATCATTCCGGTCAAGCTACACTATAATCTGAAAATTGGAATATTAGAATCTACAACTTACCCAAACAATAATAACCAATATTTGATATCAATTTCTGACATGTGCGCTCTAACATTTCTGCGGTATCTTGTCACTCGCCCATAGGCCTGGACGAGGATGCATGGGGCAGCCATTGCTAACTGCTACTCCCTGATAGCAACAGTCTAATAAATTACAGCTAAAAACTAATAACCATGCCAAAAATTCCTCACATTAAGCTGGTCTTTTTATCACCATATCTGTATTGTTCATTTAAGCTTCAACTCGGAAGGCAGTTTATAAGATGTAAGGTTACATGTTGTGACAATCACGAGTACGGGAGGATCGCACTTTACCTTGCTTCTGGACAGCGAAGAGAAGAGGGTGAGACGGGGTTTCCAACCCGTGTTAAAACGGGCAATTCTCGTTCCTTCTCGCGAAACTAACGCGATGTTTCGTTCATTCGACTAGTGCCGCTTATCACACTGAATATTTTTAAAGATCAGTATCCGCTTACAGCTACTTTCTGCTGTAAACGAGCATCATACTCCTCCAACTTTGTCATCTAAATCACCATATGGGAATATGCAGGTTGTCTACAAGATTACTTGGTAAAGACCATGAATTGTTAGAATTAGAAAGTTAAGTTTTGTTCGTTTGTTTGGTTTTGCCCCATATTTCTAATAATATGTATGCTTTCAGTAGATATAGGCCACCTACTTATTAAGAAAAACAGGTACATTTAATTCCAAAATTTAATGTGAAAAAAAAGGGGGAGGGGGGTAGTTAAAAAACTATTTAACTTTAGCTTTGTTTACAGCACATTTTCACTGTGACTTTGTTTTGATAAACTTCTGTTCTAAGAATTGTTTTCATCTAATATTGCATTAATTTTTCACCAAGATCTTGTATCAATGATGGGAAAGTCTGACCACTGCACATCCCAGCTATCCCAACACATACCAAAGATTCTCATGGGGTTCAGGTCTGGCCAATCCATGTGCGAAAATGATGTCTCATGCCTCCCTGAACCACCCTTACACAATTTGAGCATGGTGAATATGGAATATGCCTGTGCCACCAGGGAAGGGGGAAAAAATCCATTATGTCCTGTTCATTTAGTATATCCAGGTATCAGCTAACCTCATTCTTTGAGAAACATAATGATGCTGAACCTAGACCTGACCAACTGCAGCAACCCAAGATTATAGCACTGCACCACAGGCTTGAATTGTAGGCACTAATATTGCTGGATCACTTCGTCTCCTCTCCTCTTTCCCTGATGATGCACGCTGGAGGAGGGTAAATCTGGACCACATGACCTTTTTCCATTGTGCCAGGGTCCAGTCTTAAGTTTCTTTCTTTTTTTATTTTTTGGTTAGCCTCACTGATTACAGTGTTTATGACTGTTCAGTTCCAATCCCTTGAGTTCCCTTCACATTGTATATGTGGAAATGTGCTTACCTTCAACATTTCAGTTTAAGTGATGATTACTGATAACCATCATTCAAGATTTTTTTTTTCTCAGCCACATTTCTTCCTTGAAAACAATGATTCCCCACTATCACTTCAGTTTATATTTTTTGTGAGACAGTTCTTAACCCAATTTTAGTTGTTTCTGCAAACTCCTAAAATATTTGCAGAAACATTTTAGAGATGTTTTCTCTTCTTGATGCACGACAAAGATTCAGACCCTTCAGACTAACATCTTTTCCTCAACCAAAGGATGTATCGGTGCACATGATTGTTTAAGCAATGAGATGCTACTCATTATGTCAGTTACTTGTTGACAGCTTAAAAATAATCATCCATTTAATAGTAGTCTTACTTACAATATTTGCTTAAATTCCCATACTGTAAGGGGTATGGGATATTTATAAGGGATACCTACCTACCTACCTACCTACATGTGTGTCTGTAGATGTGAAATACAAACTTCTGTTCACATATTGTGTTTTTTTTTTTTTTTACCTTCGTCATCACTGAACGAATTGACTGTATTGTCATTCTTGTGATTCATCATCACTCCACCATAATTGTCATCCTTCTCTCTTCAGAGTGTTAATTTCCACTGACAACCATTCATAGTGTGGTAGAATTGATAGTTTTTCTCAGTTGCTTTGATGCATTTTTCCCATCAGAATTAACATTTGCACAGCAGTTAGTGCATTTCTCAAAACAATTAGTACAAACTGCAGAACCTATGTGGATAGCCAGCAAAAGCACATCACTTGCTAAAAATAGTTCACTCCCTCAAAAGCAATTTTTATGCAGCAAAGAAAGTTTCTTCTCAAGTGACAGATCCACCGTCTGCAGGACTCTGCTGTGATCTCATGGCATCCTGCATCCATGGATGCTTGCAGAGCCATTTGAGTATGTGGATGCTTGTTCATACCTCCTTATCAGTGAAAGCTGTGGGTCAGTGGTGAGCAAATGTTCATTTTAGGAGACATTCCAGAAAATAAGATAGATATATGCACAAAATCTGCTTGAAAGATTTCAATAACTTGCTTAACTCATTTGTATCTATTGTCTGAAGCAATGAAATGAGGACTATTCTAATTGACTATTCTGGTGTTAAGTATATTCATTTTTGACTGATATCGCCACAGTCAATGATGTCATGAAATAGCAGAGTTTTTTTTATAAAAGCAAAAGCTACATGTCTAAAAGCATTTGCAATTTGATCAATGCAATGAAAAATTTGATGTGCACAGATGACTAATTGTTGTGGAGTTTGAACCAAAAGTTATGAGACTGTTAATTCTGTTGTGAGACATGCACCACTGTGACTGAGAAAAACTATAAAACGGTAGCAGGTTAAAGTTACTTTGCTAAATTATTTACTTTAATTCTACTGTGGGTCTGTTTTTTTTTTTTTTTTTTTTTTTTTGTGGAATGCAGCCCTGTCGATTAAGCTCACTGTGCCCCCGCCTGGAGCATGGTGCATTTGGCAGACAGTGGGAGAATAATTTGTACACACATATGCTTGGGTGATTTTTTTTTTCTAAGGGATATAGGCTCAGCCCTACAGTTCAATGAAGCTCATTTGCATGAAAAATAATAAGCTTTCTGTGCACAGAAAACTCAGTTTTTACCAACTGCTGCAGCTTCAGGCTTTCTGTTTTGGATGCCATTAAAGCTTTATGTATGAAGCTTTTTGATTATACATAAATGAATGAATAGTTTCAAATCAAAGTAAAACATTCATATTGTATAACAAAACCCAAAAGGTAACTTTAGCCTTCACAGACGGGGCTGGATCTACCTCAGATCCAGCCCCTGGTTGAACCACAGTTTTTGGTGATTTACTAATATTAAAGGTGCTCATGACAGCGGGCTCAAAGTTGGGAGAGTTGCAAGAGACAACAGTGCAAAAGGAAATACGAAACACAATCCCATAGAGATGCCAGTGAAGGAGGGAAATGAAAATATAATTTAATGATGGATGTGAGATAGCACATTTTTATACATGCTAACCTCTGATAGATGCGGCCCACAGTGTTTTCTTCAGAATTGGTATCACAAGACTAGATATGCTTTGTTTTTACTCGGATTTACATGGAGTGTTAACTTACATTAAAAATATATGATAATCCACCACCTTTAGCTTAAATCCTCTCCACTGGAAAACACATTCACTCAGAAGTGTAGCCTACCTTATTTACTCTGTTTGGTTCAGATTAGAGATAGTAAGAAAAATCCCAGGATCTATGGGTGAAAAAGGTTTTTGGTCCTCTATTTGCATAGTTTTCTGGACGGTAGAGGTGGTGTTACCCTTTGCACATCTCAGATAGAAAGGGCAGCCATGCTCCAACATTGACACTATTGATATGTTTGCAGAGACAGGGGAGAGATAGAAGGCAGGTTGATAAGCAGAGGTTTATGAATCAGGTTTACTCTGTCAGCAGGGCCAGACAGTTTGAGTGAGAGGTGAGAAGGAGAGAGAGAGATCCTGGAGGGAAATAAAAAAGTCGTCCAGAAGGTAGATCAGAGCTTTGCATAATCTATCTGTCTCATCACAAGGTCTCACAACAGGTAAAATTCTTTTTTTTCCCTCTTCCTTCTGATTTAATGCTGGCATATCAACATCCAGGCAGCCACATACTTTAACTCTTTCTAACTGACTGTGACTATGTTGAAAGATTTGACCCCATACTTTCAAAGAGATTGATTGATTAATTAACACAATTAATTACACTTGAAAAATCACAGAAGGTGGATTAAATTCCATTAATTACTTCAGTAAATCAATTTTGCTGAGACCTTTCAAGTAATAAGACAGGAGACAACAGTGTAGAGTGATTATGAAGTGGCTTATGGAGGTTATTTCAGCCAGTCATGATTATTTTTCTAAATGACGAGGAACACCAAACGTTTCAAAAAGGTCAAACTAATTATGTGGAATGGACAGGTGCCATATTGGGGTTGAAAATCTGCTGCTCCAGTGTTCATCGACTCTGCTTCATGTGAGGCTATTGTTAGGAAAAGGCCCTAAAATTAGCTGCCAGTCACTTTTGAATGCATTTGGTTGAAATTACTCTTTGGGAGAGTGTTGACTGGTGCGACTGAGTGTCAGTGTATTTATACATAAATGTCTATGCCTGTTTGTGTCAGAGAGAGTCAGTGGATGATGGTGGCCACAGCGAGAGGAGAGCCAAAACAAAACCAAGAAAAACAGGGAGGAATAACATAGCGTTCACAGGAGGCTATGTTGCCACCCAGCTTGGTGCTTGTTGTTCTGTGTTTGCATGGTGCTCACATCCTCAGTGGAGAAGTTCTGTCAAGTCGGGTCTGGCTTGACCTTTTCACTCTCTAGGCACGTTTCCAGTTCTCCAATACCTATCAAAATATCTTCTCTCCCCTTGCCCGTTCCACTGCCCCTAGCACAAACTTGCATCAGATTCTCAGACCTGCTACAAGCTCACTTTCTCCCTCTTTCTGAGTGTTTTCAGTATTCTGACATGAACTCCTTTGCTTATCCTTCAAATTCTCCTAATTCTTTGCCACTCCTTTCCAGTTTCTATTCCCTCGGGTTTTCTATGGCTGACCATTCCTTTGAAGATGGACGTGCTGAAGGGGAGTTTTTCTGGGAACATATCAATAGCTGGAAGAATGGGGATGAATGAAGCTGTATTTGCATAACTAATATATTTCAACCCTTTAAATTTGCTTCTTCTCTTCAATCTAAGGAATGAATTTTTAAACTGTATCCATACATGTAAATTATTTTGTCTCTCTTTTTATTTCCTCTCAGATATGGAGTTCATATGGCTGTATACTTTGTGCCACTGCATCCTGTCTGCATCTTTAATTGCAACCAGTGTCAGGCTGTGCATTGCTGTCAGACGTGGCAGTGCCATGACTGATGTCCAAGAAAGATCTCAGGGACTTGCCCAACCTAGGAGTGTCTCATGCTGTCTTCGGCTCTGTCTGGGCTGGGTGGGAACTGTCGGAGGTGTAGTTGGAGTCCCTGTGACTGTGTTACTAAACCTGCGAACACCCCAGTGTCTATACACCTGCATAACGCTTGTCTGTTGCCCCTTGCTGATCAGGCAGTTTTCCATGTTCCTGTTTATGTTACTTACACTGGATGCCCACCTACAACATCATTTGGCAGAAAGGTGAGCAATAAAAAGGTGTTCAATCAATTATAACTGGAGAGAAAAATTTGGAAGACCATTTAGATAAACAAACATTATATAAAGGTGCAAATAGTTACAGATTGGCTGCTCTATGGCAAGATCTTTTCAAAACGATAACCATAAAAACCTTTTGCACAATGTTTCCTCAATATTGCACTTGTGTGCAAAAGGGTGATTATGTGGGCAGCAAGAGTCAACCAGTGCTCTCAGGCATGCTTTAAGGAACAAAGAAAGAAAATCAATATAAAACAAAGAGAGACATAGCATGCCAAGATGCCCCATCTAATGGAATACATTAGAAAAAAAAAGGGCATGTGGATAGGACTCCTTTTGTTCTGACATACTGCTAATATCTGTTAGACTGTAAGCTAACACAGCAGAGCTTTATGACAATTTTCATCACTGTTAAGAACGCAATCTACTCTACAGCATGTTTATCTGGCATCAAACATTATTTATTTACTTTTGTTTGATTTTATCTGTGCATTCATCTGCATAAAATATGATGATTAAAAAAATTAAAAAGTAGGACTTCATTCTTTAAAAAATTTGATAAGTTTTAGTGCTAAAAACTTGTGACAGTTTATACTTTTAAAACTTATGAATGATATATTAAAATGAATGACTGAATGAATCAATAAATGAATCAATATTTTAATTTCAAACAAGTTGCAAAAATAGTGAATCAGATATAATAGTTAAACAAGAGTCAAACAAAAATAAGGATCACAACACAGAAGAAAAAAAGCAATCTACAAGTTAGAAAAAGAAGTAGGAAGTAGTAGCCTGTAAAACTTAAGCCCTTCCCCTTTTCCAAGGTTAATTGTTTATTATAGATCAAAATAAATGATAAGCTTTGAAATATGGAATTTGAATATAATACGAGTATTTATAATGTTTAGATAGTTATTCAAATAGAAATATAGGCCTATAAGGTATATATTGTATATGAGAAAAGTTGTATAGATTCTTTTTATATCTTCATATCATTTGGTCTCCAGGAAGAATAGCCACCGCTCCAGGAATGCAGTGGTGGCTAATGGGGATCCTATTAAATAAACAATCATGTATCGATATAGATAATGTGACAACAAGCATTATATTTTACTATGAGGAGTTAGGGGAAGAGGCAAAAGGTTAAGGGAAAGAATAACAACCTTGGATGGATTAAAATGAGATTTTACAGAGTTGATCTACAATAAATAAGACTTCTCAGTTTTCCAGCAGACAGTTGCCCTACCCAGCTGAAAATAACACAAAAGATGGCATGGCCACGAAAAACTACACTAGTCTTGTCAATAACAAAACATAAAAACAAAAAAAAGAGAAAAGAATTAATTCTCCAATCTTTGATGGACCATGGCCAAGAAATTGGGCCTTGTAGTGGAGAGTCAATATTACTGTTTTAGGGAAATTTAGTTGTACCAGCCGGTCAGTTGGCTTAATAAAGTATTTTTCTGCTCTTTGCACAGATCTTCAAACAAGCAGGCTACTACCAGGCAGTTAATGGACTTGTTTTACTTTTAGGAATTATTATAGCTGTGTTAATCTTTTCTAGATGCTGGATGTAAATTTTAGTGAGAACTTTTCCTGTTTGATAGTAGTGACAGATTAAAGTTAAGTCAGCCACTCAAGTGTTAATGTATCAACCTTAAAGGTCCAAAGTCTTGAAAATATCAACATGAATGTGTCTTTTAATGGCAGATACTCATCAGTGGTGACCCGTCAGCGAGCTCTGTGTGTGGTCCTGCTGTGCTGGGTGGGCTCCGTTCTGTGCTCCTTCGCCCAGTTCATCGGCTCAGATGTCCTCAGCACTTGGAGAAGTGGTGAGACTGCCTCGGACACGGCTAATCTTGAGGCGGGTGGCAACTGGACGACCCCTTTCCCTCATCTCATGTCTACTCTATCGCCGAAGTACCACCATGACCGCAAGGTGATCGGGGAGTACCTTCCGTATGGAGGTTTCTTGTCAAAGTTCTATGTGGAGGACATGCGCAACTTCACTTATGCAGAGATTCACAGCAGCCATTGGGGTGTGTGCGCTGCGGACACTATTCTCACTCCTCAGTTCCTAGTTTATGTTCATGGGATAGCAGTATTCATCCTTCCCTTGATTTTGTTACTTGCCATTTACCTTGATCTGCTATGCATGAAGCCAAAAAAGACTCCATTTAGTCAAGAAGACCCTCAAAAACATGACTCCTGTCAGATCCGCACACTGGCTCTCTCCCTCTCTCTTTTAGTTCTGCTTTGCCTACCACTTTATATTATCCACACTCTCGTGCTTTTCAACCCTAGTACCCATCTTCCTGGCTGGGCCCATGCAGTCACCTTTTTCCTCTTCCAGCTGTACAGTCTTGTGCCGCAGATCCTTTTCACTCCTCCTCAGAATCAGGTGGGGGACGAACAAGCATCCTTCCCTCTTGCTGTTCCCAACCTTCAATCTACAGTAGCTCATTCCAGAGGAAAATCTGTCCGCATGGCGTTACGTGAAGCAGTTCAAGCAGCTCCATGGTCCTCCGCCAAACATTCCCTTAAAGCCAAAGTGTGCCCTGAGGTCTGATCTATATATATGTTTATATATATTTCAATGTAAACATATTTCTGAGGTGTAGAACAGCTAATCCTTTGACAAATTAATGAAAATGTCTAAAACAAACAACTTGTGGACTGAATAAATATAGAAATATTTCTGCTTATTTATGGCTTTTTAACTAATCAGCAAAATCATGCACACCCCCATCATGAATTAGTTGCAAGTGAAAAGGCCAGTTAATTATCAGGTCCCACACCAAATGTCAGTGAGAAAATTAAGTCTCCGGATGATATCTACTATCCTGATCTAGGGCTGTCAAAATTGCTCCAAAATGACATTCGAATATTTGCTTTAAAATTTACACATAATTCGAATAAATTCGAATATCCATTTGAGCAATGTACAGGAGGACAAACTAATACAAGACATAACTACTTGTACAGACGAGCGTTTTGTGTGTTGCGCCATCTTGCGCTGCCGCCGTTGCCTAGGGAACGAGTCCCAACTGCCTCCTATCTGCCAACATGGAAAGCAGCGTCAATATCTGGATTTACAATGTTGGACAGTCATCTAAGGTCATGATAACCTATAGGAATGTTATCCAGAGATCTCTAAAGTATTCTGACATTTTATTTATTTATTTACATCGGAGCATTAATTTAAACTATTATTCATCTCTGGAAACTGGCTTTAATGACAAGCCACACCGGAATAACACGGAAATCTCGTGATTACTTATCAAAGTTTAAAAACCAAACCCTTTCAGAGCTCGCTACTTATCTATTTTGTCATAAATTCGGCTTTTGGTATTGTTTAAGGACTGTACAGACCACGTAGCCTTCACATGTCCTGCAAATGAAACTAAAGGCTGCAGGACACCGTCTTCCTGATTTCTTTGTGTTTGCGACTGAACTGTTTTTATTTTCTGGTCTCAACGTTGTCCTGATCAGAGCAAATAACCTTATATTTCACAATATCTCCCCGATAATTCATTAACTTACAGCAACACTCAGCTGTCTCGTTTAGCATTAGCTAGCATAAAAACGTTATGCAGTGCCTCATTTTCGGGAGCATAGATACGTAAATTAAAGTGTCAGGTTAATGAGTGTTCATCATAATTTACCGTGTTTTTGTTGTTAGTGATTAAATCCAGTGTTTTCTCCAACGTGGCAGCAAGTTATTCCTCCTCTGTTCTGTGTGTCCGATATTCCTTCCTGATACGAACACTGACATCAGTGCACTGAGCGCGAGCAGCAGAAATGTCCACTTTTGTCACAGACAGAGGAAATCTTCGTGAAATAAATGTCCGCGATCTTCTTATTCGCTTATTACCCCAATTAAAGTTTTCCAATGCTGTTCCAACAACCAGGAATGTGACGTCCTTCCAGATTTCCCTCCATGTTGTTAAGAAAAAAGTCCCATTCTCATCTGTTCTAATTATGTACAGAAACACTTCCTAGGCAATAGTGGACGGTCTAGTTGTGGCGTTTAGCCGGTTTCGTCTATGTTTTTTTTTTTTTTTAGTGTTTATTTCATTATTAACATCTTTAACAATGCCCTGGAAAATAGAAAATGAACTCGCTGTAGTTCCCCCTTGTGCGAGCGATTAAAGATCCCGACAAATTGAAATGAAATTAACGAACAATGAATGCTCGAGCAGCTGCAATAAACATGGAGCAACTTGAAACAGTCGGCCTGTAATCAAACCAGTGTAGCAAATGTAGGCCTAATAATAATAATAATAGGCCTAAAATAGGCTATTTTTCCCACTGTCCCACTGTTTATTTAAAGTTCGAATATTAATTTTCACGTTCGAATCTTGATTTTTATTAATATTCGAACATATATTCGAATTTAGAATATTCGTTGACAGCCCTATCCTGATCACAGATGTCTGTTTTCTTTGAGTGCTCTTCCTGTGGGTCTTATTCTAAGCTTGTTTTAAATCTCTGCTAAGCCAGCCACCAGTTATGTAGATATATGTGTGACAGCATTTAATTAAACATTCACTAATAACATGGTGGTCCACGGAGAATCTGATATTGTAGGGAAAACATAATCAACCTGGTTATGACACAATATTCATGGCTGTTTTGATTTTACTTGTAGCACAGTGCTCTCTTGTAATAAAAAGGGTCTTGCTCACATTAATTGGATTGTTCATCTTGTTCCATGTTGGTGTTAAGAAATCGCTGATGGAGAAAAAGGATGAATTCATCTCCTGCATTGAACATGGACATAAAAGTCAACACAGCTTTGCTTTTTGCTTTCTCTGATAAACGCTGTCCTTTCTCTGAATGTATAGATGATTTCTCAGTTCTTCTTTGGATGATCATTTTTCAGATCTGAGCATTCCTTGTATCCAATGAATTCTTTTCTTCACTTTACTCCACTTTCATAAAGCTGAAAAACACATGGACTTGCTATGTTTTCTGTCCCTAGTCTAAACAGCAATGACTGGAACACTTTATTGATAGAGTAATCTGGTAAAGGGGTAGGAGGAGAGAAAGACTTTCCATGCTCTCTTGGTGCAGTTGCCCATTCGATTGTTCTGTCTGCCTGAAAGCCCTCTCCTTCCTGATTATGCTGGACCGAGACACACTCACACACTTCAATCAATCGCCTCATGCTACCATCACCCTGTACCTCTTTGCCACGCTAGGGTGACACTGCCAAGGCCAAAGAGCAGAGGCTGCATCCAGGTTGCCTTTAAAGATGAATCAGAATTGTCCAATCCACCATGTTGCAACCAGGAAAATGAAGAGTTTGGGATTGGATAGAGTGTGATATTTACTGCAACTCGTAGAAATGAAATAGAGCATCATAAATGGGTCATAACTGGGAAATTCTATGATGAGGATCCGTTCCAGGGCATTAATCGGTGAAACTGGCATCAGAGAGATGCAATTCATAGACTTCTTGCTGTCAGTATTGTCCAGATTATAGTACATTCACAGCATGTCATAAAGCCTGAGAGGGATATAACCAACAGTTTTCTGGCTGGTCCCAATCTCATTTATGTCCCCCCTTTTTCCCCCTTGTGTTTATTGATTTAATAATCACTCTCTTTGATCACAGCGATGGTCTAATTGTCATCAGTGCTAGAACTGAATTGTGTCATTAACATGCCCAGACTGGCATACCAGAGAGAGCAGCCATGTTTTCAAAGCTTTAATGGACAGAATCACCGGGGAGAGACAAGAATTAGGTAAGATGACCCACAAACAAGTCAACCAGGCTGGAAATCAAGCGGTATGTTTGCTCTTAGAAAAGCTATCAGGTCCCTCTAGTTATTTGAATTTTAACAGGGCAACAATTGTTCAATTTAGACATAATTTAAAAAGAGAGAGAAGAAAGTAAATATTGCTTTGATTGTTTTGTTTTGCAAGAAGTACAAATAAATGAACAAATATGGTGCATTTTGTGTTCTCAATCCCTCAGAAACGCAAACCAATGAAATGTTTGTCTGGAGGACACTTCTGCTTTGAGGACATTGGAAGGAACAATAATCTCAGTTTTATTACGCATCGACCACAATTTACCTGATAGCGGGGACGACCAGTGTTCCCTTTGCGTCATCATAAACCGAAGATATGTCCAGTGTGGACTGAATTGTTTGCTGTCCGGAGTGTCAACTCATGCTGGAAGCGCCTGGCAAGTCCATTACTTTGATTGCTGTTTGACAATCTGTCTTTATGACAGGCGACTATGGAGCTTCGCCATCGATGGGACAGAAACACATCGATCCATCACCCTGTGACCTCCAGCAGCTTTCAAATCTAGCCTTGCACACAGATGGACATGTTGAGTGCTCCTTGACAGAATCGGGTATTGATTGCGTGGAAGTTAATGGCAGAGTCATATTTTTCTCTGTGCATCTGACTCAACCCTCCTGTCACCCTTTCTTCCCTGCTATCTGTTCTTGTGATTCATTAGCCCAGGCACGGATACCTCTGTTTTGTTTATTCTGAATGAGCAGCCAGTTTAAGTGGACTCCACTGCCTTCATCTTTATCCTCCCACCTATAATTCAACTTATCCACATTCATAGTCATACACTCCAAAGATTTGGAAAAACAAACAAAAAACACCCAAAAAGCAACACCAACTGATAATACATCCAAAAATCAGTCAGATGCCCGAGGTTATTTTTGGATTCTTTTTTATTTTGTCGTGCTTTTTATCTTTCCCCTATAAAGAAATAGTTAGCTATATATCAACAGTGACACATGGACTCTAAAATAAACAAGAGTGAAAGACAGGAGAAGAGACGACTAGGCACAGGAGACAAAGAGAGAAATACTTGGATAGAGAGGAAAGGTACTGTAAGAGTAAAAGAGTGAAAAAATGACAGCAATTTCTCTACAATAGAACCAAAAACAAACCATGAGAAGTGTACATTTCTTTAACATTTACAATTTTAATAATAACAACGGCAATAATAATAATAACAGTAACAACAATCAGAATTGTTCAAATAATAACAATAATTATTAAAAAATCAATAAGACCTCTGGTTTCTCATAAAGACAAATGATTTTTTTTTTTATTCTTTTATTCATTTTTCTTTAAAGACCACTGGACAGTAGTTTGTTCGGCTTTGCACCTCTATAGGCTAATATTCTGTGTTAGTATAGTTGCTTCATAATGCATTTCAATAGTAAACAGTTTCCTTATTTCTTAAAAGTTTAATTTAATTTATGTCACTGTTCTTTTTTTATACAAACAAATAATTCAGAGATATGTATATTTGTTCTGTCAGCATGTTTACTGTTCATATGAGTGTGTGCATGTAGCTGCATGTGTGGTAGCATTCAGAAAAAAATATCCACCCATTTTGTTCTCTCACTCACTCCATTTGCTATCACTCCATTTGTCCTTTATATTAGGACTTTTAAACCTTTTCATCCTCTTAATGACATTCTAAAATAATTAAGCTTCTCTTTAATGCCTTAGCAAGTCATATTCCTTTTTTCTTTCCTCAGGAACGCAGCCCAACATTAATCCTTTCATTATTAGGAGCCAACAAAGGAGGAGCGATGGGGGGGACAGACAGAGAGAACGAGAGATATAAGAAAGAGAGAGGAGAGGATGGGAACAGGTGTACAGGGAAGACAGTATGTAGAGAGCAAATAAGAAGAGAGGAGAATCATCTTTCCTTCAATGTTTCAGCAAGAGAGTCAGAAACATCACTTGGAGCTGCCTTTCTTTAAATTGGCAGGCCACCCAGCACGGGACGCAAAAAGAGGACGGTTAGCTTCTTCATGAAGTATGGGTAGCTCCTGGGACTACAGTTTTACTCACTGCAGTGTTGGTAGGGAATCATATATGAGTTGCACTCTGCGAAACACTTTGGAAATTTGAAAAAAAAAAAAGAAAGAAAAACATTGAATTTTAGATTCAAACACTCAATAGTTGACGGTCAACTTTCTTTCTCCCTTTTGTTCCCCCTCTCTCCTCTCATAGCGCTCCTACTGTCTTCTTCAGTGAAAGATTGAGCTTTGTGAAATGGATTCTTCTATTCTTCGGGCAGGGAATTATAGCAGTCATCTGCCTCTAATTCCCCTTTCACTTTGGCGGCTGCACAGGCAGAGTGCTGCTTTTCATTGTGTTGCCCTCTTCCCTCTCGATCAAAATAATTATGGCATCATTTCGTTTTTGTCTACATTCACTTCGCCCTGGACCCACTCTCTCACACTCCCCTCCTCTTTCCCCAGTGTCTTCGACTTACAGTATATGGCACAGTCGTTTATGTCTGGCGGGTCTAGAGGCTCTCTGTCTCTCAGTCTGTCTCTCAAGTTATGGGAGTGTACGTGGAGGATATGGAGTGGAATGGAGCGGGATGGATTGGCTATGTGCAGTATCTGTATACAGTCGCTTTCAGAAGGCCGCCTGTTATGGCGCATTGTATAGAGGTGTTTGTGTGGGTGTATGTGTGTGTGTTTGTGTGTGTTTGTGTGGATACTGTATATAAGTTGGGAGACAGGGAGAGGAAAGGGTAAAGGTATGAGGTCAGAAGAGAGGGGATTAGGGAAAGAGAAGGGCTACAGTAGGTACTCCTTCTTGCCCTGGCTGGCTTCGTTCCCATTGAGGAAGGCCTCCTGCACCTCGCCATGTTCATCCAACCCGCTGGCCTCATGGGTAAGATAGGAACCTGGATGAAAAAAGTCAGAGAGAGAGCAAAGAGAGAGAAAGAGGGAGAGAGAGAGAGAGAGACAACAAGAGGAAGATTGTAGGGGGAAGGTTAGGTGGCAAAGCGTCATGATCATTGCAGTGGCATGCAGCATTGTCAACCCAATCAGCGCGAATATTATTTTGTACCATTACCTGTGACTGATTAATCCATTAGTTAACTGATTGTTAGGTCAATACCAGGCAAGAATAGGCTCTCGTGTTCGGTATGAGCCTATCCAGCAGAAATTAGATATGGCAGATGGATGCATGAATAGAAGTGTCATAAAAGGAGGAGGTAATAGAGGAGGGAGAATTGAAGATAATAGAGAATAAAAGACGGGGAGGGAAGAGAAATTGGCAGAAAAGGGTGGAGGTAATATTAAGTACGTGAGAACAATGCTACGTTTGCATCATCCAGAAATCCCATCAAAATCCTTTTAACTGCCCAGGGGTTCATATGATTAATGAGGTTGTGTAGTACAGGTTACAGAGAGCAAGAACTGCTCAAGTCATCTTCCTGCCTTCAATCCAGAGGTGAGTGACATACTCATTCTCCTTACCACAGAGGTGAACTGGCATGCTGACAGTCACGACAGACCAAAGACAAAGCCCTAATGGCCCTGTCTCAACATTGATTGGTTGTAATGGTCCCGTCTCTGTGCTTATTGGCAGTCCAGCTATGCTGAACGCTGACAGACGGCTTGTCTAGCCATAGGCCGAGTTAACCTGGTTGCAGCTTGCCACGGTATTCCAAGATCATTTATTGGCAGCTGTAGTGCATAGTGTAAGGCTGCCAATAAGGGGGCACTTAAAAAGATAGGGAACGGAGGGAGGCAGCGTTTGAGCCTTGATACACTAACATATAGTCATAAAACACTGGGACCACACCTACATTTCCCACCCACCCTTTCTCTTTGACTTTGCTGGCCAAGATCGTTTATCATAGACAGTGCCGTGCCAGAGTGGAGCATCCTATCCAGTCTGCTTTCTGCTGACAATTTTACACCTTAGTTTAAAAGATTATTTACAAAGAATATGGGGTGTAACTGGCCTCCAATGAGTTTCTCACAGCAAATTACGACAGAAAGGGTAGAAATGAGAAACTACGCCTGTGGCAACCATGATAAAATACATCGATTGGTTATCTCCTGCTTCTGAAAGAACATTCTGTGCTATCTTGCATGTGCATTCAAGAGTAAGAGTGTGCATTACCTTTCTGCCGGACAGAGCACCAGATGGTGACAATGAGGACACAGATGACGGTGAAAACCAGTAGGGCCAGGACGCCACCTATCACTGCATAAGGAACTGCACTGTGAGTCTCAACAACTGCGCCAGGGTCTGTGAAAGAGCAAGCCAGACAAATAGTGTGCATCAGTCTGAGTGTGGGCTGTATATAAAGGGAAATATGGAGATAAAAGAAAAGAGTAGTGCAGACAAAGAAACTGAGACAAAGAAAAAGATGGATCAAAAATGAAAGCAGGAGAGATAAAGTGGAGACAAAGAAACCACATTAAAACACCAGCATGGGAGAAGGGACAGGGAGCGAGACATGAGAAAAGAGAATTCGATATCTTCCATCCAACTTGCATTATCACCTTTCATCACCCCCCACTGAGGAGATTGCCAGACAGTCTGAACGGGTGAGAAAAAAGGGTGGAGAAATGAGGAGAGTGAATAAAGAAATAAGGATGTCAGCTTCTGCAAAGACACTCCATCCAAGCACCTGTCAGGAGCACAATGCATTTGGAATGAGAGAAACTTTGAGTGTGTTTACTACCCGTGTAGTTCAGCTTTCGGAAACACTTCACCTCAAAAACAAGCATGGAGATAAAAAGCTTGGAAAAGGAGAATTAAATTCCCTGACAACTTGTAGATGTAATTGAAGTGATAGTAGAGTCAATGATGCCTTACCCCACCTTGCAACAACTTTACGCATCGCTTTAAAGGAATAAACAGGGTCACAATACAAGACAGCATTAGACTGAAATGTTTTCAACCCATTAAAGACTTGGTTACTTGTCATCCTTCCCATAAATACAGCAAAAAGGTGCTCTTCTGAACCTCCTGGGAGGCCATCAGGCATTATCTGTAATATTTACTATGAAGAACAATGAGTATTTCCAATTCTGACTTTACCCATTGTATTGCATCCATTTGTTTGACACCCTTTTTCGTTTTCTGTCACCTTTTGTAAGAAAAGCGCCCTTAGGCAACAAAGGTAGTTTTTCAGGTTTACTCTTTCACCCACAAGACTACAATGCTCTGGGATTTTCTTTCAGTGTAAGTTTAACTTTACTTTTGCTGTGTAGTAAGGTTGCCATGTCTTTTTTCAAACCCCATGCATTATTTGTGCAGCTTTTCAATTATAACCTGATCAGAATAGATGATGACAGCTGAAAAAGGCTCCTAGAGGGGGGAGGGTATGTCTTAGCAATATATAAATGGAAGTGATAATATTTTACAATGTGCATTTAATGGGCTATAAAATTCAGCTGGAGAAAACTGGACAGTTTGAGTTCTGAAATACAGCCACCTTCATGAATGATCAGTCAAAGAGAGCGCTTTTATTGCACTGCATGTGTACAATTTCAGCAACTCCTGACAGGCATCATGTGTGAAGACAAATAAAAAAGAAATGGCTGTTTAAGTATGAATGACAGTAACTTGTGCTGAAAAATACATGTGCTTTGACTGAGGACTCTGATAGCGTCTGAGTCGCTGACAATAACAAAAGCCTTCTGATGGGGCGTTATCGTGCAAGAGCTTGTAAGCCCAATAGCTGGCAAGGACATGGAGTTATTGATGCAGCTCTTGGACCTTGATAGGACAGAATTAAAACATGAATCATTAATACACTGCTTGCACAAAGAGATGAGAGGAAAAAGCAAGAGTGATGGTGGAGGAAGAACAGTGGGGATTCACAGCTGAAGAAAAGGCTGTTCATCCTTGTATATGTATAACTTGGAAATTTACCAAGTGCTGTGACAAACTGATTAAGTACATTGTTGTATATTGACATATGTATTATCAAAATGAATGTATCTGCAGTTACATGACGTGTGGGATTCAAATGCATTAAGATAAAGCAGTTGGCTGAAGCAATATTTCACTGGAGAAGAAAAAGTAAGCACTAAAGTGCTCTACCTTTCCCTCATGCCAACCTGTTCTTAATCTTTTGCAGCCTGGAGCTCCACGGGAAATGACTGACAGTATTAAAGATTGTGTTGTTTCTCTGAGGAGCCCCACGGATCATGCATCAACATCGACTAAACATCCACCAAAGTGTTCACACTCGAGCTTGTCTTTAGACTCTTTATGGCACCTCCTCACATGCCCAGCAGGTGAACAACCTCTGCCTGCCACAGATGATGGCAGAGGCAGCAGAGGAACAAGTACGACTCTCTTTGCCTCATCTCTCTTTTTAGATAACAGAGGAGATAGAGATGCTGAAGGTGTGAAAGGGAAGGGGAGATGACAGTAGTATGTCTTTGCGCAAATGCAAGTATGAGAAATAAATTCTGCAGATGCAATGAGAGAAAAACTAACGAGAGAGAGAGAGAATATGATACAAACAAACTTGCATTCATGGTAGCAGAGAAGCACTGAGAACTTTTCTCATACCTGCAGTACCACTCTTCTGGGAAAATGATCAGACAACCACCTGCATCCCTGATCTTCAATTCCATCGCTCTCTTTCTGTATATGTCTGATTATGAGTGTCATTTGTAGATAAATATGGTTCTGTAGCGCCATCAGAGTCCCCCCAGAGGCCACTATTAGTCCTTAAGCTCTTCACACAGACTCATTAAAAGTATCCACCAAGCAGCAAGAAACCCAGCCCAGACCACACACACACACTAAACACGCTCACATACAAGTGCTGACTGGGCAATGTGTTTGGTGGGAAGCATCACACAGCTGGTGATAAGAAACGATAGAGGTGCTTGCACTTGGTGCATACCCAAGTGTCCGCAGGCACAAATACTCATGGAGATGCAGGGCAAAGAGAGGCTGCAGCAGGAAAAAAGGGTGTGCAAGTTTGTAAGTGTAAGTGCAGAGGAGGAGTACCTGAGAGCCATTAAAATGAGTCGGGGAGAGGAGGACACCAAAGGAGAGCAGGAGAGGATGAGGATAGGGATGGAGGTTAGGGAGGTGATGACCTGCTAGAGCTGAGGCCAAGGCAAAGACAGTGTGAGTGCAGTTTCCTTTCCTTTCCTTTCCTTTCCTTTCCTTTCCTTTCCTTTCCTTTCCTTTCCTTTCCTTTCCTTTCCTTTCCTTTCCTTTCCTTTCCTTTCCTTTCCTTTCCTATCAGCCTCCATTATACATTAATACAACATTACATTTTTTCTTGTCAAACAGTTTTTTCTCACAGACACTAGAAAACCTAAAAGGAAGTTTTTGTTAAAAATGGCTGCATGTTCACCCTTTCCTATCTGGAAGTAGTAACAGCAACAGTATGTCCTCACACATTGGTTATTAAATTGGATGGCACACAAAGTACGCTGTGCTTTCAGTTAATTAAACCTCCCTTTATTTCTAAATGAAAAGCAGTGGTAACAGGGTTAATATAAAAATTTTAAAAAATCACAAATAATGAATTTAAGGAAGTATTTTTCCCCCAATTATAACTGCTTCAACAAAAAAGTTGGGAGGCTGCATAAAATCTAAGTAAAAAAAAAAAAAAAAGATGTGATCACTATTGGTTTAATAGACTGTTTCCTATTTATCTAAGTGGCAAAAAAAAAGGTTGAAGACTTTTAAAACCGGCATCTTAAAAAAAGGGAATGAAAGCGAGGCTGTACCACATATGATCCACTTCTTGCAGCTCCATAGCTAAACACTCTCCCTTGAAGGATAGCAGAGGCAGAATGAAATTTGTGTGTGTGTTACCTTTCGGGTCCATGTTGAGGCTGGGTGACAGGAGGGTTGGGGTGGCATTATGGGAGGTGATTGGTTGGGTGGTAGTAGGAGTGGGAGCAACCGTGGTAGTGACTGACACATTATCTACAGACAGACAGGGGATTGGATGACACACACTGACATAGATGCTATTATCTACAGCATGCAGGGAGATTTAAACACAGACATTGCAGGGTTTTATAGTAAAGTTAACACTGCATATAAAACATGACACACGCTTTATTGCGGATGAATATTAATTGAGTTAATGGATGCTCTTCTGCCACAGCACAGGCACCCTGAAAGGCAACTCAATCCAGTTGAGTTTTGAGATGTAGCCAAAGATGCAGGCAGCACAAGCTGGGTGAAAAGCTGGTGTCTTTAAAGTTATCAGCAATTAAGGCTTATGCTATTTCACCACTTAATACAAATACCTTCAAATATTCTCCCAAGTTTGGCTTTGTGTTAAAAGTGGAACTGACCTTGACCCTTTTCAAGTGATAAAAGGGACATATATATATATATATATATATATATATATATATATATTTTTTTTTTTTTTTTTTCTGACAGCTGAATGAACCGAAGAAGAAGTTTATAATAGAAAAAGAAGCTGTGAAGCGGAGGCTAATGAGAATTAACCTGGGAGACTGACATTCAAATACATGGCAATTGGGATATATTGGGACACTTTCTACATCACTGAGAAATTTTCTATGTTTCGACGGCAGGAGAGACAGTCTGTGACAGATGCATTCCCGGTGGAACAGTACCATGCAGGGACTGTCTCTTTCAATGCTCAACAATAGCTTGGATCTTGACACATTCTCCAAATCAATGGCAAAAACACAACGGCATGCAGAGGGGTAAAAAGATACACGTTCATATTGCTGTTAAAGACAAAAATAATGGCTGACAAGAACTAAGAGGGAGATGGAGACGTGGGTGTGAATGTGTGTGTATTTGTGGGTGCACATCAGCACTTCCAGAGTGAAAAATGCCACTTCATCAAACAATCTCAAAGAAGCTGCAGCATGCGAGGTAGACTATGTTTTCAAAGTCTGGGGTTGCAACACACACACACTCACGCACACCCGCACACACACATTCACCCAGCTCATTTTGAAATACAGGCAAATAAAGTCTCGTGCACATATACCTTTTCTGAATACATGGTCTTACATAGACACACATAATTGCTAACACACATACACATATGCACACACACACTGCCCTTTCTGTTCAGGAGTAATTTATTGGTAAGTATTCCTCTGTCTCTCCCCCCTTTCTCCCACTGGCCCTGAGATCATCAATCTCTTTTTGCACTGTTCTTATGTCAGCACTATACTTTCCCCTCCTGTTTTTTTTTTTTTTTCTCTCTTCAAGGCCAGCCTCTATCTTCTTCTCTGAAAGAAATGTACATGATGCATTTTGTGTGAAAGACAAAGGATGAAAAGGGAGAATGGACCAAATAGAGATAATTAGAAATTACCCGAAAATTACCCAACTGGATGAATCCTTTATGAGTTCATATTCTGAAAGTTGCATGTTTGTGTGTGTGCATGTGTCATTTGAGCCTCCGGGCTGCAGATTAATAGCTGAGGTCGCTGCTCTAATTAACTGGATAATGATTCATTTCTAACCTAAAATTGTTTTTTTGTCACTTTTTCAAACTTTTTCTTATCTTGTTTCCAACATCTCCAACTTTTCTTTTCTTCCTTCTTCATCAGCCAGACACAAGTCCCTCATTTGCACCCCATGCCTTCACTAGCCATCATTTGGCTGCCTCAGCTGGCTCTCTAGTTTCTTTCCTCTGTGACGACGTTCCCTCGCTGC
This sequence comes from Atherinomorus stipes, assembly GCA_023101725.1. NCBI lineage: Eukaryota > Metazoa > Chordata > Actinopteri > Atheriniformes > Atherinidae > Atherinomorus > Atherinomorus stipes. Next base: position 1,262,909 of record JALJCO010014492.1, read on the forward strand.
CTCTCTTCAACTTAATTAAGAGGAATGCCATACAGCTGTCGTTCTCTTGGCCGATAGCGTCCTTTTTTCCACATCATATTGTTATTCATTAACACTATACGTCTGCCAATCAGGCACGCAGCCCATGTTATTTGGAGGGATGGATGAGGCGGCACTTGCGATAATGACGTTTCTGCTTGTATCTCATTCTTGCAGTAGTACGCCTGAGGTTACTGCATCACCATTTTGGATTCTTTCATGTTCAGCTGTCCTTATTATATAGGCCTTGCCCAAAGCGGCGGTTGTCTATCCAGTTGTCTATCAATGTGCTGAATGTTCAGCATTAGTAGAAGGTTCACTGCTGAGGGCATGAAGGCCAACAGTATTCGGCTGAGGAGTCATTCAAAATTTACGTGGGTATCAGATCATCATGTGTGGAGCGAAACAGCACTGAAGATTGTCTGAGTTATCTCAGACTAGCTTCCTCTATCATAAGACTCCAGCCCTTTCACATTTTTGCTCTCTTTTTAAGCTTGTTTTAAAGCTTTCACCTTATTAAAAAAGTCTGTTTTTCTTTAAAATCATTCTGACGGCTCATTACAACAGTCAAGGAGACAGACTAATCCCTGGTCACCTAATATCCCTCTCTATCTCACCACCTATCCTTTCATCATTCTGACACCCCTCTTTGTTTTCAGTGGATCTACGAATAAGATGATTAGTCTCTCTGCTCTTCGTCCTGCTGTTTTGCAGAAATATGACTCCATACTCACACATTCATGTACTGTATGTAAGTGGATGTAAAACCAAAAATTCTTTCCTTCTTGGTCTTGCTCTTCAAGTGTTTCTCTCTCCGACTCCACTCTGTATTTCAATCCTAATGGATTTTATTGGCTTGGTGATTCATCTGAGTGCAGCAGCTTTGTTCAATTACATCAGGGAGCCCTCTGGGCTTCAACCAGACAATCAGCAACATTCTCCCCCCAGTCACATGCATGCACACACTTGTGTACACACATTAAAAAAAAAAAAAAAATCCAATTTCTACTTGACAATGGTAGCAAAGAGATGAAACCAAGAGAAACCACATCCGTTTTGCATACTGCAGATACTTGCTCAGTGTGTACGTGTCCCACTGTGATTCATTCAGAACTATTTCTCTCTTTTACATCATAAATGACTTTCTGAATTTCGCAGAAAGTTGATTTCTTTGTAATCATTTTTGCCTGCAATTATATGCTGATGGATAAGAAGGATCACTCTCTAAATTATAAATACACATGTGCACACACACATAAATTGCGTGACCAAGTAAATAAAACTGAGCTTTGGTGTGTCGTGTCTTTGCCAAGGCTCCCTAAGGAGTTTCCTACGTCTCTGATCTCCTTCACTAACATTAGGTTTGTCTCCCTTTGCAAAGTCACAATGCCTAGGGCATCTGCAACAAATCTGCAGAGTTTTACTTGAGTTTAAGCTCTATGTGTAAAACCCTGATGGTGTATACCTCTCACAGAGGGAAGGTTGACACAAAATCAGAGGGATACATGAGGTACTTTCCTGTACAGTACCTGCAATAAAATGAGTTCTTTTCTGCTGACTCATCCCACATCTTAGCTCCCTCTTTGCTCCCCCAGTGCACTCTGGGATTCCCTCTGGGAAAGCTGGGAGCCAACCCGACTGACATTTCGTTTATCTGACATGCTGTAGTACTGAGTTTTAACCTGCATTCGACCTCCAACATCCTCCCTCTCATCCCTTCATCACACCCTCCTTCTAACCCTTCATGCCTCCTTCATTCGCTGCCTCCATCCACCCTTCCCCACCTGCTCACTCCTTCACACTCACTCATTTCTCACTAAGCTAGGCCTTCAAGTAAGGATACTGGAGTGCAGATGGACAGAATAGAGGGCAAACAGGTGAGAAACAGTGGTGGTGCTTGAGAATTGAGGAGAGGAAGAGGATGTGGACAGGAGGTGTAAAAGAAGTGTGAATAGTGGGCAGAGGGCAGGTAGGATATTGAGGAAAAACATGTAGAGCTCAAGTGGAGGGAAAGGAGGAGAGAGAATGGCAGAACAGAGGACGGGAAGGGTAAGAGAAAATGTGCTCACACAGTGGGAATAAAAAGATGAGAAAGCGTAGAACAAGATTTCATCGTTTTCCTGTCACAACAGTCATTAGAAATAAGCAAAAATCTTTGTCAAAAGATGACATATTTGCTATTTGAAAGAAAAATAAGAACATGACTCCTAAGAATGTGGGTGTTAAAAGGAGAAAAGAAAGCCCACTCGGGGTAAGTGTTGGAGTTATGAATCATCTTAACATATTTTACAACATGGAATAATATTTATTTTCCATCCTGACTTATGAGCTTCATTTAATTCTCAGAGGCATGTCACTAACACCTTATTAAATCAGCTACGGTGGATTATTTGCACTGGCAATGATGTACGGCATAGACTGCGCTACGTAGTCATGTAACATTACAAAGACAAACGTATCACTGGAAACATTTGAGCCTGAATGTGAGAGACTTATTTGACATTTCACAAGGAAAATTGAACACAGTGTTTGCCCGATTATCAGTCACGGTGCTCGTGGTATTGGAGAGCGACTTTAGGTTTTTCTACTGATTCAATTTAAAGCTGCATCAACAGTACTGATGTGTTTGGGATTGAGCTGAACTGAAACAATCTGTCCACTAGGTGAATACATACTTTTTAAAGTACAGCAAAGCACCAGTGATACGAAGCCAAAGCAGGAGGATTTAGAAAGCTGATTGCCAGAAATGTGCGGTACAAAAGAGAGGATCTTGGCTTATAAAGATTATACGGATTTCTGGTCCTTGACTTTAAATGGGGCATTTCTTTTTTCTTTTGTATAAAAAACATTGATTAAAGGTAGTGATAATCAGAGTAACAGCATGAAATAAATGAGAAAAACTTCAAAACAAGAGGAAAAAGGGCACAGAGATAAACGGGTGATGATGAGTGTTAAAGAAAAAGGTGAAGAGGAAAGCTGAGGAGGAGGGAAGAAAAGGCAGAACATTTTTCTACAGAGGTGGCAACACACATCAAAGCTTGACATGTTTAACCTTCTGGGATGGAGAGAAGGAGACAGAGGGAGGTAGTGTAAGGAGGAAGAAAGGAGGGAGAGGGTAGTGGGTGAGGATGTCAGCTTTCATCTTGCCACTGTTGCCACCCTTGGTGCCCGTGGAAAACTGTCATTATGTGTGTCACTGGAAGCTTGTACGAAAGTGTGCAGTGTGTCAGTGTGGGAGTGAAAGGTACTGTGAGTGCGATGGATAGATGAGGGGGTGCTAACTAAAAGCTGCAGAAATTGTTACATAATATCTTATTTCTCTATTCCCTTCGTTCTGTCGTGTCCTTGTGATCTCAAATTCAGGTGCTAAATGCAATGACATGAGCCTCCACCGGGGGGTGCAGATCAAAAGGGCAAACCTGCTGAGTGACAGTGCTCATGCAATTAAGCCAAACCCTTATCACATTGAAATGTGACTCCAGCCTTTAATGATGATCTTGCTTTGCAATTTAGCCTCACTGCTGCCCTCATCTCAAAAATCCTGTTATGTGCTTATTCAACGAGCAAGTTTGCTCAGTTGTTTCATGTGGGGATTACACAACATTACCACACATCAAAACCTTGTTTTCAGATGTAACTCCAGCTCACATAAAAAAGTTGGCCAATTTGCCACAGTTCCTGAAAAAAGTGATGTTTTCATGTGATGTTGAAAGCTCCACTGTCATCCTCTTTGAGCCACGGTGTGGAGCCTATCTGGGTCAACCCTCATTAAGAATGGAGCCACCAGCAGTGAATCTAGGTGCAACATCTTGGAAAGCTAGACAACAAAAGCCCTTTATCCATGTCTTCCTCTCCTCTGATACCTCTGCTCAAACAACAAACAAAGTGTATTCACCTGAATTTCAAATGCAACATATGTTCTACTGTTTTTTTGGTCTAAATTATTTATTTATTGCCAAATGTTACCCTGTGAAAGTTCCAACAGAGTATGCATTAAGAAATGCTTTGTGTGAACTTCTGTTGGCTTTGTTTCTTACATGTCCGCTTGTACAGCAAAAACAAACAAACCAACAAACAAACATTACTCATCTTCCCAATATATGGGGCTGGAGCTTATCCTGTTGTCAGATTGGACAGGTCAGCACTCCATCACAGAACTAATGGAAAAACACAGACAACCATGCACACACACCTATTACAAATTCAAAAACACCACTTAATCTCCATGTATTATTCTGGACCCTGAGAGTAAACCTGTGCACTCCGAGTCCTTCCATTCGTGCACACAAAGACTGCGCAAATTTCACTTAGAGAAGCACTAGTCGGCCCGCAGGTTCGAACCCAAAACCTTCCTGCAGTATCAAGGACGATAATCATTCAGATGCCAAAGCATCTTTTTTGCCCTCTGAAATCTAAGTTGTTCTTAATCCCCTGAGGTGAGGATTGGGTCCCAGCAGAGATAATAAACTGTATTTCTTCTTTTCTTTTTTCCCCTCCTGTTTTTATAAAGATAAGGTGGAATAGCAATGTTTGGGACTAGTATCTGAGCATAATAATTGTGGCAGTCTAATCATGTTGAATCCATATGCCTACTGAATCAATTGCAGAGGAGCTTTAGCAAACATGCCATGCTGTGTCTGAATTAGGAAAACAACTAAAGCTACACAAAAGATAAAAAACAAAAAAGCGCATCAGGATTTAATGGGTGTTGTGCTCAGTGCCAGAATAGCCAGGCTCCAAAAAACACTGGGAAGATAAAAGAATCAATAAAATTTGAAAGAGCTCTCAAAATTTCTCATCAAAAAACAAAACGGAGAAAGGTAACAAATCAACCACTGAACATAAAATCCTTCAGAACAGTTAACAACTGCACACAGAGTAAAAGAAGCAATGGAGAAAAGTTTTTGCTTGTGTACTCACCATACACCAACAGAGTGTAATGATCAGCAGCACGTCCAAAGTTGTTCTGGGCTTGGCACAAGTACGTCCCGTTATGTGATTGGCTGAGACGGGAAATCTGAAACGTGGGCCCAGAAATTTCTGCCCTCTCAGGTAAGGTGTCATTTATCTTGGACCACTGAATATTTCTGGGCCTGCAAAGAAATATAGAGTTAGGATATTATTTGATTATGCTGATATTAACCCATAAACTCATACCTGGTTTGTTCAAAACTGATATTTCTTCATCAAAGTATGAAAATTAAGTAACCTGAAGATGTCAAAATGAGTTTTATAAGAGGAAATGTCGCTGCTTTCTGTGTATGTAATCTTTTTACATACTTGATACAAACAGTGATGCAAATTTAGATTAGTATCAAAATCTAATGCATGATACTTGCATGTGCTTGTGACTAGTGTAACAAGTTGATAATGACCATCTTTGGAAGCAACTAAATTTACATATCACCAAGCAGCAACTAATCCAAGTAAAGCTTGACAAACTTACTGTTAACAGACTTTTGGCCAGCCTCATGGGAAGTTTTGGCAGAGAGTTCATATCAGTTTATGGTTTAGCAAGATTAGAAGTTGGAGTTGTGTTGTGCAGCAAATAGCCTCTCAGCCTGATATGAGGAGAATCATGCATAGACCCATGTAGATCCTGGAAAGCATACATTCAGTAACCTTTTGTTTTTTGTTCAAGATTGTTTGAAAGAAAGCATCAAACCCTTAGTTTCACTGTGAGAAGTTTACTAGAGAAGTGAATACAACAATTTTAACTATTTATTGTTACTCTGCTCATTTTAGAGGATCTTTTGGTTTTCTGTTTCCTTTCATTAAATCAAGAACATAGGCTGTGCGGGTGTTTTGGAGTATGAAGGTTCATTGTTTTAAAGGAACCACTGACAAAACTGGCAACCCTTTTTCTTCCTGTTAAATAAAAAGACAAAAATTTCTAGAATGACTATGTTTTTTCATTTAGATATTAGAAAATACATGGTTAAAGATACATGCCTTTAAATGAACAGATCCCACTTGAAAGGCAAGTGATGTAAATGCTCCCAATGCAAGATAATAGCCTACGCATCCATCACTCCGTTACTGTTTTTAGCGCTGAGTTGAGACATTAATTAGTACCTTTTGAAGATGTGGATTAATGTCTATCTAAGTGTATGTGTAGGGAAGTTGGCGAAAGCAATGTACACACAAACATTGGTATCTTACATTCTTCATGTCAGTGTGCATCAATCACCCACATGTGAATGCAGTTTTTGACACTGAAACAGAGCATTCTGGAAAACATCTTCCAGGGTAAAGATTTTCACAGATTCACTAAAAAAGCAGGGGAAAAGAAAAAGTGTTACAAAGAGCAAAATAAAAAGGTTTATGTGCACTTAAGACCTAATATTGAGTGTGCAGCACCTTGAACAATCTAAAAAAAGTCCCCAAAAGGAGATTACTTGAATTTTGAAGCCTGTGTCAGAAAATCTGATGAGCTAAATAAATTTGAAAAAGGCAAAAAATGGTTTGAAGCAAAGACAGCTTGGGGGAGGGGGGCTGCGCGCTAAAAAAAGGCAAAAAAAGCGGGTAAAGAAGCCCACAAGGTGTAGATGACATGCGGAGACAGAATAAAGGGGGCTAGAAGAAGGAGCCAATGGCAACAGGGGGCTGTATTCTGAAAAATAATGAGGAGATGGATGGTCAGAGGGCAGCAATGGTGTGAAAGAGTTGGCAGGGGGGAGAGATGGGCAGATGAGAGCGAAATAGGGTGTCAGGTGTGCAGGGAGGGGAAAAAAGACAAAAGCAGGAGGAAAGAGTGTGTTAGCACAGAGGGAGAAAAGGAAAAGGAGGAGATGGGGTGGTGGGAGATGAGGGAAGGAGCAGGTGAACAAAATGAGCTGGTCATGAAAGACGGGCAGGCAGAGCAGAGGAGGTGTGAGGATTACAGACATCCTGGTGAAGAAATCTGAGTGTGAGTGAGTGTGTGTGTTTCTGGCTGGGTGTCATGCCACTACGGCCAGATTATAATCCTGACTCATCTGGGTTCTAATCCCTTAGGAAGTCTAATTAAACCGCTTTCTTGCGTAGTCACTCATACACACACTCACACCTCTCCAACACACACATGCATAACAAAATCTTCAGTTCCTCGTTTGCCAGCTCACATACAGTACACACTTTTCCCCGCCACATTGTAATCCCCTGTAAAGCTAACACACAAACAGGCAGATAATCATGCAAAAAGACAAAACATCGTCCTCATCGCGAGTCCTAATAACAGCCAGACAATGAGTGTACCCTTCACCAAAAGGAAGTGGCATATAATTGATCATTAATGCTTAACAAGCGGTTAACAGGGCCATGGAGTGAACGTGAGGGTGACAAGGGTGCTGTGATTTGTGTGTGAGTGTGTGCAGTCCAGCATGAGATGAGGGTCAGAGTCCAGAACTGCCTACAGTCCATCCCTCTCTGTCAGCCAAACACACACTCACACACACACCCATACATACACATGGAGTTCCCGCTCAACCGTTACAAAGCCTCAGAGAGGGTACAGCCAATGCGCTCCTCAGCCAGTCCTCGCCGTGGGATTTCACTAAAGTCATCACACACACACATGCACACTCTTTGGCTGCACGAGGCTTTACTGAGGAGCTTCAGCGGACCTGATGCCCACAGACAGACGGACCATCTAGGGGAGGGTTTAAGAGCTTAGGGACCCAATACCCTCCTGGAAAGTGCACAAAGGGTTGCAAACACTTGTAAAAAAAAAAAAAAAAAGAAAAGAAAAATCTATGCTTCAAAGATGGTTTTCAAACTTGTTTACTACTGAGTGGATTTAGTATCTCACACATGACGTCCCATACAAGATTTTAATATGACCGTACTGTATATACATATATATATATATATAAATATATCAATATATATATATATGTGTGTGTATTCAGTATCTTCTCACACACGCCAAGGAACCTCTCAACCCCAGTCTTAAGCCGTTTTTTATCTTTGTCGTTCGTGCAATAAAATATGGATCAGGTGGTTTTTACCCATCTGTCAAACATGAAATGTCAAGTAATACCACAGCTGCTACCAACCCTCGGTTTTTGATCAAACTTTGAGACACAGCTTCATTGGCATGGTTCCATATGTTAGGTAGAGGACTGCTTGAAGCTTTGTTGGCCTTTTTCTTCTGTCTAGTTTTTAACTTACCAAAGCTTTACAATCTCTTCTTGTCTCTCCAAACAAATATCTACAACAGATATGACAAAAGAAAGAAAAAAAAGATCTACAAGTATATGAAATTTGTTGTACCTTTTTTTTTTTTATCCTACTTTCTTATTTCATGGACAGTTCCCTCATGCTCTGCTGCATTTGCACAAATTTGAATGATGAAATTATTTGGGTAACCATCTATCTTTGTAATCAGAAAAGAGTTTTTAAAGTGGAAATGAGAAGATTAAAGGTTTGGTGGAAGGCCTCCATTACAAAAGGTGTTATTTTAATTGAAAATGAGCCTATAACAGCCCTTCCTCAGCCTATAGTGAACTCTGCATCTACTACAACTCTTAACACTACCTGTGAACTATTTACAGTTGGGAAAGAAAGTAATAGAGGCAACAAATACAGACAGAAAGCAGCAGTCCAACACAAACCTGATCCTTAAGTCTGACCTCTACAGCTGTAACAGCAACTGTACCATCCCCATTAAGCAGCAATCTGTTCCACAATGAAAATGGCCGACATAACGTCACCCACTGGTTTGAGGACCATTGTCTTCAGGCCTTGTGTGTCATTTGGCTCCTGCCATTGTGAGTTATTGGAGGCAGAATTGATGTGAAAAGATTGAATCTGACATGTTCTGCCTTTAAATGGAATTGGTGATTGGTGTTAGATTGAACCAGCACCGCTGTCTGACCTACCCTTAGACCAGCTTTACACACCAGCTGCATGTTGTGTGCAAAACAGCAGAGATTTAATTTTGGCTCCTTGCTAACAAATTAGAGCATGTACATTAGCTGTATGTGATGAGTATCTCAGATGCTGACGTATGAAATGCATCAAAACTGATTCAATATCTGGTTACAGCTGGTTGACTCTCCTGTCTTGATTTTATAAGTGATATTAAGTGTAGATCTCACAAAACTGCAGTAATGAGCAATGTCAAAAGCAAAATATTGTGCAGGTAGATGCTGTGCAGCAAAATAAAGGTTTGCAGTAAAAAACCCACAAATACAGCCGCAATGCTGTAGTTCAGCACAGCGTGGTGTGAAATCGGCTCTATCCTAACAAACCAATCACAGCAGAGCCTGTGTCTAGAGGCTACCAAGTCTAATAATTTTGTGAGCTAATGAGTGTGTAATTTAATTTAGGAAAAGTAGCAGCAAAAAGAAAAGCTGAGTTTGTTTGAAATATCAATGGATTTCAAATTTATTATGAAAGAAAAATGAAAAATAAATTAAATATTGACACAACAACACTGTACTTACAATATCAAGTTAATATTTGCTGAAATATTAAACTCAGTGACCTTTATAACTTTTTTAAAAATATCAGAAAATGCATTAACCTTCCTGAAAATGTACAGTCATTAGGTTGTGGACACCACTAGGGTATACATGTAAATGTGGAGTTAACCCCACACTATTTGATGGCATCCCTTCTCAGCCGCATATCTGAATAACCACAGCCAGGTGTGGTGGACAACAAAAAGGAAAGCAGTTCTGCAAAACCCCAACTTACATTTGGTTTCTAATCCGCCTGAGCTGCACTGATAGAAATGTCTTGAGAAATACTTCAGTAGGCATTTCAGTAGATGCAATGGGAAGTAGGTTAAACTAAAAGCTAATAAGACATAAAGAAGAAGGAGCTCTGTTTGAGCCCAACTAAAGCTTTTACACTCTCTGCAGCACTCGGCTCAGTGTAAAAACAGAACTGCCTGTAGCACATCTGTGGGGTACATGCATGAATCCTAATCTGCAACAACACAATCCCTCTCTCGCCGATGCTTCACATTCAGTTCTGCTATCATATCAAGAAACCAGTTTAATGACCAAATGTTTGCAAAGCTCAGCTCTGGACATCCAGGGCAAATAGGGAAAGGAGGCCACGGGGGACCCAGTTTGGCAGTCTGCTTACAACTGTTATGTTAACCACTTCTGCAGAAATTAATGTGAAAGAGACACAGAAGGGTTTCTCAGAATGATACATCCAGAGTGCTTGGATTTTGTTTTACACTCAGTTCATTTTTAAGTTAAACTTTGTAGCTTATGTTGAGGTTAGTCAAGTAAGAATATGGGGTAAGACAAATTATGCATCTACAGTGGCGCCCCTATGCCCCCCGGTCTACCTCTCAAGACACATTCAAAGCTGAATTTGGCGCTTTCTACTACTGATTTGATCCCCCAAAAATGCATGCTAATACCTGAAGCCAAGAGTAAACCTTCAGCTCTTTTGCTAATATTTTTTTTGGAACCAGGCTATACAGTTGGCAGCAAGAAAGTTTGCCAGAAAGATTAAAGCTATTAATGCCTGTAGCTGTCGGTGCTGCTACATGCTGGTTGGTGATTTAGGAATTTAAATGTCATTCTCACAGCAGCTCAAAACCACTTCCCAAAACTGTTTTCAGCGTGAGTATTTGCACTTGTGACATTTTGTATTTGTAAGGGTTACCACTGAACTTGACAACCTCCCACTTATTCTGCACGATCACAACCTTCCTGCAAACACATTTGTCAGAACTCACTGCGGCTTTTGATGATTATTTTGTGAGGACTTTAAATAAAATGAGACAAAATGTCCAATTGCACTTATGTTTTCATGTGTAGGATTCTGTGCCAGATGGGGAATGTAATTATTTTATGTCTTAAGGTTAAGAGAAGTTTATCACTTAAATTTTTTAGTTTTTATTACTGATGAGTTGTGTTGATTATTTTCTCAAGTTATGGTTGCAACATTAATGCTATCCTTTATACCACTCCCAACTTCTAAAAACTTGGAAATGAAAGTGGTCCATGATTGTTGCATTTGCTTTTAGTTACATTATTTGTATCATTTTTATGTTCTTTTTGTTTTGAATTGGTATTATAATTCATCATTTGATGTGATTGCATGTTTTTTTGCATTTGCTTTTGAGTTTTCCTCAGTTTCATTTTTTTTTGTGCCGCCTCTTCCCAGCTCGTCATTATAAATGACAAACTCTTCTCAACTGACTCAGCTGGTTAAATAAAGGTTGGCTATTTTTGCTACTTATGCAAAAAGGAACACATGTTTTCTAAAGGCTGAACAACACCAACACACACCCGTACATAGTGGCTACTCATAGACACTTACAGAGGATTCCCAGTGACAGAGCAGGTGAGACTGAGTGAGTCGCCCTCACGCAAAATGCCTGAAGGAGGAACAATTCGCACTGTGGGAGCAACTGGAGAGACACAAAGAGAAGGGTGCAAGGACTGAGAATGTGCATGAGACAACAAGAAAATCAACAATTAAAACAATTATGATTGTAACAGGGAAACAGATTATTTAAAAAAAGGAGCAAAAACAGGAAAAACAAGAGAGAAAATAATAATAAAGGGTAGGAGACAGGGAACAAAGAGGAGGAGCAAGGGGAAAGTATTGAGGTGGCAGAGGGAAACATATTTAACATCTGTTTCCAAGGCAACTAGCTGACAATTGCACGGCAGAGACACCTGTTATCATAAGCAGCCGACTGCTCCAGCAGCTGCCGTACTGTAGTTACTTCAGTTGGAGAGCAATGAGGAGCCAAATTTACACTGAACGTTGGTCATTATTGCCGCTTCTCCGACAGGATGAACCGGCAGCATGCAGATTGTCGGAACTTATAAATCTTAAACCTTTTGATCTACCGATAAACATAGTGGCAAATGAACTGCACTCAAAGACAGACACAGAAGCACTTACTAAAGGTGAATCAGCACTGGCTAAATATTTACAGTATATGCATTTGGAATGTTTGACGATGCAGAATTGTGGATATATCGTGGCATCAGAATCACATCGACTGCCAAGATATGTGAAGGGAACCAACAGAAACTGAGGTTTGGTTTGGTAGTAGCATTGAAGCAACACTTGTGATGAAATACTTTACTGTAGGATTGTAAATGCAGCTTGAAATGTATTAATAATACATATCAAGGCAGAGCCAGGAAGATGCGCAACGATCGTTTTGAAGCCACTCTGCAAGCAGAGACGTTCGATTGTGTTTCTCTTAACATCATAAAACAGAAGGTAAAGATATCAGCATGTAATGGAAGGGAATTTGATGAGTTACATAGAATTAAAAACAGAATAAGTTAGACTTTCAGAGGTACAGAAAGACTGAATCATGTAATCCAAGCTTTTCTTGAACAAAGATGTAGATTGCACCTGTCTGACATTTTCGACATTAGCAGATTTGTGCAAACACTAAGAATTTGGCTTAAAATAGAAATAAGGCTCTACAAATTTAAACTTCTCTCAGTATTTGATGAACTTTCCCCAACCCTCCTTTAAGACCGACATTAAATTTACCTTGAGCAAATAAGCTGGCATTGAACGATCTATCCAAAAATTATTCTTAGATTTTTTTGTACACGTGAACCAGACCTAAGTTTGTTAAAGTATTTTTTTTTAATCTCTTTTTAAAGAAAATGTTGATAAAATCCTTAAACCAGAGGCCAGGACCCTTTTCTGGCCACTGGCCTATTTATGTCAGCTTCCTGCATGCAAGATTTAGTATATATAAGGATTTACTGAGAGCAGGTCTCACAAAGGAGTCGGCCACTAAAATGACTAAAATCTTGAGCATTCCTCTATAATGAAACATTATCTGAAAAATAAGCCGTTCCCCAAACAAAATGACTGCAGACATAAAAGTAAAACAGAGTGACAAACAGTCGAGGTGAATTAAGAGACAGCAACACAAATGAAATGACGGCCGCTTTTAAAACATTTGGAAGTCAACATGATGTTGCTCATTTTTAAATTGGAAAGGGACTTACAATACACATCCAGGCGATAATGTCGAATCCTTTTCTGCCCATTGAGTGCAGGATGGAGAGCCTCACAATTCAAAGCTGCCCCGTTGTCTTTCCTTTCTACTGGGATACGGATGGTGCTAGACACACTGAGCGTTTTCCCGTTGTCCTGCTGGGAAACGACACCTGGAGAGAAGTGGAGGGAAAAGATGGAACACATGAGGTTTGCAGCCAAAACTCAAGACCATTCTTTCTTTCTTTTTTTTCCCCCAGCTGAGATATCACAACATGGAGACAAGGCAACAGGAAGGAGGTTTGTAGCCAGGAGCGCAAACGGGGACAGAGAAAGTATGCCCGACAGAGAGGCAGGAGTTAGTGACAGATGAGTGAGCTTTTTAGAGCTTCAGACACCTGTGGAGGGGAGGATAAGAAGTGGTGAACAGAATGAAAGAAGGCAAGTAAAGAGAAAATAATTTGCCTCTACATTGCAGGGCAATTATAAGAAGCAGCAGTTTGTTTTCAGATAGCAAATCAACCGAGTGTGGTGTGCACAGAAAAGAAAAGATGAGGGAGAGTGAAGGATAAAGGAGAGAATATGCATAAACCAATTGAGATTTTAACTGGGCCAGACAAGGGGAGAGGGGGACGTCACAGTAAAAGAGGGTGAGAAGAAAAGTGAAGGAAAGAGACCCAGAGATGGAGAGCAAAGGAGGCAATGCAAGCGTGATTGATGCGTATGTGTATGTGTGTCTATGAGGGGAAGCAGACATGAAAGGGGATGATAACAGTGCCAAGCAAGATGAGAGTGGAAGAAAGATGCAAGAAGAAGGGAGGAGGAGAGACAGAAGGAGGAGGGAGGAAAAGCTGGGTTAAGCTAAAGGAACCTGACACGGTCATGTTTTCAGAGTTTGCGCTTGTTTAGGCAGAATACAATATTATATCACACTGACTTTTCAATTATTACCGGCAGGCAAATGAGCGTCGGTCTAATCCAAGCTAGAAAGAGGACGACAGTGCGCTCTGATGAGCAGGAATGAGGAAACGGTCGGAAGATAGTGTCTTAATTAAAGAGTGCTTCCCATATCTGTTGGGATCTGCTTCTAACCTTTAGTGTCACAGTTCATTTAACTCAGGGACAAAATAGATGGGAGAAGGGGAGAGAAAAGGAGGAAGGAGTGAAGGGATGAGAAGAGAGGCATTAAGGAAAAGATAAGACAAGACAAGCAAACATAAAAACCAAACCCATGCTCTGTTTTTTGTTTTGTTTTTTTACTTTTGAAGCCCTTTGCAACCTACAACTGTGCTGACGAGCATCACATCTTTGTCAGCAGTGAGAATTAAAGGAAAAATAAAAAGATAAGATGAAAGGATTAGGAAGGAGGAAAGGGGGAGGACATACAGGAATGACAGAATGATGAGACAGGTGTATTCTGACAGTGAAGAGGAGAAGAGAGAGGATGAAAGAAAAACTGAGTGTCAAACAAAAAACCAGAAAGTTTAACAAATCCATACACAGTAAAAGTTTTCTACCAGTCCTAAAAAACACGAGAGCAGATTTTCTGACATTATTTGAATGTACAGAGTATAATCTAATTAATAACAATGCAACATATCTGACAACAATTTGTTCCTTTGTGATATGGGGTCTATATTCTTTAAAAAATAGAGATACAGCTGAATAAAGGAAAATATCCATAAGCAGGGATAAACTATTTGGCAACTTCGTCTCTGAAAGCTCTTTTCTTCTTGCTCATCCAACTCGAACAAGAATTTTGAGGAATTCAAATCAAAGAAGCACCATACACAAATGATGAACAACAGAGAGCAAAAAATATTTCTTTGGGTTAAACATACTGAGAGCTACAGAGAGACATATCTTTTAGATGTATTATTAAGTAAAGTGCCCCTTTAACATAGAGAAACCAGGGGAGACAGCAACTTAGAAAGGAGGACAGATCAAGGTAACAGAGTGATGAATAGATCGTAGAATTATCAGAAGTACTGAAGATGGAAAAGTTAGAGGATTTAGAATTTCAAGCGTGGCTGCAAGAGTCTGATTCAGCATTAGAGAAAGAAAAGCAAAACATCTTGAGTGTCTTTAACATCTGAGCTACAGCGGAATAGTCAGATTGTGTGTACTCAAGATACACTTGAAGCTGAATTCTAAGTGACAGAGATATAAAAGCAGAGGCATACAAATTTGGACCATGACGACATTTATTGTTACTTGAACACTTTACAAAAACACATTCAAGTTAAAATGATATTGTTAAAGTGGACTTCACGGAAAGCTTTCAACTCAAGGTCTTTAAATTCATATTCGAGGGAGATTTACAGAAATTGATATGACGACCCTTTTTTCATGCTAAAATATAAATCGACATGAAAGCAACCCTTACCAAGTCCTGCCTCACTCAAAAGACCCCCCCCCCCATTCCCTCTGCCTCCTAAAGCGGAAGCGAAGGTCTGACAGGCAGGTCCCACGGCCAATCCTAGGCGGGGGTCACACTGTAAGGATTGGTTGAAGTTTTTATTGAAAATTTACAGATTGGCATAATATGTTATTTTGCTTATGGTGGGTCTGTTTTGTATTTCAGAGTTCCATTACCTCATTCATGGCACTTTACCTTATTAAAAAAATAGTGTAACAATCCAACATCGGTAAGAGTTGCTTTAAGGTCAAAAGCTGTTTCATCAACAGTTGTGGCATTCATACTGGGCTAATGTTGGACTGATGGGTCTCATTTTTACATGCTAATCCCCCTGCTCCATGACCTGGCTGGAATTGGCTCATCATCACCTCACCCTCCCCATCGCTCCCTGGTTAGCTGGACCAAAAGTTGCGACAGACGAGACCCTTTTCAGATAAAAGGGCGTGGCATCCCTTGGTTGAGGAAAGACCTTTGTGTTGACTAGTTTGTAACATGGTTTGTACTTTTCTGACCTCCTTTTGTGTCTTTTGTCAGAGGTGTCAAATTGAGCCTTTCAGGCTTTGTGTTTGTATTTGTGCATTTAACTGGGCTAATAAGTGTCGATTGTTTATTATAGTTTCTATGGTTGTTAACAGTAGTTTATTGGTGCTGCTACCCATTGTTGTTTTGTTTGTCATTAGTGTAGTCAGAGTTTTGTTTCTCCTGGTGAAGATAAGTTATTTAGACTGGGTTTTGTTTTCAGTTTAGTCCTTTTCTGTTTTACTTGGTTCTTTAATTTAAGCAGTACCACCAGCCCACCCCTTCTGCTGTTTTTTTCTTGGTTTTCACCTGCTACTCAATAATAAACTCGCTTACACTTCCTTTACATCTAGGCATCTTTATTTTATGTTACCTCCTCTCCTTCCCTAGCCGAACCAGGTTGAAACAAAGGTTTGTACAGTAGGCGATAGTTTGGTACTGTCACAATATGCTGTCAAAGAAGCTCTCAGTCCAAGTGAAACAGGTCTTCCTCAGACTTCATCAGTGGAGCAAATCCAGCAGGAACATCGGAAGTGGACAAATCAATACATGGTATGTTCCAATGGGGGAAAAGAGGAAAATAATACAGTGGGGAGCTTAGCAAACAAAGAAGGGTCTCTCTACAGAGAGCAGTAGTAGTGGATGTGGATGGAGTAGTGGATGATTGCAGGTAAAGAAAAGCTCCATCCATATCAACATCCAGCAGGTAAAGAAAACTGTCTGCCACTGTGTGGTAGAAATGTCATTATTCAAGTCTGCTATGCTAAGACTTCATAAAAGCAGAAATAAAGGGTTAGAAGCATGATGCAAAAAATCTGCATCGACGATGGAAAGACAGAGCATTAGCAGGAAAACCAAGAGAGATTTTTCTTTAAAGCCAGAAAGCTCTGAACCAGCATTTAAATGAGACAAAGATCCACCCGTGCCAGAGAAATGGTGAGAAAAAATGTTTAAAGAAGGCTTAGAGCAGCCACAATCCAAAGCATACTGTATGCTTTCTATGAATGACATCCCTGCATGCTGCATACGGGGATGTCATTCATACAGGAGTCACTCTGACAGATTCGAGAAGTAATGGGTCAGAATCAACAACACACTAAAAACTCCTGGATCAAAAGGGACTGACTAAATTCTGGGTTACTTCGACCCAGATAATTGGGTTGTTCTTTTTACCCGAATTTCTGGTTTAATATTTGACCCAGAAGTTGGGTAATCAAATGCACAGGAATATGCTGACCCCTCCTGTTCAGCCAAATGCAACAAACATGATTGGTTGGCACTTATTTAAGAAAAGGAAAATTCTGTAATGATCTATCGGCAATGAAGTCCCAACCTGATGGAGGTGCAGTTGACTTGTTGAGAGGCAGAAGGACCAGTGATGTGTCATGCTCAGAACAGCCGGCTCTGAGTGCCGATGCTTTGCAGTGAATCAGAAGAGCCGGCTCCCAGTTTATTAGGAGAACTTTCAAAATTTTATTTGACTGACAACTTTGAAGACCACATGGCCAGTCAAATGTACAGTAAACACACAGGCTTGTGAAAATGGAGGACAAATGTTCCACAACAAGTGAAGACCTCAGACAGTGGTGAGAGGAGTATGAGAGCATCAAATTGTCTTGTAATATAACTTGAAGTGACACCAGAAAGCAGCATCTGGCTGCAGTTTAATTTATTTTGTTGTTTTATAGTATTGTGTATCTTTTCTTCACCTGCCTACGGACTACAGATGCAAATTAGCTTGCTTGCTATAATCCAACATGTTCACATCTGTTGCTAAATTTGTTCATTAATGTGTACTGTCCCTATCAAATAAGCAAATAAGTAATTAGAAAGTTTGAAGAAAAAAAGAATTCCCAGCAACGTATTAAAGGAGTTTTACTTCTGCAAACCTTCACTGGATATACAGCAAATGAGTATTTTGACCACATCATCCTCTTTATGCATGTTGTCTTACTTAAAGCTGTATAGGCCGAAAGTCTACTACCAATTAAGCATATCAGGTGATGTGCATCTCTGTAATGAGAAGGGGTGTGGTCTAATGACATCAACACCCTATATCAGGGGTATTAGGCAGACATAATTATTAGGCAACTTCCTTTCCTTTGGCAAAATGGGTCAGAAGAGGGACTTGACAGACTCAGAAAAGTCAAAAATAGTGAGATATCTTGCAGAGGGATGCAGCACTCTTAAAATTGCCAAGCTTCTGAAGCGTGATCATCGAACAATCAAGCGTTTTATTCAAAATAGTCAACAGGGTCGCAAGAAACGTGTGGAAAAACCAAGGCGCAAAATAACTGCCCATGAACTGAGAAAAGTCACGCGTGCAGCTGCCAAGATGCCACTTGCCAGCAGTTCTGCCATATTTCAGAGCTGCAACATCACTGGAATGCCCAAAAGCACAATGTGTACAATACTCAGAGACATGGCCAAGGTAAGAAAAGCTGGAAAAACGACCACCACTGAACAAGACACACAAGCTGAAACGTCAAGACTGGGCCAAGAAATATCTCAAGACTGATTTTCTAAGGTTTTATGGACTGATAAAATGAGAGTGAGTCTTGATGGGCCAGATGGATGGGCCCGTGGCTGGATCGGTAAAGGGCAGAGAGCTCCAGTCCGACTCAGACGCCAGCAAGGTGGAGGTGGGGTACTGGTATGGGCTGGTATCATCAAAGATGAGCTTGTGGGGCCTTTTTGGGTTGAGGATGGAGTCAAGCTCAACTCCCAGTCCTACTGCCAGTTTCTGGAAGACACCTTCTTCAAGCAGTGGTACAGGAAGAAGTCTGCATCCTTCAAGAAAAACATGATTTTCATGCAGGACAATGCTCCATCACACGCATCCAAGTACTCCACAGCGTAGCTGGCAAGAAAGGGTGTAAAAGAAGAAAAACTAATCACATGGCCTCCTTGTTCACCTGATCTGAACCCCATAGAAAACCTGTGGTTCCTCATCAAATGTGAGATTTACAAGGAGGGAAAACAGTACACCTCTCTGAACAGTGTCTGGGAGGCTGTGGTTGCTGCTGCACGCAATGTTGATCATGAACAGATCAAAACACTGACAGGATCCATGCATGGCAGGCTTTTGAGTCCTTGCAAAGAAAGGTGGCTATATTGGTCACTGATTTGTTTTTGTTTTGTTTTTGAATGTCAGAAATGTATATCTGTGAATGTTGAGCTGTTATATTGGTTTCCCTGGTGAAAATAAATAATTGAAATGGGTATATATTTGTTTATTGTTAAGTTACCGAATAATTATGTTTGCCTAATACCCCTGATATAGGGTGTTGATGTCATTAGACCACACCCCTTCTCATTACAGAGATGCACATCACCTGATATGCTTAATTGGTGGTAGGCTTTGGGCCTATACAGCTTTGAAAAAGACAACATGCATAAAGAGGATGATACTCAAAATACTCAAAATACTCATTTGCCTAATAATTCTGCACTCTCTGTTCTTAGGCAACCATCTGGAACACAAACTGTGAAACTACAAATATTTCTGAGCCTGTCAGTGTGTCTGTCTGAGGAGCAGAACTTGCTGGTGGGCAAACTCAAGAAAAACTGATGGGAAAAAAAGGTGTTAAAACATTTATGGTAGTTGCTGTTCACGTGTGTCCTTGCACAGTGAAAGTGAGATACAGCAGTACACTTGTTTTAGGCACTTCTTGAAGGAATGTGACCACAAAGCATTGCTGTATAGGCCTAATATGTCGTACTTGATATGATTTTGTCAATTTACTGGAAAAATCAGTAGTTGAGAAAGGAGTAAGCAGGAGGCAACATTACTGCCCAGATACCGCTTTCCCCACCCATCTCCATCCATCCATATTCACCTGCATCCTTTCACTGATCCACATGCCATCCACCCTGTCAACCCATCCATCACCAATCCATTTATTCCGTTTTTTTTTATTCAGCACTGTCTGTGGTATCACCCTACCATTCTACTTCACCTGCTTTTATCATCTCATTAACCTCCTCACTTATCTCTCGCAACCACCTATCCATCCATCAGTCCATCTGTCAGCCATGTCCTTGTACCTGGTATCTCCCGGCCATTACGCATCCAGCGCAGGGTGGCAGCCGGCTTGCTGCGTGGTGACACACAGGTGAGTTCTGCCTCACCGCCCTCCACGGCGTCCTGCTTCACCTCCACTGTAGGCGTCTCTGGGGGCACCAGAACGGAGAGCGTTGCCACCTGGTGATGTGTGGCATCCGTGTAGAGCTGGCAGAAGTAGCCGCCCTCATCCGACACGCTGACATTGGTCAGTGTGATGCGCACCAGCCTCGGCGTGAAGAGCACCATCTGGAAGCGCTCGTCCTTCAGGGCTGGAGTTGGGTCAAGATATGGAAGAGGGGGTGAAAGTGGGACAGTAAGCCATGGACAGGAAGGAAGGGTGATGAAAATGACAAGGAAAGTAGGATAGAATGTGATAGGAGGAGAGAGAAGAAAAAAGAGTGATGAGTCCAGCATTCAATGAGCAAAAAAACTAAAACAAACACATAAGCTTTATCATGTTGGAATAGAATACTGATTACGTTTGTAAAAGCAGGTCCAAGCGTAAAAAACAGAAGAAAAAGAAACCAAACATTAAACATCACACCTTAAAAGCTTGTTTGAAGATTTCATTGACTTGCTTTTACAAGCATTATTTCACATTTTGTGTCTAGATGAGAAGCATAGGGAGCTGGTCACAAACTCACTTATTCAGCAGAATGGAAATTCTCTACAGGGAACTGTTTGATTATTGGCAAAACACTTCCTTCTGCGCAGGCTTAGTTAGATGGACTGTCACGGTTGTTGTTTGTTTGTTTTCATATCATTGCACAGCCTCACAGTTTACCCATGTTAGCCATTTTTTATCTCCACCAAACTATTCTTTGCATTGCCTTTTTCAATCTGTAATGAATATGCCACTGTTCTACCTCTTTATTTTAGGTTGACAAATTGACAAAGTTGACAAATTGACAAATTAAGCACCAGAAATTGCAGAACAGTTAAAATCAGTAAGTCAACCTGGAGCAGCCTTCAAGTCTTGCAATTTTTTGTATTTCTTTGGTACAAAAATGACATATCTTCCTTTCTAGGTTCTAGATGCCTCAGTTACTAACACCTTAATGGAAAAAGAAAATAAGATGTTAATATGTTTTTATGTCTGTGAACTGAACCGATACAAAACTCTGGAACCAGAATATACATAATTGTCTTATTGTGATTGAAAATGGCACCACTAAACTTTGGCACATTTTTGGACCCCGTCAGCCTGATGCAAACTATAAAGCAGTGTAGCTGTTACGTGATGCTCCAGGCTGAATTGAAGAGAAAGAAATTTGCATTATGAATTTCAGTGTGCCCCCAAAATTGGCCAGAAGCATAGATTTTTGAGTATAGAAACTTGTGTTTGCTTTAAAATAATGGCAGCCAATACCTATACATGAAGGGACTCTAAAACTATCGATTATAGTGCAAAATATAACAGCTGATGCCGCTGTTTGTACTGCAACTTAATCTTTGTGCAGTTCGGGATTGCAAGTCCAGATCTGTAAGTCTGAATGTGCTTACACTTTGGCTCTGTAGCTGCACGAGAACAGTCCAGTTTTGCAAGAGTTTGTCAAATAACGTTGTACAGTCTTGTTAATTAATTCTTTTTCATATCTAGCTCTGAAAATACATAAAGTCCCTGAAAATGTTCATAACTTTCTGCAGTCAGTGTTTGGCGAGAACATCAAAAAGCACAAGAGAAGCATAGGCTGTTTTAATTGAGTGGTGTGACATTTTAAGCTTTGGAATCAGTTATTCCTTGGCCTCGAGACAGTATGCTCTGTATTAGCGAACAGTTTCTATCTCCCAGTCTGGAGCCAGAATAGAGTTTTCACCATCTAATTTGTGGTGTCACTCCCATGAACAGCTCTGCTGAAGAAAAATTGCAAAACATGGGAGAAATATGGGCTGTGAGCAACCCAGATGATATGCTACCCTGGAATTGATAGAGCTGCTAAATCTAAAGCTTCGTTTGATATAAAAAGTTCAGAGAGAGTTTGCAAAGTCTGTCTCAATGGAGCAGCTCCAGGCTGTACATTGATACAACATAACAGATGTCTCGGTTCTCTCATTTCCAGATTGGAGGGAGCGTGTTGTTCATTTTCTCCAGCACTGATTAGAGTATCCTAAAGTAGAATATGCTCATCCATTCTCTTTTGCTTGCTTTATTCCTCTGTAAGTCTGTTTCTAATTAGTGTCCAGACTTTTATTGTTCATCATATTAGGTTTTAATCAGTGTTGTTTTACTTGCTGTGAAAACATAGTTGCTCTTTTGCCTGCTATGCAAATAGCGCTAATTGTGCAAGCAATATATATATATATATATATATATATATATATATTCACAAATGCTATTAAAATTTGTTTTGCTGTTTTTTGAGTCAGTAAAAGGCTAAATACAACGATTTAACTCTACAATTCAATCTCTACAATCAGCTTTCTAAATGTGACAATAGTCAATCTTGAACCCCAGACCTGTGAATGGAATTAAATAATAAACAAAGAAGAAAAAAAGAAGTTACATTGTTGTGGAGACTGCGAAGAGGTGAGAATACAACTATTTTCCTTTTGTTACCGCAGAATGAGTTGAGCCAATGGAAAAGAAAAAAAAAAACAACTCTGATAATAACAAATAATCCTAATAACAGTCTGCAGCTGACAGTAGCTCAATGTCCATAGATTCACATAAATACCTCAGAGGCTTACTCTGTATTGACTTGGCCGTGAAACCTCCCTACACTCTCCAGCTCTGTTTTATTCTGTCCCTCTCCTGTTTCTTTTGTGTTAGACTTGGCTCGGAGAGAAAAAAGCAGACACTTTCCTGATGTAACACCCAATCACCTTTTAGCTCAATTCATAACATAACAGAGGTACTGCAAAGTATACGTAGATATTGCTATAGTATGTGTGTGCTCCAGAGAGAGTGATGGGGTGAAGAGAGAATAAAAGAAATTGACTGATATACATAATGCAGTATAATGCATATTGAGACAAATATCCACAAGAGACTAAGAGAGAGAGGTCTGTGAAGGGATGGAAACAGTCCACTCTCTCTGAAAGTACAACACCATAATCTCTCATCCTCACCCCCCAAATTTTCCTCCGCTTTGCATAGCAGGGAGACCATTGTTAGAGAGCTATTCCCCACAGATAGGTAGATCTTTTTCCCCCTCTATGCACAAAATGGCAACTAAATGTCACACTTCTGCTCTAGTCCTAGTTCACCTTTATTGTCCTGTCTCATTTGCATGTTGATGAGAGCTGGCAATATGAGGAGAAATAGTGATATGGACCACTGAGGAGAAAGGATCCATTCAGTTAGTTCCACTGCTTTGTTATAGCTGACTGTCCCCCACAGTCTCATAAAACACAAGCCTGACTGGTTGCTTGCTTGCAAAACATACAACCTTATTCACTGCACTTGCTGCAACAGCCCTATTTGAGCAACTATAGCGAAATGGGTCGGCTGAGAAAGATCTTAGTTTGTCATCTGGGTGGCAGATGGGCAATGGGCAAGTGATGGAACAAACACAAGGGTGGAGAGTGGCTGAGTGGGATGTAATTCACACTCCAAGCAAGCGTCTCCAATGAGGCTTTTTGGTGCTTTAAGGGGCCAACTCATTAGTTATCACTTATTAGTTAAGGGTAGCCATCTATACTTTATACTGTAAGATTAAAATTTGGATAATTTCCTAATGCTGTCTTTCTCTACTGCTTGATTGTTCCTTCCCTTATTCTCCCTGTTGCTGTGTCTCTTTTAACCCTCTGCTCTGTTTCTCATTCTACCCCACTTTATATTCCTTCTCTTTCTCTTTCATTCTTGGCTTCATATCCTCCTCTCCCTCTGTGTTCTGATTAGTCTCCTCCCTGCTTTCAGAAGGGTGCAAGTCAATGTCTCATGGGAGCGCAGACAAGGCAGCTCTGTTTAAATACTTAATGGAACTTACAAAGGCTGATCTGATAGAATTAGGTGGAGAGTTGAAAGTAAGATTCCCAGCCCAAAGCGGCAACCTCAAATTCCCCAATCGGATCCTCTTCTTGATAGAGGTGACGGACAATTGTGTAGAACAAAAGCACAAGACCGCAGTGAACTTGTGTGGAACAATCTTTGCCATTGTATTTTTCTATTTCATTGTAATCCTGGCATTGTTAAAAAAAAATATAGATACAATGTATAATACTAGAATGTAGTAATGAGGTATGAAAGAGTTTGAACCTGTTTTCAGCCCTTTATGTTTTATCTGTTTGTTTGCAAGGTTAAGCAAAAACCAGAGGGTCAAATATATAAATCTTGCTTGAGAGTTTGAGCACAAGCCAAACATGTCACATCCAGATCACTTTCATTAAACCTGGCCTTGGTGGACAGTGAGCCCCGCCCCTCCACCCCCGGCCCCATCTCCTCAGTTTTGTTAAGCTCCTATTCATAAAAACAAGGACTTTCAGACTTCTTATACTGTTAGAACACATCTTAGTTACAAGTTAGCTTGTGATGTGAAAGCATTGCAAGAATTCTCCTTGTAGCTTGTTTTCATTTAGTCAAGGTTTAACAAAAAAGTCAGTTACAGACTGTCTGCAAATCACAAATCCCCTCTTTAATTACAGGATACAAGCAACACACTAGTGAATAAATAGATTTACATTTGGCATAATGAAAATAAAGTTTAATGTTTAAAACTATTAAACCAGATGCTCATCCATGACCCAACTAAACTAATGCATTTCTTAATATTCAGCTTATCTTTTGACTGTCTGGTGCACTATTCAGTTAAGGTCAATTAAACTGAATTCAAGGATGCTTGTTTGAGAAATTGTAGCTGATTGAGACTGAAATAATAATACGTGGGATACATTGGAGGTCAGCAGCATTCAGCTACAGCAGTAAAGTCTTCTCTCTCTAATTCAAGCTTGGAAAAAAAAATCACCCAATTAAAATGTTGTAAAAAAAAGCCCCTGCTAACAATTGGCAATCAAACCTTTTGAAAGGAGATACATGAGAAAGTGAATTCTTTGACCTTTCAAGAAAGAAAAGGAATCAGATTTCTGTACATACATGTCCAGTTGAAAAAGGAAGAAAGCAAAGAGAGAGTGCTGAGGAGTTAGCATTTGCTAAGAGGTAAGAAATTAAATTAAAGAATGAAATGTCAGTTTATTTACAATAGACAGATTATTAGCGGTTAACTGGATTTTATATTTTCCAGCGATGTACATTTGGGCTTAAAAGTTTACGTACCCTCCCAGTAAAGACGGGAAAAAAAAATCAGTAAATGAAGTTAAAATTGACAAAAGTAATAATAAATAAAAAATGTATGTAAATCATGACACTGATTTTGAATTGTGGTTCAACAGAAACGTCAGAAACAAACCAACAAAAAAATAAAACAAGCAAACAACTTGAAGGGGCTCCTGAACTAAAATGTTGTTGAGCAACACTTTAAGGCAATCACTGCAATCAAGTGTCTTCTGTAATGTTCATTAAGACTTCTGCACCTGTTAACAGGTATTTTGGCCAACTGTTCATGAGCAAGGTGCCTTAATTTATCTGGGTTAGTTTTGTTTGTTTTCTTTCTTTTTAAAAAGAAAAAATCATCTTTTTAAACTACATTTCAAAATTATTATTTTATTTTACTAAATTATAGTTTAGCAATTTTTTTATTGTTATTACTTTCTTTAAAGGGAGGGTATGTAAACTCTCAAGCACAACTGTATTTATAGGTAAAATGTGTGGATCCATCATAAGTTTATTAACAGCTACAATTTCCTTTTATGGGTCCTATACAATTTGACATGCTTTAAATGTGAAAAATATAACCCACCCAAACCCCACCACAATTCTTCTCCCAGTCTCTAGAAGACCAATGGTTCAAAACATAATAGTTTCATTATCTGTGGTTGTAAACTGTGAGAGGGTAATGTAGTTTTAGGTTGCTGTTTTTCTGTTGGGGGGAGTTGACATGACATCGGTGAATTGCAGTGCATAATTACCTAAGAATGTGCAAGCTTTAGTCGTGTAGATCTCTATAACTGTAACCATGAATTTTGTAGACTTAGCCACACTACACTAAACCTGCACAAGTGAGCGTGCCCCCATCCCTTCCGTCTTTCCTTCCTTTGAAGCATTTGTGACCAAGTAAACCCCTGTTTAAAGTAAGGTAGAGAAAGCACACGTCATCATGTAGTAACCCGCAGAAAAACATTGACATGCTGACAAGTCAAAACTTAAGTTATATAGCAGAGTATAGAAAATGTAGTGATTGTAAAATTTTTGAGCTTTTTAAAAACCGTAACTGTTTTTTGCAACGTCAACCAATGTAGTCATGTCATGGTTTGTCATGAGATAGATGCAATAATTCTTCTCATGAGTTATAATTCTCCTATAAACTGTTTTTTTTCTTATCTTAAAAGGTGTCTGATTGGTCAAAAATGGCTGCATGCAAGATATCCGGTCAATCTTTGTCAATAACTCCTACTGTAACAGTGAAGTTTGTTCTTTGCAGCGCTGCAAAATTTTTACATGGACAAAAGATTTACACACCAAACTTACAGCGAAACCTAAAACAGGTTAAATGATTTTTAATTTCAAATCAAACTTACTGAATCCAAAGTAGAAACATAGCATGGATACTACTTCATTATGGATCAAGCAGCGTCCATGTTTACTTTTTCATTGCATGATTGTTTGTGTACGACATGCATGAGGAAAAGACCTCAAAAACATCCCATAAAACGGTTTTAATCCTCACCTAACATATTCATTAAGCTGCTGAACAGATACACCATTTTCCACAGAACTCAAAGTAGTTTATAAACAGAGTTTGACACCATAGCCCTGAGCCCAAACTAATATCTTATCACACAGATTATGAAGTTCATAAATATCTGTTACTACATAAATAAACATGATGCTATTTTTGCTTCAGTCAAGCAGTTACACACTTATTTCAAAGGCAATGCCTCATGTCCTTGATCACTATTCTTCTGCTTAAAGGTTTCCCAGCAGCACTTACAGAGAATCTGGTAAAGGTAGCTACTTGCCCTTGCCTTTAATTAGGGGGAAAAAAAAAGAAAATCATGTAGTATTTACCTACCCCAAGGCCCTAAATAAAATCTGCCTTCATTATAATATTGGTTACAATGATAACTTGCCATAAACCTTCCTTAAAAAAAAAAAAACTACCAAGGTTATGCTCTAATGAAGACTGTAATAAGCTCTGATCTCATCAGTGAGGTTAACATTGGATTATGCAGAGAGCTTCGAACTATGCTTTTAAACTCGTTAGAGCAGTCACACTGTTAGGGCAGAGAGTAAACCCATCTCCTGAATTAACTTGGTGGTTATCTGACTTTTTAATGTGAAATCGCTTTAAAGGCAAAGTGCTCCTCACTTTTACCTTGTAACAAGAATAATGTATAATGTTAGTGTTGGTGAGGCATTACTAATGCATCTAAAAGGCTTGCTTTAAATGTCACTGAGGGCAAACGCATCGACACAGATAGATTAAGTTTGCCTGTGGAGACAAACGTGCATGCAGACACACACCTCGCGTGCCGTTGAAAAACAGAGTCTGTCGGCGGGGATTCTGGATGACCACGATTGAGCCATCGTAGTTCTGCAGGCGACAGGAGATCTGAGCCGTGCCTCCCTCCAGGACTGTCACATTCTCTGCCTGCACCGCCTGACAACGGGCTGAGGGGGAGAGAGAGAGAGACACACACACACGGAGGTTAATACAGTGATACAGAGGTTGGATGATCGAGAGGGCAAAAAAAGAGGGAGGGAAGAGGAAAGGAAAGAGATGCATAACACAACAAGATCAATTCACAGCTCTCTTGAGATGTAATCTTTTAAAATAAGGTACTTAAGACATCTTTCATTTACTTGCTATTCATCATACGGACGCAACAAAGAAAGCAAAGGAAAAGAGGAGGAAAAGAGAGGAGGAGACAGAGGGATAGAGATAAAAGATTGAAAACCAGAGAGATGACACTGAAGAATTCAACAAGTAAAAGAGGGTCCTTATGAGCGATGCGTTCATATAATTATAATAGGGATGATGATAATTACTGCCATTCATCTCTTACCGTGCAGAAACACTCACATACTATAACAGCCATATTGCCTCTAGCTAGTCTAACAGAACGCATCAACACATGTTTGAATGCATAATGCCTTATTAAATCTCTAAGAGGCTACCCCTCTACTGCAATTTAAACACACACGTACACACCCAAATATGGTCTGAGACAATTACGCCTGGACAGATCATGGAACCGCAGCTCTGACACCACATACTCTAGGTTTGTATTAATAGTTAAACTGCTGCTTTATTGCATGAGTCTGTGATATGTGGAGTTCTGAGCCCAAGGTGGAGGCCTTGAATGCACATCACACATTCATAATGCCATCCATCATCCAGGTGCAAGCTAAAGCAATTGATTACACTCCATTATTCAAATGTAATGGCTCTTATTAGAAAGGCAGAATAATGCATTAGCTTCAGCACTTGCAAGTAAATATTCACTAACGCACAGTCACGTTCATGAACACATGCTCCACATAAGTACCCACCTGGAAATGAGGACAGAGACAGAATCACACTTTCACAGAGTGACAGCAAGAATTCCAGAAACTTTCTCACATAAATCTGTTAAACAAACTTGCCCCGGTCCCTGAGCTCAACATTTTTAGATGAGGGGGCTGAGACGTAGCAGGGGGCCTCTTTGATGTTGCTGAAAGCTCAAGAGTCAGTAATGAGGAGGCTGATTATGCTCTGATTGTTGCACCCTCCATGTTTGTGGGTCGGGCTGTTGACATGACTCGGCTGAGTTTCCCCTCCCGCTGTGTACAACGGACACAGAGGGTCGCCGTTTGAATTCAAATGATTTGGAGAGCAATTAGACACATGGCTCCAGCCAGTGGTGGAATGCGATTGCCTTCAAGAAGGGATCAGCTTGCTGGCTTTCTCAAACTAGCATTTACCAATTTGCATCCACAATTTGCATCCCCACCCTCCCTGGCAAAGTGCTGGCCGCAGGGAGGGTTTAGAGAAAGAACAACATCAATACTGAAGTGCAATGATGAAGCATGCAATGAGAAGAGCCAATAAAGGCGACAAGGACTATATATATTTCACTGCTGAGTCTAGCAGTGTCTCTGCGCTCTGTAAAACACCTTCAGAAGGAGGGAAGTGCTGTGAGACAAACAGATGGTGGCTGCCATGAACCGACTTGCTGACTTGACTGTTTTGGGCCAAAATGCAAAATGTCTTTATCTGCAACTGAGCGTGTCCTAGCTTTGTGTGTGTGAGTCTGTGTGTGTACAATAGGTTGGCATACGTGGTGGGTGTGTAAATCCAAAGGTTGCATATTGCAATTAAGCTACTTTGACATAATCTGATCCTTCCAACTTCATCCAAATCCAATTCTCTTCTTGATTTTAATCTCTTTTAATTAAATACTCAAAGCTTACGTATTCATCACATCAGGGGAAACAAGGAGACATGGTGGATATTGAACTGAGGACAGAAAGAAACCAAGAGGGAATAAAGACAAAGGAGACTCTAATACTCCATGGAACTGAGAAAAAAACTTGACAATTACCACTAATTGAAGTCATTAATGCTCCTATTCTCTGCATCAATATTGTGATTCATATCAAGGGCCATCAGGGTCTGCCACTGCCATCCCAATTATTTTTCTAATGACTGTTATTACTCAACACCATAGCAACAGGCCAGGGTGTGCTTCCATTGTTTCGAGCAGAGCTAAGAACCAACAGGACTTTTAGTTGGAAAGCAATTTTTAAAATAAAAAAAAGGAAAGAAATTGGTCTGAAGTTGGTGTCTGAAGTGAAGCCATAAAAACAACTTAGCTGTCCATTTGTACTCCCGCTTCTTCTGACAGCTGTCACCCTTTCAAAGGAAATTAGCTGCAGTGGCATGGCTGCAAAGCTCAAAGAAAAACCACCCAGAAAAAAATGAAAATGAGAAAGCATCAACGGCTGTGTCAGCTGGGACGACTGACATCCGCCACCGCCTGCTGAGAGATGCCACCCAGGAACACCTGCTGACTCCTGGTGGGTGATCAGCATGGGTGAAAAGAACAGAGGGATGGAGAGACGAGAGCGAGGGAGGGTTCTAACCAGGAAATGGTAGCAGGGAGTTAGGAAATGATGGTTTGGATATAATAATGCAGCTGGTGGGGGCTTGACAAAATATACGAGAGAGATGACGCATATTCCTCCACTTCTGCACATAACGCAGCTGGGTAAGGCACTTAAGTTTGACTGTAGGTTTTATAGGCTGCCATTCACATCAAGGCCATGAGCCTGTGCCTCTGATCACCAGCATATAATCCACAGATAGAATGAGAGGGAGGGGGAGCGAATCAACCTCTGTGACAGAGGTATTAATCTCAACCCCATTAAAATCTTTGCCCATAATAAAATACTCCACAAGCGCAGACTCATATTAAGAGAGAATGCCTCAAGCAATCGATATCATGGTAGTGCACTGACGGCTATGATCAACGGATAAATAAAACTAGAGGGGGAACACAAACAATTACTTCTCTCTCCAGCCAAGCGGGGGCAGTATTTCATAGCAGTGAATTGGTGCCTCTTATCATCTATGAAGCCTCACAACCCCAGAAAAAAAGGAGCCTTTATTTATTACGTCAATAGACGCTTCAGAGAGGTCATCATGTCAAAATACATAAACAAATAAATAAATAACAGGCAAGCAAATTCACAAGACAAGGCTGTTCAGGGGGCCTATCCTAATGGTCCTGCAAGGGGGTTGAGTTATACACCAAGGGAGGCAGGGGATAGAAGAAGAAAAAGGGGGTGAAGGGAGTTATAGTGAGTTAAAAGAGGGGGATTTGGGAGGCAGCCAGGTGGACTGCTGGCTCACCCTTACTCACGGTAAATTCTAGAAACTGCCTCACTGGTTGCAGGGTTAGTAGGCTGAATTACCACCTCGCTGCACTTCTTGCTCTCTGTCTAAGAGTGGAGAAAAGTGAGGATTGAACAAAAAGACAAGCCACATAAGAGATGAACTGTCTCCATTTGGCCCAAACAAGCCCTCTAGTATCCTTGAATCAGTGCAGTCACCGTCACCCTATTCATTATCTGTCATTATCTTTCAATTGGAAGTGAGCCAAGAGCTTGTGTTTTCTTTGCATGCTGGCCATGGATTTACAAGGGAATCAATGCTGGAGAGTACAATGTCTAACCCCTTATGTTGTTGCAGCTTTAATTAAAACAATAAGATTGGCTCATAGTTCCAACTCATGTGGGGGTCATCTGTTGGCAACTTCTCCATCTCTCCCCATCTGGATGTACTTTTTTTCAGTTATCTCCAGGGGTCTGCAAGGCGAGCCTTGTTTCCACAGCATCTATGCAAATGAAGTTTGCTATGTTTATGTGTGTGCGTGTGAGTGTGTATGAACACTTGCTCTAGGTTAATCACAGAGTTTGCAGTGTACTGACTCCATGAAATAGCTGACTTTGAGGTTCTTCTCCTCCATAACTCCCTCTGAAGACCTACATCTTCCTCCCAATTCCTCTCCCCTTTTCTTCTTCTCAGTCTAAAATTATCACTCCATCTCTCTCAGGGAGCCGAAACTCTGCCAATCAAAGGAAAATGCAAAGAAAAAAATATCTCCCTCTATAAATAATGCATAATCCTTTACAAATCTTACTGTCATCTCTCTCTCATTACCTTCATCCCGTTGCTTTTTCCTGTCCTCCATTCATTTGGCTCCTCTTCTCTCAGCCCTTCTTCTAGTTTTCTATTTTTTAAATAATATATCCCTCCCATCGTCTCAACACTCTCCTCTCCCACTGCCTTTGTGTCTAATCTTATTCTCACATCTGCCTCTTTCTCTTTTTATTTAAACCCATGGTCTCTCCATCCATCTCCCCTCTACCTTCTGCCTGATCTAATCCTTGATTTCTCCCACCTTCATCGGTCCCTTCTCTTTTCCTCCTGTCTAGTTCCTCCTCATCTCCCTTATCTTTTATTACATCGTTCATCATGCATCTTCCTCATTAGAGCCATCCTAGAGGTCTTTCTTCTCTTTCTCTCCCAGGCCTCAGGAGAAATGTTGCGACTTTTCTCTCTCCCCTGTTATATGGTGTCTCCTCACCCCTGTCCCTCGCTCTTTTTCTCTCTCGATGTAGTTTTTCCTGCTCGTGCAATCACTTCTTTTCAGACTGTAACACGCTTTCATCCCCCCTCGCCATCTCTCATATTCTTTCTTTTTTTGTGACTCAGTGGGAATCTTTTCCTGCCTTTCTGCTGCTTCTATCCGCACACTCTCCTCCGCTAAAGTGATTTGTTCTGCAGCTCAAGTCTGCAGCATAATCGTGCTGTTTTTATAGTGTGCTGGGAGAGCGGTAGAGAGGAAGCAAGGGAATGATGGAGGGGGGCAAAGGAGTGAATAGGACAAGAAGACAAAACAAATGATTGGAGTAAGAAACCGAATTCTGCAGTTTTTTCCACCTTCTTTCATCTTCCTCTACTTTGGCTTGGTTTAATTGCCTGTCATATAGCTCAAACTTCTCTGCACTTTCTATCCTTCCTTTTTTTTTCTTTTTTTCTTCAGACCTGCAGCATTTTCTCCATAACCTACTGCCTCACGGCTAATCAGTGAAATCAGCATAAAACTGTCCCTTTGTGACTTCTGAGCTCTGAATGGAAACATGTAGCTTTATTTATCTGTCACACCCTGATTTCAGATTTAGATTTTGCTTCCTAGTCACGCAGCTCTCATCCTTTCCATTGGCATCTGTTGTCTTCTGTTTTTCATCACACATATCCTTGATGTCTTGCACCCCTACCCCTCCTTTCCACACATCTCTCATTTTGACCTTCTCATCTTTATGTCTCTCCAGCCCTTCAGCATATTTCAATCACCTTGTCCCTCTTGCCTCATCCCTTCTTCTTCCATCCCCACTGCATTGTCTCTGCCTGAGCGCTCTCCCCTCTTCTAGTCCACCCAAACTATTACTCGCCGTTACTCTCACCTCTTCCTCTCTCTTTTCTTTTTCATCTCTTTACCCCCCAATTTTCTCACAGCCAAAGCTGGTTAGCTCGGTCTGCCGTGTAGCTCTTTATTGCGCGGGTCTGTCATGGCCCCAACAACCCTGTGACAATGGCTACCGCACACACCCCAACAGCGGCTTAAAGGAAAATTACAGGGCTATTACACAACGGCAACCACACTGGAGATTCACTACAGCCAAAAGCACTGGTCTTAACATCCTTTGAAAATCCACCACATGGCTCCCTTCCCTTTTGCTCTGCACATGATGTGTTTAACGATGATGGGTTTGTGCGTGAAAGAGGAAATGCACGGATGTGTGCATGCATTTAAAACCAAGAGTGTGTGAATGCGTGTGAGCCTGTATGAAACAGTTTTAAGAGTGAATGAGAGAGAATGTAAGTGTGAAAATTCAAGGCCAAACAAAACTGCCCTACTGTCATGAATTACATAACCGAGCTGACTGCCAAGCCACAACTCATTCTTTCTCCTTCACTCCCCCATTGTCACCCCCATCCAGCATCCTCCTCAACATCCACACAAAAATGCAGTGAACTGAGGTTTTGGCACAGATGAAAAGTCAGTGCACAGCAGTGTTATGCTTGTTTACCAATAAGCAGCAGGAAAAGGGAAATAAAGAAGAAAATACATCTTACTGGATTAAATCAAGGCAGGATGTATTAATAGCAATATCACTCTACTTCTCTCTGCTTTTCTGTGCCTTGTGTTCAATCAATCTTATGACTCTTGGTTTCATATCTCAGCCCATACAACTCCCTCTGAGGCCTTGTCTCTTGTTTTATCTTTGTACCAATCCCCTCCATCTCTGTCTTTTTTTTTTTTCCCAAACACACACAGAATGCACTGTTCTCCATCTCTGTCTCACTTTTCTCTCTTTTTTTCTGCCTCAGCTGCTCCCTTCCTCACACACAGGCCAAACCCTTCCTTCCTTCTGTCAGTCTGTCTGTCTCTCTTAACTGGTCTCTTGAACTTCGCTTTTCCACCTCGCTCTATCTCTAGTCAGCAATCTATCCGTTTGATTCACTATATCTCTCCTCCTTAAGAGCCCAGCTTTCTTTTTATTAGATTCTTCTGAGAATATCTGAGAAAATCTGAGAGATTCTCTCTTCATTCGTCTGTTTTCATTTGTTGACATTTCCCTTTGAGCCCTATGGTCTGTCTGACCATCCCAGCTTTTTTTCTGTCTGGTCTTCTTTCACCTCCTTGGAATACAAAACACTACTGTCTCCATCTCTTTTTCATCATCTTAATTAGCAAGCCAACATCTTTTTTTTTTTTATGAAACTGATATTATCATAAGCCATCCTCCCTTTGGTCATTGCACACAATCTCAGTCTGTATCACTTCACACCAATTACAATCATATTCACAAATTTTCTCTTGTTTTTTTTTTATATATACAAAAGAAACATTGTATTATCAGCATTTAGATGTATGTCTCCAAGGGGCTCAATTTAAAAGAACAAAGAGCTTGTACTTAAGCTAAATCCTGACAATAATTTGAAATAAGTGAGCACTGCGTGCTTGTTCCCCTGACTTATTTGGTTTATAATGGCACCTGGCCTCCCCTGCTAGAATCAATACTACACATCTCATCTAATCTGAGTGTATGCACATGTCTGTGACTGCGTGTGTGCAGGACTTACGAGTGATGCAGAGCAGGAGCAGAACCAGGCTGCGCAGGGCCAAAGAGAAGGGGGCAGGAAGGAGGCGGCAGAGGACAGAGCTTTGGACAGGCCTCATTGTGAACTGAAAAGTTGTGTGTGTATCCGTTAGCTTGTATGTGTGTGCGCCTGTGCACATTTGATCAATGGCTCTTCTGTGACCCTGGCTCCTCTTCCACGGACAAAGTAGTCCACACACACTCACACTCGTACTCCGGTTTGTTCTCAACTGCAATGCTGCAGACACGTGCAGACTGCTCAGCTTAACGATGGCGCAGTCAGACAGAAGTTGTTATGGGAGGGTAGCACTTAAAGAAAGAACTCTTATGCAGTGCACTGTATCACTGGAACTGTTTTTGGTGCAAAGTCACATAAGACTGACTTGTAGCAGGACCTGCACACAGAAGTTTGGTCAGCGCTCTGGGTGATAACAGAGCTAGTAATTTAGACACTATATCACCAGGCACACAGAGATGAGCTTAGAGTAGCAGTTCCTCTGTTGGCAGCAGCAGCTTGTGCTGCCTTGAAAGAAGTGCCGATATGTATTGTGGTAAATCCATATAATGTGGGAGCTTTGATGTTACAAAGCAATACATCAGCTCAGTCCCATTTAATCAGAACAAACTGAGATAAGCTAGTTTTTTTTAACCACACTGCTCTGTGCCTCCAAAAAACAAACTTATGTCCAGACCTGCAATACTGCAGTCCTTACCAGCAATGGCAGTTATGCAATTAACTGAATGAGAGGCAACTTAATTTTACCTTCACCGGCTGCACACTAAGAGCTAAGCCAATTCAAGGCAGGAGTCCTAACAATCAACTTAACACTTAGCCACAACTGCAAAAAGGCTGCTTGTCTCTTGCAGGTCAAACCATGCCGATCCCTGGAACAGAAACACGGATGATTCTGTACTTCATTAAGAAAAAAAAAAAGAAAGAAAGAAATCTTCCAAAAGCAAGGTCAATCTATCTGAAAAAGTCTTAATATTATGCCTACTTTCAGAATAGAGCTACCCTTACTGCTGTGCCCTCAAGGACAGAGGATTCTGGTGCAGGAATCTTTATCATCAAACATTTTTGTATTCAATAAGCTGAACAATGTTTCCAACACTTTTCACCCCCCAAAAGTCAGATGGCAATACTCGATGTTGCTTTAAGCTACAACCAAACTAGCTAGACCTTTGGAAAGACCGAGACTATCTGCAACTCGCGAGGAGATAGCTGAGGTCAAATAAAAATCCATCCAGTTTGATTGCTTCTTTATTACGACAGCGAGGGAAAGTGATTGCCTTGTGTAAAATAGCCGACTTGTAATGGGTTGAGCAAACTGCAGTCAGACACTATAGTTTCAGATATTACATATTTTGTTCTGTCATTTTCCCCCACAGGTATCTGCCATTATTCGCTCGAGTGCAAGAACTTTGTCAATACTCCATCATGTACACACTGTAGTGTGAATGGACAGCAATTTTTACATGGTAATTCTAGACTCTTTAGAATAATCACAGGTTACCACACAGTATAATCGCGCAGCATCGACCTGCCCAACTCTTCCTGTTCAGCATGCTCCACTGGGTGCAGTCAGCACCTGGGTGCACTCCAGATATACACACACTGATCTGAAACGTGCTGTGTTCAAGGTCCAGACCAAGTTCCGTTGATTGTCAGGACCCGACGTGTTGTTGGCCTGCTGGAGTGTGTATGTGCAGGTGGTAGTGTGTCTGCAGGACAGAAACAAAGCGTGACGAGCAGCACCACACACCTGACTGAGCACTATCTGATGGAATAAAGTGCAGGTGTCGTTCTTACATTACTACACACTGCCTGCCCTCTCAGTGTCTGCCACAGCAAACACAATGAGCTCTTAACGGCGATGGGCCTGACACTTCTGGCAAAGCCGAAAGCGGATCATCTTGAGTCTTTTCCACAGTGCTTACTTCATCGGTCAACTGGCTGAAGTTGAGAAAATGACTCTGTGTTAGTGTACACCAGCAGCTCAGGTTTGGCTGGTGTGACAGTCGGAAGCAAAACGCATTCACTAGTTTAAATTGATCTCCTCAATTTGTGTTTCGCTCATCCGTCCTGGCCCCCTCTCTTTGTCTTCGTCTTTCAATCCTCCGGTCCGTGGCAGCTTGTTAGTTCCCACATGTTTATCCTTGTTTTGTTTCACTTCATTCCTGTTGATCTACAACAACTACTATAATCCCAATGCGTGAACGCTCCCGATCACATCCATCTGTCCGTTTTCTGTCCTCCACTTATTTATATAAGCCAGGCCTCCCTCCCCTTGCTTAAAAAGTGTGCACGTGTCAGTGTGGGATCAGTGTCTGCATATTTTGCATCCTATTTTGTGAAGGTTAGAGATGTGTTTCTGTGGATGGATTCAGTGACAATAGTTGTCTTTCAGGTCAACAAACAGTGGCAGTGTGTGTGTGCATGTGAATGTGCTTGACTGTTCAGTGTTGACTGAAGCAGAGTGTACATTTGGCTGAATGTTTGCCCCTTTCACTATCTACTAGCCATTAATTTATCCATGCAGGCACACAAAGAGGCATCATAGTGCCTCTTTATGTTAAATGAACAGTTTTATGGCCACGGGGATGCACACAGCTCTGTACATGTCTGCGTGTTTTGAACTTCAAAGTGATTGTGCATAAAGCAGAAATGAACATGACTGTGACTTTGTTATGAGTTATGCTGATGCAAACCCGGCCCATTAAAAGGTATCTGCTCCATATTTTTATAGCGATGAAACAGAAATCATCGCTAACAGCTAGACAGACCTGTCAGCATATTTTGCATCAACACATTGTTCCTAATGCAATTCCTTTGTTCGAGCTCATTTCCACATGTCCTATCATTACTGCTATTGGCAATAAAACTGGCAATACAAAGCCAATAGTGGAAGCTAACTACACCAGGCTCTACGTCTGTGACTTTCATTATCCAGTAAAATGTGAAAGGCAACACAGTTTTGCTTTTATAATATCACCTCTGCTTGTTCTTAATCAACTGATCATAAACTATCTCTTCTAATTTGCCACAAGCTGTATTTACAAAGATCTTTATCAATCTGAAACATTCTGTTCCCTATCATCAAGTCAAATAAAGTCAAATTCATTTATCAAGTGCTTTTAACAAAATAGGGTCATCACGAAGAGCTTTATGGAGCAACAAAAGGCATAATTACAGACAGCAAGAAGAACACATCGCAAATCATTGCACGACTGGAAAGTATGTGTGTATTTGTATATCTGCGAAGTCCCTGTGTGAGCAACCCCCCTGATGGGTGTATTTGTTTTTGTCGCAGTGTGCGCGGAAGGAAAGGAAGTAATGGCAAATTGTGTCCCCTATCCCCCTTCCTCTTTTTACTTTCTCCCTCTCTTTCTCATCCAAATCAAATTTTTAATGGGCTTCATTGGTGCCACCGTGGAATAAGTGTTGCCAAAGCACTTAAGGGGCTTAAGTCAGCAGCGTGCTGAAAATATTAAGCACTCAAACAGCCTTACAAGGATCCCTGCCTGCTTAAGTATGCCGAGGAGGTCGTGCCAGCGTTTAATACCAATGGTATTAAAGCACTCCGACATGAGAGAGAAACAGAAATATAGATACATACAATGTGTGTCACAACTGGGAGTAGATGGAGAGATGAAGGCTGGCTGGAAGAAAGGAAAGATGTTGCGAAGGCATGAGATGGACAACGGATTGTTGCAGGGGAGAAGAAAAGGATGAAACTAATGAAACTAATGAAAAGGAGAGCATGTGAAAGTAACAAGACGAGGTGAGACGGTTGGAAAGAGGAAGGAACGAAATAAAAGAAAAAAAAGCAGTATAGCAGAGAAGAGATATGAGGGAATTGGGCCAAGGTGTGGGAGGTAAGGGTTGATGGGATAGCTGTGAACTAGCAGCAGAGGGCTAATGCAGAGATTCTATCGGGAGGCTTATCCAAGATTAAATTTCTCTTTGTCCTTAAGGCGCTTCTTGGGTTAGCGGAAGTGTCGAATTTATTTCTTATGTGTCCCTTGAGGTTGTTGCGGGCAAGTGGGTTGGGAAAATGTGTGTGTGTGTGTGTTAGTGATGTGGTGGTGGGGGGTATGTTCATATGTGTCTGTGTAGGCGAGATTCTCAGGGGTTTATTAGCTGGCAAAGTGTGAAGGAGGGCATGTGATCCTGAAAGGTAATGATAAATCAAATGAACATATCCCCAAGGCTGTTTCAGCATCAGTGAACATTCAAACATTAGCATGGGTACATTTCATGTAGCCATGTAAAAGCAGGCATATATAGATTCCCTGATATATTCTTATTCCCAGGGCAGTAAATATGGCTTTTAACATTTTCTTTTTTTTTTTTTTTAAAGCTGAAGAAATTTCTGAGGCATCCTTTGGAATTGATCCACCAGCCACAAAATTACTTTTTGCCTGAAGAACAGCTGCTTTCCAAAGAAGCAACAAGAGTGATATTTAGGGCTGAGTCACAAAAACTGGTTGCTTTTACATAAGCGGCAAAATGTTTTCAACCTATGAACCAGTACTTCGTTAGGTTTAAGAAAAGATATTTGTCTGGCTTTAAGTACATGTTTATCTTGTTTGTTGTGCAAAGGCTTGTCCATATTTCTAATCCTCTCATTAGTTCAGACAAAGTCACAAAATAAACAGAACAGGAGGAATGTCAGTAATAACAAATTTAACGCCCCTTTTTAATATGAAATCTACAAATTTGGGCCCAGTCTGAGCACATTTAAGGATCGGTATACTTAATGAGCCTGTCCTGGACCCCGGTTCTCCTCCACTCACTCCAATCATCCTGATTTCATGTTTGTCTAGTTGACTTGGTGTTATTAGCAGGCCTACAGCCATGCACAGGCTAATCAAACTTGGTTCTGAACTCTCTAATTAGAAACGCCACAGCTCCTCAATCTATGGGCGCTGTCAGTGACTGCATTTTCTGGATGCACAACTTGGGCTCACCTCATGCTCCTGGGCAAAAGAATCAATACAGCCCTATCATTCAGATAGCTTTCAAGTGACACTGCCCTTCTTACTTTATACAATTTAGGATTACAAACTTTGATTTCCTTTTCTTCACTGTTTGTTGACAGTGGAGCCTGACAAACAAATAAAAGTCAATTTCATTACCTATATTACAGGCTGAAAATAATATAAAACAGATATTAGGAGTGTGATCTTTAATTTACAACTTTTTCCTCACCTTTTGGGTTTTGTGTATCTTTAGTGAGCTGTAAATTTAAGAGCACTTTCTGGCAAATAGCAGACTTGGCACCATCTTTTCTCTGGTTTTATAGGGTGGAAGAAAAGACATAAAAGCACTTTGGGAGACAATGTAGATATTCTATTATTAGTCTCACTCCATTATGCATTTAGCATACATCTATTGTGAGTTAAAGTGAAAGATTGTAGCTTATTCTTCTCCAGCAAGGCAAAGAACTGAGCAAGCATTTTAGCACACAAAACTCAAGTGACGGACTGGAACTGAAAGGGTGGGATAATATTGATGGCAGTGCTGGTGTACTTGACAAAGCCAACTGAAGCTAACTGCTTTAGAAAATAAAAGTTCTCCTTTTATTTAGTTCATTGCATACAATTATTTTAACCATGTAGTGGCACCATCCAGATAACAGTACATGGAAGAGTCACTTATCATTGTAAGTCTGTAAGATTTGACTTAATATAAGTTGCATCAATGTTAAAAAGATGAATATGTAAAAAACAAAATGGTGGAGACATGGATGAAGAAAGGAAAGCACAAAACTGTGCTTTCCATGCCCATCATTTATTAAAAAACAACAAATTATTAATAATTAACTGCATGTTACTTTATATTTTGACTGTTATTTTTGTAGCTTAATGATATGTGAAATTACCCAGCAGATTTTGAGAGCACTTTTGTGGATTGGTTGATACATTAAAAATGTACACTATTTTTATTTCATTAAGAAGGAAGTTTAAAATCAATTATAATGCCAGTTTTCCAATCATAATAAGTAAAGGTCTCTATTATTTTGAAATATATTTTGAAAAAAGGAAATCTCGCAAGATTTTACTATCAAAATCTCATTACAGAGCAATGAAATCTTGTGAGATCTTGTTCCATTAGCAGCAGTCCAGCATGTAGAAAAGTCCCTGTTATTCTGGAAGAACTTCATTTCCCAGCATTCCTTTCAGAGTCATGTGACTACACTGCAGCTGCTGCTACAGACTGACTTTCTTTGAAGCTGCTTATAATATGTGGTTTTAAGTTGTTGGTTACCAATTTGTCAGAAACGATAGAATTAGCCACATGTTGGCTAATACCTGTTAGTATCTGATATATGGCAGCCAGATGTCGGAATATAAGAGTTGGACAACATCGGTATATCAGATATTGGTAAAAAAAAAAACTATATCAAACATCCCAAGCAATAACCCAAAGCGTGCCCACAAATTCAGAAAAAGGGTTCCTGCACACTGTATCGCTCTCATTCAAGTGTTTTTACCACGCAAATAAAAAACACTTGAGTGAGAGCGATACAGTGTGCGGGAACCCTTTTTTGAATGTGTGGAAAGGTTAAACTTTAAAGGAAAATGTTATCAGTGCATTTCGACTGTTATATATAGCTTATACTTATACACATGTGAATATAATTCCATACTATTGATGTACAGTTTTCTTACAAAAAAAAATGTAGTAAAAGAAATATCTTTAACAAATCCTACACTGAAAATGTATATATATAAAAAATCACACTGTATGTATGTACTTTTATAGATGAAAACTCAAGATTGAATGCTACTTTATGGTTGTGTTTAAAAGCAGGAAGTCCTTGGGTAAGGTCAGCGTTAGATTGAGGTTAGCAAAGTTCAAGCTCAAGATGGGATGCAATGACTGTTTTCCCCTTTATATTTTCCCAAGGTTTTTCTGAACTTAAATTGTTTTATATACTAAAACCAAACAAACACAATAGCTTTCAGCACACAAAATCTAATCTCTGGTGTCCATGTGTGCCTTGGATGCTGAATATCAAACCTCCTCCAACTGTGCTATAAAAGAAAGTCATACTTCATCAGCTTTTGCTTTAAAACATACAGTAACTGGCAAAGTAAACTTGTTGGTGTTTTAAAGGGGAAAGAGCATTGTAAATTTGACCGGGGCTTAGAGCGTGCCAGCAAATGTCCTGTGTCACAACACAATAATGCCTGGAAACCCAACACACAATGGAAGTAAAGTGAAATGAAACGTCTAAAGTACACTTGTGAGAAGTTTACAAAGCATTCGCACAGGTTATTGTATGCAAGAAAAAGGCTTTAGAGGAAGTGACAGGTCTTGCTAGTGTGAATAAAAATCAGAAACACTAGCACTGAAGAAAGATACAGCAGGAATCCCGAAGGCTGCAGGTTTCCTCATTTACTCAGATAAAGAGAACCGCTGGATATAAGGTGCTAGACTTTACAGGTCATCAAGGCTGGAAGGTCTTTAACATGACACTTGCTGCTCCGGGTGCTTGCTGTTTTCATACCTGCACTAAAAAAAAAAAAAAAAAAAAAAAAAAAAAAAAATCTGCAGTTTAAGTAGAAAAAGGCATTACAGGCACATTTTATGCATCACCATGCAAGTCTTCTCCCTGCTGGGATGCAACAGAATGCAAAACTCAGTCATCCCTTCTTCAGTAAGATAAATGCAAACAGTGTTACATGCCAAGTTGAGAACGTGCTGTCGGAGCTTCCTAACGAGGGTGTCTGTGTGCGCTTTGAGTCACATGCTACACAGCTACCTGCTGGGAGTAACACTCATTATCCATTCGGCATCACACCTCTCAGTGACAGGCTACCACTCTCTGCTCAGTGTTTTCTCTGCTGCTGTGCACGTGTCAGTCTCTCTATGAGCTCCTGGTGCATGTGCTAAAACATTTGTGTGCTACTTTACTGCAATTCTCTTTTGTTCCCTGATGTGCGCACATCTGACAAATAGTTGTCACCATGCCTGAACATGTATGCGCTGGCTCTTTCCTTCCTCTTTACTTTTCAGTTATAGGCGAGTGACATCTTATTGATGTTCACATCAGCCTCCCAAGGCCAGAGCTTATGATGTTTCATTTTTGAGCGC
Source organism: Atherinomorus stipes (assembly GCA_023101725.1). Classification (NCBI taxonomy): domain Eukaryota; kingdom Metazoa; phylum Chordata; class Actinopteri; order Atheriniformes; family Atherinidae; genus Atherinomorus; species Atherinomorus stipes. The sequence goes on from JALJCO010014492.1 coordinate 1,305,675, forward strand.
TCTGCAGGGGGTGCTAAGTATACTGCGGTGTGTATGTGTGGCTGGAAGCAGGTTGCTGTTGTGGCATAAGGTGGGTGATTAGAATGGAGCAGCTATGGGCCACCTCGCTGGAGGGAGCTCTGCCAACTGCCTTGCCCCCATTCCGCCAGTTCACAAATGCTTAACAATGGGATAATTTCGCCCTTGCATGATATAATCATTCCTTTCACCCAATGCCTCAATAGAGCCCTTTATGGCTTTTTATCACATCTGTCTTTCCTTGCCTTCATGTCTTTCTGTCTTCCACGCTTGGCCGTTTTCTTTCCCAACCCCTCCCTGCTTTTTTGTGGCTCTCCCTGCAAGCACTCTCTGCCTCTGTTGCATTTTCTCCAAACCTTTTTTCTCACTTTCCTCTTCTATAACTCTGACCTTACAGAGGCTCTTTCCACTGGAGTCACCCCTGTTACTCTTTCTCCCTTTGTCTCCTTCCCTTCCTCTCTCTGGAGGAAAATCACACACTCATCAGTTTGCCGGCTCTGTTCCTGACGAGCAGGCTCGCAAGGAGAATATTAACGAAGCTCCTCAGCCAATTAACACCTAAAGCACATAACAACCTTTTATGCCAACAGACGTACTCCCGTGCATGTGAGCCCACACTGACCTAAGCACAAGCTTGCTGCATGAACAAAAGACACACTTCTGTATGAAAACACTTGGTTTTCACATACAATTCAGCGTGAACTACAACTAGCAAAGGGCCTCAGTGTCACACACACCCATGCAGGTCTCAAATCATCGACAAACTATTGCACATGTACACATTACTCACCGGTGATGAGTATGGAGAAATGAAGAGGACATTTGCTGAAGCAAGAAGTAATGTAGATAAGAAGGGGATGTAGAGAAATTGAGGAGCAGCAGTGAGACAGAGGGTGGAAAAAGGGAGAAAAGGAACAAAGGAAATATTGCAGGCACGGAAAAAAAGACAGATTTATGAACTGTGAAGAAAGATGTGAAGAAAAGAAAGGGGGAACTGAAGACAGAAGGTTAATGTAGCTTGGCTGCACCTGACATGGCTCATTCTAATTTCACTTGTGTTGCAGCAGATGCACACCCTGTATACAAACACTGGACACTAACACATATTCACTTGTCTTTCTTTGGTCAACGCATTGCAAAAAAAAAAAAAAAAGTGTTAGAAGGGGCATTAGCAGTGAACTTTACACACATGCACACACACACACATTTCTGGACACAAGTAGGGCAGTATCCTCGTATGCATAAAACATGGTGAGAGACAGCAAGAGCAGGGGGCGTGAGGGAGATAGGAAGAACAAGTGCGAATGGACAAAAAGCATATGGTAATGACTCGGATAACGAAAGCCGGCCGCGAGGGGGAGAGTCAGAGCCAGAGTGAGAGAGGGGTGAGGGTGAATGTGATAAAGTCATGGCAAGGAGGGAGAGAGGGGAAACTTTCCTCACGGCCTGCTGCTTTTGGATCAAACAGCGTGCAAATGAAAAATGGAGATGAAATAATTAGACAGGCTGACTAGAAGCGCTCATCTAAATATGTAAATGCACTTAATTTTGCTTTGATTTGCTCCACTGCTTCCGTATCACACTCCCACTTTCCTCTTCCCATTCTTTCCATCTCATACATTTCCATTCTGCTCTCTTCAGATTTTTCAAGTTCTTTCCTCCTACTCTTTGCCACAAACTTCTTCTCCTTCTTTGTCTTTTTTGCATCTGTTGTGTCCCCATATATTAAAGCTATGGTATGTTAATACACTAAAGGTTTGTGCACTCAATTATTTGCTGCTTTATGGACTTGCAGCAGTGTGAGTAAGAGAACGCGTTTAATTAGCTCATGCACGCTTGTCTGCCTCTGTGATGGAAAGTGCATATTGCACTTTTCAACAACATGCATGAATGTTGTGCATAATGTTTGTGGTAAAGAATAAGCTAGGGCTTAAAGCAGTGTGATACCTTAAAGGTTATATGATCCCAGGAAACTACTGTGAGCTGCAAGTCAAACCAAAGCAACCTAAGCCAAAACCACGAGTTAAATGTAATGTGCAGCTTTTCAAACAACTCATATACACTATGTTTATTTTGAATGAACATGGCTAATTTGGACATCATTGGGGGAGTTTTTTTCAACTAAACAAAGGATATTATTCAGTGGAGAAAAAACTAGATCTTTGCTCACTCTGAAACAGATACAAATACATGTTTGCAGCCATGTGCATGCAATTGATGTCTGCCTGGCAAATATAAACTAAGTGGAAAATATGAGGTGCACAAAGGGAGAGAGGCTATTTTCTCAGGTAAAAAGAAAATCATCAATCTCTACATTTCACATAGTAGCAAGTAGTTTGCGGCTGCAGATACGCATGCATTTGACAGCTGGATTTCAAGCCTATATACTGTTTTGTGCACTGCACTTACACAAGTTACAAGTCTGACATTCTGTAGTTCTGAAAAATGAAAATCAAGTCAACACACTTGCACTGGATTCAAGCTGAATTCTATCTTGCAGAGACGGTTGCATTTTATCTTAGGCTGCAAATCCAGCAGATTTTACTTTAATGGATCTTGCCTGTCGCCCTTCAGATGAAGAGAAAAGTTAAAACCTTTTCTTTTCTAAATTTATTTTACGTTTGGGATCAATATATGCATGACATTTCAAAAGCCTGTGAGTAATGACCATATTGACCAGAATTTTGACTATACTGTAATTTAGCTGCAGTACTGGTAATAATTCAGAGTACTGTAGAACCAAGGAAGAAATAATGAGAATCAGCACATGATGTCAAAATATATGCAGTTTAATTTGCAGCGTTCTGTTTATAGCATATTAAGGATGGCAGATGAGGTAAAGACTTATCTATAATGATTACTGCTTCTGAGTGTAAGTACTGCATAGATTTGGACACATCCCCAATATTGACAAAAGAGTGTAAACCAATGCACGGCCAAGCAGGGAAGAGGATGAAGCAGCAAACTTTAACAGTGCCCTTTGGAAGCATTTGGAAAATTACCTGCTCTATTCACAGATGGGCTCATTAGATAACTATCAAGACTTTGTACCACAGTGCTGGCTGAGTAAACTTAACACAATGATAGCTCCAAATGATTTAATGTATGCCACAGGGCTCCCCTACAATATTCACCTCTACTGTAATCCAAGTTCCATCGAAAGACTCATTTGGTCTGGAAGGTTTTATTTTGAAAAATAGTAAAAGAAATTAAATAAATGAAATGAATGAAAAATACTTTATTTATCCCAAAAAGTAAATTCAACATTGTAAAAAGCTCATTTTTTTGTTTGTTGGTTTTTACCTATATCATTTATATGAAATAATAACATAACAATAATAAGTCAGTCAGTCAGTCCTGTTCTTTAGGGTGATGGCTGTTGGCAGGAATGAAATAAAGATGAAGAATGTTTACAAGAGATAATATTCCTCAGCTCAAAATACTGTAAGGATGAGCGTTATGTCTGTATTACAGGAGGAAATCTGACACCCATGTTGACATTTAATCTGAGCACCAGACACATTATGATACATTGTATTAGATCACACTTCTATTGTGTTTTAAAGTTGAATAGTCATGGTAACAGTTCACAAATCTTGTTATGATTAAATACATTGTGCATGAATTCTTAAAATGAATGGTTTCAGCTACTTGTAAACAAGGCTGCCATCAAAACACTGTGAAATTAAAATCTACCTTCCTCTCATATCCTCCAAGAATTTTAATAACTGCTCTTTTCAGTGTGTGTTGACTGAGCATGTTATTAAATTAGATTTTAGATGGAACAGATAACATTCACTCGTTCGTATTTGCAAAGGTTTCTCTTTAAAGAAAGATCCCACCTTAAATGCAACGGCGTTGCCTTGAGGGAAAAATGAAAAATGAACATTTAACTGAGTTTGGATTGGGATGTGTCCATTTCAGATTATGAGTCAGCACGGAAGAAGACAGCTGTCCCTCTTAAAGTCAATCTGTCAGAGTGCTGATCCAAGCGCTCCACCTCTTGCATCACTCTGTCATCTCTTTCCTCAGCTGAGTTGTCTTTGGTCCAGTTTGTACCAAGCGTCAGTCGCAGGGACACTCACTTACAGTCTCCTACAAGGTGACTGTGACAGCAGTCCCTCTGATCTCTGTTGTCTCTCTTGATTTTCTTTGGCCCACAGTTGTCTTTTCCAGTAATGTGAATACAATTTTTGGTTCCTTTTACGAACGCTGGTAATTGAAAAGATAATAGCAGTGCTCTGAGGATTTATTTGCATGTCTGAGCTTCTCTATTTACATTGAGACTTTTGATCCATGAATGTCTCAATAACCTGTTGCTTCACGGGGGAATTATATTGTCTTGGAAAAAGGGCTACAGATTTCTATTCAACAATACAAAAGCATAATGTTAGAAAATCTTTCTCATATTGCTGGCTGACTGAACGCTGACTGAAAGTCTCACAGGATTGTGGGGATTTTGTTATTTGTGTGTGTATTTTGTGGGTTTTAATAATTTTCCACTGCTTTATGTCTCTGCACAACATTGGGAATTGCTTTCAAGATATTGCATCCACCCACTTAGAAGCTCTTTCAGTTAAACGAATGCATCAGGCAAACAATGATCAATGCAGACAAATTACGATCTCACTAATTGTGACACATGATGATCAAACCAGTGGTGGTTTAAGAGGGAGAGGTTGATAAATAGACCACAGAAATTATTGCTGATAGAGAAAGAAAGCATGATTTATTAGATGAGAACAAGCCACTCCAGTTGAGGAATATGGACTTTTTGATGAACGTTGATTTGATTTGAGTTCTTTGTTGTTTTCTTGCTTTTAGGCTTTGTTTTTGCACGTTTCTATGTTTTCTAAGACGAAAATAAGGGTGATGCTCTTTCTGTGTTTAAAGATTGCTTCTTTTGCCCAACTCAGATAGCTAAAGATATAAAATACAGCTTATTTTCTTTCTTTCTCTCCTTCACAGGCACTCCACACGCTGCCCACATGCATCTGTCCTATACTAAACAAGCAGATGGATTGTTCAAAAGCGCCTATCACTCTGCCTCCACACAGCTGACCCCGACATAGCACTGTTTTTATTCATCAGGTCCTCTTCTTCACCTCTTCTTCACATGCTCTCTTGCTCCCACTATCCTGAGGGCCTGATTATTCATTTAGAACTGGCCACCAGTGTTTTCACCTACATTAAAAGCTTTAGTACTCCCCAGCAATAAGCTGAGAAAAGAACATACGGCGGAAAACATAAACAGATAAAGGCACATCAGTCAGTCAATATGTGAGAATTATTAACTGCAGTTAATTGTGGTGTATTAAGCAATTTAATAACGGGAGGGTAAACCCACACACACTAACTGACAGGCTTCAAAACATGTTTTCCAATCAGCTAATTGTTTTACAACTGTTGATCTGTTTCGGTTGAAAAAAACAGAAAATGAATGTCCTTCACCTTGTTTTACAAAAGCTGGCATTCAGACCTCAGTGCCACAAAGCCAGAGCCAAAAGGAGCAGAACAAAACCTGGATCAGCCATCTATACCTCTTGTGCCAGCTTAAAAAAAAAGAAAAGAGAAAAAGATCAATTCATCTAGCTGTTCATTTCCCTAGCTCATTGTGCAGTGGGCTACTGGACGCTGTTTGCCTTAACAAGCAAATTCTTGTTCAAGCCATTTTAATGAGCCAATAGCACCTCTCAGAGCACAGTGCACAGTGAATTCAGCTCACTATCACAGACAAGCATGCACATTCCGCTGTTTACTCCTAGACGACTGAAGGTGGAGGGAGAGTGTGCCAAGCTTCAGCAGAGGGGTCCATCAAATGCGTAGCAATTAAAGAGTCTAAATCTGAAATACCTCTTGTCTCTTCAAAAAAGATCCCTGACACATGTAATTTCACTTGATCAAAAGCATGACTGGAGGCGACCGGGGGATTTGAGACTGTTTCAAGAAGAACCATAAGAGGAATTAGATCTCAACTTGTCATACTAACACTTGTAGTGCTGCTGCTATCAGCCAGTGTTTTATCAGTGTGGCCCCAATGCACCTGTTGATAATTCTAATGAAGAGAAGAACACCCCCAGCAGGGAACTAAATTAAACTGCAGGAGTCACAAGCAGGTCTAATAAGGCGCTATGTGGGTCCTGCACTTCAGTGCATGGGTTCTAAGCTGTGTGTGAGAAAGAGAAATAGATAAGAGCCTTCCAGTTTTATTACATGACCCCAGAAAATCCCCTATGACTTAAAACATGGTATTAAATATTCTATATGTGCTCATAAGCTAACACACACAGACATTACAAGCATGCAAGCTCACACTGTTTTATGAGTGCTACAACCCCAACAGCAGCTTCTTTAATTTCCTTTTAGTCTTAAATGAGAACTTCAGCCCATGATTTGGTAATGATAGTCATTGCTGTTGCATTGCTCTGCCTGCAAGAGGCTATCACACACACACACACACACACACCCACACACACACACACACACACACACACACACGCACATCATTTAATTGATACATGTGCAATTGTGTAGTTCAATCAAGGATTTAGTGTGAAAGGAGCCACAAGGGTATGTGATGTACTCATGCATGCAAACACACACACACACACACAGAATAGAGAGAGGAAAAACACCCTTTAGAACGACACACACGCACACAGACATAGTTACACACTGTCATCCTTTGCAGCTGGTCCTTTCTATACACCCAGCTGCTCATACTGACATCCATTGCCTAGCAACCACCTATCAGAGAATGTGTTCACCTCCGGACCTAAACAGCGTGCCCCTAAAAGGCAGCCAATCAGGTGAGCTGCTCCCCTGGGACAAACTAGTGTGATCAAGAGAAGGGGTCTGGGGTTAGTCAATAAGGCTTCAGTGTGCCCAAACCTCTTTTTGTTTTTCTCTGTCAAGCTGTTTTTATGTTCTTTTGACACAGTTATTGGTGTCAAAGCACTCAAACCCCATTCTTGTCAGCACTCTCACCCTCTCTGTGAGTAGGAGGCACTCCATGTCTCTAAAACCTAAACCTGTTTTGCAAATACAGCACTGAATACAACACTTTTTTTTTTTGTTTTGGAGTACCACATTTTATCTTTTCTCTTACTACTATAATAGAGCTAGGATAAAGAAAAAAATGAAGGACCATTCAAAAATGAAAACTGATGTAATTTACAGCTTGAGGACATTTATGTTCAGACTCATATTTATGTTTTTGTCAGACAGCTCATATTGTACTTTCGAACTGAATCTAAAATGAATGCCTCACATAAGAAGACATCATTGTGCAGATATTTTAGATAGTCCCAGTTATTGTAATGCAACATCTTTGGAGAGGGATTATGTCCCGCCAGAGTATTTCATTTCTTCTAGTCGCTGTCAGGAGATTGACAGTAAGCAGAGCACAATGCAACACAGTGATATGAAGGCACTCAACCTGGGGACTCTCTGGCTCAGTGAGATAATAATATAGCAAAACTCTAACAGGACCAAATCAAAGTTTCATTTTTGCTGTGATGGATTTTCTGTCTTTGGTCATTTTCAGTCCGTGGAATGTGTTTTTCATGCGGAACAAAAATGGCTTTTCTGATGGTGGAAGATGAGTTATTGTGCTTTCAGGTCTGTTAAAATATCAGAGGAGAGGATTCGAAGAAGCGTACAAATTTGAACAACAATATTTTCAGTCGTATAAAAAACCAAAACAGATCAAATCAAATTGAAATGACCAGAAACAATCAGAATCAGCATGCTCCATCTCACATCAGAACGCACTGAACTTTCACTGGTTATGCTCTGATCTGCTTTTGGAAAGACTTTCAGATCCCTGTGGAGTACAGGATTTCATTAGGATCTTTGAAGATGTAAGGTCATGATTGTTACTGGATATTATTAAGGTAGTTCAAATCAGTCTGCAAGTTCACATTGTTGGAATCTTAAAACCCCTCAGTCTTAATATTGGATACATCTAGGCTGACCGCTGCTTCCAATCAAGCCTTTGATCCAACAGTACAGGTGGGCAAATCTGCTGCAAATCAGCCTAATAATCCTCTGGCATACCACCAGCCCTACTGTGTGTGTGCCTAACTCCTTTTTCTGAATCGCTCCAACTCCACACGGCATCTGCTTTCTTCCTGGGCTTCGATGTCTTGCAAATACTTATTTTTGTTTTCCAGTCTTTCTCCTCCTAGGCCTGGTCAATATTCAGAAGACTGGTAGTTGTAGCATGTACAGCGATTAGATGGGCACTAAAACAAATCCATAAACACAAAATACTGGACCTTTATCAACATTTTACTCAAAAAGGATGACTAAAGAGGAAAATAAGCAAAATTTGACAAAATATGATGAATATCATACATTAAGATAAAGTAGAGTCAATTAGAGTCTCCCGAGGTGATAAGATCTTTACAGCGAAATATGCATCACATCCATTACTGTACGTTAAATGAAACTGGGGTTTGGCTTATGGCTGTTTTCTTTTAGATGAATTTGACGGCAAGAGTTTAACTCACAGATACAATAACAACATTTTGCCTTTGCTACAGACTTGATTTATGACCACAGCTGGCTTTTTTTCTTCATTGTGTGGTGGCTGAGCTTAACCTGATGAGTCGGCTGGCTTGTTACACAGAACCATCTGGAAAGATATTATTGCAAAGTGTTGGAAAACGGGAATCACTTTCAAACTTTGGCGATCACTGGATGAACCAGCTGTCAGATCAACACAGAGCCAGCTGAAATGAATAAAACTCCAGTGCCTAGTTCTGTGCTAATGTCTTTGGGAGCCCCCATTGTTGACGGTAGCATCCTATACAGCCTGTGGCTGACAGTGTACTTGACGCTTATTAGTCTGAAACAATTGAGTCTTGGCCACAAATGCACATGAGATAAATGCTTTTGTTATGATGACATCATGGATATCTCAGGAGTTATAAAAGTAAAAATCGGTGGATTGAACAAAGGAGAAAATAACATTTGCTGAACACAAGGTTAAATAATTTTATGTGAGACAATACAGTGTAAGCATAGTCACATAATTCACACATAGCATTTAGAGATGGTATTAAATGGCAATCAGATTCTATCAGCTGATTCTATTATTACTTAAGACGTAGATGCGAAAGTGCATCAGTCTGACATTAGGCTTTTATGCTGCACGATCATGTGATTTGTGCCTTTGTGGCGACAGGAAATGCTGAAAACCTCCTGCCTATTGTCTCATTCTATCGCTCGCTCTGCCTCTCTCTATCTGTCTGTCCCTGTGCCTCAGCTGCAATCCTTCCATCATTTCTAACTCTCCCTGGTGTGCTGTGCTTTTTCGCCTCATCGCTTCAACAGCACCCCTTACTCTCTGGCCCCCACTTTCTCGCTCCTTCCCTCCGTTGCTCTTGCTGACTTGTACCCGGCAGCCCCCCCACTCCTGCTCCTCTGCCTCCAACATATTGCCTCACCTTGACTCCAACCTTTTCCTCCCTCTGTGGCTCTTCATGTCACCATGCATCATGCTAATTCTTATCAGTTTGTCTCTTTGTGTGTCTTGCTGGGTATTCATAATCCCGACACTATCTGTATCGCTTTCTTTCTCTCTGTCCTGGGATTCATTCATCTCCTGTATGTGATGCATTTATCTGGCTCTCATAGCATCTGTCTCTCCATCTCATATGTGCTGAAGGATCAGTGGGCATTTAGTCCTAATGTACCTCTACAAATATGTATATCATATTGTTATACTTATAGTTATACTACACCTCTTGCAGGGCTACTTATAAAATCAGAAAAGAGATATCAAGAATTCACATAACTGGTCTATAAAAGGGGGCTGCACTATGGCACTGAACTGTTGCCTCACAATGAGAAAGTTCCTTGTTTTAATCTTTTTCCCTTTTTGTATGGAGTTTGCATGTTCTCCAAGCTTTCTCTCACAGACCAAAAGCGTGAATACAGGTTAGACTGACTGGTGATCCTAAACTGACCACAGGGTGGGTATGAGCAGACAGTAGCTGCGTTTACGTGGAGCCAAATATACCAATTGCTTTAGGTTTAAAAGCTCTATCGGAATGAAACTGATCCTTGCAAACATCTATTTCCGAATGAAAAGTGACAAACCGAAATTTTTTTAGTCAGTTTTACAGGGGTACAATTTTCCTTTTCCAAAACCAATCATGGTATCATGTAAGAACTGAATGGGCTCTACACATGACTCCACTACTTCCTGAACTTAAGGTAGCTCCTTTGCTTCCTGTCTTTCATTTCTGGACGAACTGATTAATCCAGGTGTGTCTGGCCAGTTACTGAGATCAGACACACCTGGACTAATCAGTTCATCCGATAATGAAAGACAGGAAACAAAGGCGCTACCTTAAGATCAGGAAGTAGTGGAGCTGTGCATAGAGCCCATTGGAAAGTTGTGAGGTTGTGTTCTTGCAGCACATGCTTCGACTTGCCATTAACATGCAACTAGTGATGTTTCCTCACTTTGACAGATGGCGGTGAACAACAAAATTCCCTGGACAGCAACAGAAAGTTGTATTTAATTTAAACTCTCTTTCTACACCTTTTTGTCTTCGTTGTTTGCAGTAGGAGCACATGTGTATCAGCTGCTGCTTGATTAAAGATCTGAAAAAACCACAACTGTGATGAACGTGATGTAACATTCTGCAGCATATCAGAAAGGACCATTTAGCTTAGATGTTGGCGCATGTACACACCGTATCAGAATGAATTAGTTCCCATGTAAACAGCTGCATTGAAATCTTATTTTGGAATGATTTAAATCCGAAAGGGGAAAAAGTCTCTATGTACAGTATGTGGCAACTGTCTCAAATAGGCTCCAGCCCCCCAAGGCGGGTATGGAAAATTACTGAATGGACTGTGAAAACATAATTTGCAACATTAAAAACTTTTCTCTTTTTGTTCTCAAGTAGTTAATGACCTCAGCAGAGCCAAATGTTGCATAATCAGCAGATCTTTTCCCCCCCCCCTTCATTTCAATTCTCTGTCCACAGAAAAGCACATTCTGAGTAGGGACCTTTGTTTCCCAGAAGCTGCAGAGAACAGATTACCCCAGCAGCAAAACACCCCAGCAACTTTCTGGTGCGTGGGGGCATAAAATTCAAGAGAAAAATCTATTTCAGTTTAAACGGTGTATTTCTTCGTAAAACTCCAGGGTTTTTATTTTTCTTTGTTTTTTGGGGGGCTGAAAGTTGTTAAGAAGTGTCTTGCATGTGGGTGTGTATGCCTGTGTGTATTCCCATAACTTGATTGGTGTGGTCCTCGTGTCCAGCAGTTATTGCAGTGAACGCCGGAGCAGAGTTCAAAGAGAGGACAGGAGTGGGGAGGAGTTAGGTAGTGTGACTGAGCACACACACTCACACAAATGCCCCCACTCATAGAGGAATCACAACTCAAAGTAATGATTCTTGGACAATACTGAGAACACACAGCCACAAAAATTATAGCCAGACAAATGATGAGTTTGGTGCTAAAATAAAGCGTAAGAGCATACAGTCACACACATACAGGAAGTAGTCAAATGCAAATTATAAAATGTAAAAAAAAAAAAAAAACAGTAAAGATCCCTTTGTGGAGTTTTGGGAGACAACACACACACACACACACACACAAGCATACAACATTACTGCAAAGCGTTGAGAGAAAATGTCACAGCCCTTAAGACTAAATCGTCCCTAAAGGATCAACCCCCGCCTGCTTAAAGTCAGCATCTTACAAATTGTGTGTATGTGTGTGTGTGTCTGAATGTATGCATGTGCTCCTTTAAGGTCGCCCATAAAAGCTGCCCGCGGCGACACAACAAGCATCACTATGACACCAAATACACCCTGGAGGACTGCAGACACCCCACTGGTGATAGACAAATGAAAGAGGAGTAGTGGGTAGAATGAAGGGGGGGGGGATGATGGGAGATGGAGACTCACAAACGGAGAGAATACTGTTCTGAGAGAGAGAGACTGAGAGAAGAGGTAATTTGTGATGACAGAATGAGAAACGGAAAACAAAGAGGTAGACGAGGGGGGGGGGGGCAGCAGAGATATGCAACGTGATAGATAAAAACACAGAAACAACAAAAGATGAAAGGCGTCACACAGAGAGATAGAGGGAACCTTCATCAGAGGGAGAAGGGGTAGAAAGAGTATTTATCCAAGCCCTGGGGGGGGGGGGGGGGGGACAAGTGTATGAGAAAGAAACCAACAAGGAGAGCGAGGGATGAACGTGAGGAATGGGAAAAGCTGAAGAGGAGCTACCTTTTGAAAGCTATTTGGTCCTGAGCCCCTATTAATTCAGCCCGCATTTAGCTCGCTCTCTCTGTGAAGTGCTTCTGTAACAATGGATTCATCAAGCAGCCTGCACTATTTGAATTTAACCCCTGTAAGAGAGATTGGGATGGAAAAAGGGGTTTGTAAGGCGGGAAAAGAAGCAACAAAACAGTAATGGGGAAGGAGAGGTGGGACAGACTAACTGTGAGGTGCCAGTTCATTGTGTTGTGAGCCATACATCATGAATAGATGCTCATGGGAAGGGTGGGATGTCAACTTTCATTGTCACAAAAATGAGTTATTGTTTATTCACAAAGAGAGACAAAGGGAGGATAGGAGAATAGGAGAATAGGGCGCCTCTGTATGGATGTGAGTTGGCAATTTTGTGAGTGGAAGCATTTACTGTATAGTACTGTATTCATGTGAATCTATGTATGTGGGAGCAGGAATAGATGGAGAATCAAAATAATTACGTGTGATTTATTAGCACCCAAACTCTGTTTAAATGTCACTCCAGGATGCATCTTTGTGTTCACATGGTGTGTTGGCGATTTAAATGCATTTTTAGAAGGCCACACATTTTTGACATACCCAATTCATTCCATTATTGACTGTCTACTCCTCCTCTCTCCTCCCCATCCTCTCCATTATTCCCTACCCCCCTTTCCTCACTTCTCTCCCTCTGCTGGGATTATTTACCGTTTACAGTACTCTGCGGCATCATCTGTCACTTCTGTCGCCGGCTCATCTATCTCACCCTCCCTCTCATCGTGCTTGTCAAACACTGAGGTCATTGTGACTGTAAAATAACAGCAGACAAAAGGATTCTTAACTTTTCCTCCCTCCATTGTTTCCCTCTTCTGGTTTTACTGCCTGCATACTCAATCACTAAATTTGAAACTTGGCGCTTTGCAATGGAGCCTGAAACCACTTCTTTTTCCCCTTTCTCCTACTGAACCCTGCCGGCTAAGATAATAAAACTCAGCTAATACGGTGACCAATAAACAATACAGTAAACACTGCAGAGGTGCCGGCCCATATTTACACCCACAGCTTCTATAAAGTCCCACGTTTTATCTCCCCCTGTGGTCCCATCATTTTACACACTCATGCAAAAGCCCATGTTGCTTTGTTTAGACCACTTTTTCACAGAAAGAATATGCAGATTTAATAATAAGGAACTCAGCTTACATTGAATTTAATCCACATTTCACGCCTTTGCTCATTCACAAAAGTTGTTTTGCATCAGACCATTGTTGTTTACAGTAAATGAGGTCCTTTTGCAAAGAGGTGACTCACAAAATGCTCCAGTAATAAATTATGACAAGACAAATGGGGATAAAATGCAAATGAGCTGCTGATTATGCACCAGAGTCGCTCTAAGTTGTGGATGGATTATGAGATGATAGTGCCCTGGGCATGTTTGTGTGAGAAGTCCCTCTTTCCTGACTGGTGGTCAAAGCTCTGTGAGGGTGAAAACTTTTTTAATTTCTTTCTGCAATGTCAAAGCACCCTGACTGTTCTGACATTACCGCAGAGCAAAAGACATAACCAACCCACAGATAAACCAAAAAGAACAAATACACACAAGCTCTTTGAAGGCTCACAATGGTTTCTTTCTGCTGAAACATCAAAGAGCATGTTTGTGCTGTTTTCCATAATGTCTGAACACTTTGTCATTTAATTTTGTAATATAAAATCTTCATGTCACTTCACACAAAGGCTCTCTTATTTGCTTGTTCTTGGCCTGTAACCAGCAGCCAAACCGATAAATCTTGTCTGGGGAGGATAAAAAGAACAGTTAAAAATTAGCCAAATATGGGATTTCTATCACTTGGCTTTTGCTAGTTTTTTATATTATCAATTTTTAATTATCTCTCACCCCATTTCTTAAAAATCTCAATTACATAATTAAGGATGTATAAATTATGAGTCATTTTAAATCAAAACTAAATATAATGAACCTATTAGATACGAGAAGAAAGGAAAGGAAGGAGAGAAAGGGAAGAAAATACAATTAAACAACTGTGTGAAGAGCTTGAAGCAGAAATAGTAAAGGAACAATATAAGACAATTAAATTCTAAGGTTACATAGAAGGTTTACATCTAGCATATGTTCACACACACATATTTCACTTACAGTATATATATGCACCTTAACAAATCACAATTCAAAGTACAGAAACTATTTGTGGAAAAACTAGTACACTTAAGACTTTCATAGGAATTAAAAGTGTAAATAGCAACTGCTATGAATCAAATCCACTTAGTTACAGTAATTAGTCATCTGAAGTATGAGCCCCTCTTTAAAAGCAGAGATTTTGTCAGCTTGCTGTACTAGAGAATTCACAAGTGTATTTACACAATGCCAAGGAGGAAAGACATCATAAATCCTCTTTAAGAAGCTACTGTTGTTGTGTATCACTTAGTTAAAGCTTATAAGGTCACGTCTTAACAATTTGGAGGTCATTCCTTTACAGTTTGTCCCCAGCAAGTTTGGGTTTAAGGAGCAAGTCAAGAACATATAGTTCTTAGAGAAGTGGCAAAAGGACCCAAGAGCTACTGTACAGCTCAGACTCTGCAGTCAGAGGCTTGTTTTGCAGAGGAAATGCTCATGGAAGTGCAACTAGAATAAGGCACAACAAGAATGACTTGTTTTGGGCTGATGCACTATACTGTAAGAATAGATTGGTTGAATTTGACCAATCTGGTTGAATTTGACCAATCTGGTTGGTTGTCTGGCTAGTACCAATATTTTGGTCAAAATGACCAATACAGACCATTGTTGTTTACAGTAAATGAGGTCCAAAGTGACCAATGTAAATTGGTCACTTTGACCAAAATATTGGTTAATCTTACAAATCTTTTGGTTAAAACAACCACAAGATTGGTCAGACAAATAACTACCAAATTCAACTAATCTGTTTTAGAGTGTAGGAGAAAGCCTCTTTTTTTTCCACAAAGAATACAGCAGCACAGGTATGGTTTGCAAGCTTCATCAAAATAGATCAGAAGAATTCTTGAACAATGAGCCTCATTTACCAACTGTTCTTACGGACAAATTTATTCTTGATTTATTTATTTATTCTTCTTACAAACATTGTGTCATTGATGAAATTTTTTTTATCTTGGATTTGCTCTTAGCTAAGAACAAATCTGAACACGAACGAGTACCCCAACAAACATTTGAGTGCAGACATGTTTGAACAAAATCAGCTTTTGTGTTGGCTTCTGCTGTTTAATTCATTAAAATAAAGTGATCAAATTACAGCACCGATTTGGTCAGATTTTTTAAAATAACTGGGGAAATTGTGGAGCATTCTGTTATTCGACAATAAACAGTGAAATATTGCAGCTCGTGTCTCAACATTTAAATTTTTCTTCGGGGAAAAGTACAGTATTTTCATGTGATTCATTCAAGAATGAGAAGCTGTCAAGACAGGATTTCATTCTGTTGCTAGTCTTCCTAAAACCATCAGTGCAACAGACAGCAGTTGTTAGTCCATCAAAGGACCCTCGCCCTTAACACAAGATTATCACTCCATAAATGTCCAAGTTACTCATGACTCCAAGATCTACCTGCTGAAGGTGGTCTTTAATAATTAAATTTACTACAGTGGTGTCTTTTTATTGTAATGACAAGTTTTATGAAGAAATCAAGGTTATGCCCTGGTCCACTGCACCACAAAACAACTATCAGATTTACCTCATTTTATCAAATGCACCACTCACTCCATTGCTGCACCCTATCTTCAAAGGATGCCACAGCAGGTGCCAATTTGCTTTACAATCTGTAGAAGGTACAAAAAGCTGTAATAAAAATGTACCCTACAGTGTAGCTTTCACCCCCTGCTCATGAGACCAGACTTCAGGCTGCCTTCGATGTTAAGAAGTAATTCATTACCTAATTGTGTACAAAACTGCTTTTATTTTATTTTTATCTCACTGTGTGCTCATATATAACCAAGGTATTGATTTAAAAATGAGGACAAACGGGATTCAATGTACATCTTTATCATCCATTTTCTTGTTCTGATTAATTTTTTTAGCATCCAGTTTGTTATTTTTCCTCATCTGTCTCTCCATGATCTGTGGATGATTGCACACGACCAGCAAGTTCTGAACTTTTATGAGCATTTTTTGGGTGTTTACCGATGCAAAGTCCTTTCAACTTGTCATAGATCAGTATTCACCAATCTAAGACTACGTTCACACTGCAGGTCTTAATGCTCAATTCCGATTTTTGGTCAGATCCGATCTTTTTGTGTGGGTGTCCACATTACATTTCTAAATGTGGCCTGTCCACTGACTGCAATATGAACAGCGCTCACTTCTGAAGTGACAGTGAATTTTCTATAGTAGACCTAAACATTTATTAAAATTAATAAATTGCCTTTTTTCAAAAGGCCATGAAACATTTGCGGCTTTAACTGACTTTTATTTACAGTAGCTGGGTTGAGGTAAAAAATAGCTCTTTGGGTTGTAAAGGTTGTTGACCCCTGCTGGGGTAAGAAGATGTGGGAGCCGGGAGAGTATCTCAGCCTCCTAGGAAATGGCCATCTGTTTCACCTGTAACTGGGAATATGACATCAAATGAGTTTGTATGGATCCCAAATATTCGTGAGATAAAGGAGCAACACTGCACAGGAACGAAATCGCTCCCGCTCATGACAGATGTTGAGACTGTAGCATACCGTCTTCTGCCTTTTATCTGGTCATGACCCACAGCTCATGGCCGTGAGGGTAGGAACGCAGATTGACTGGTAAATCAAGAGCTTCGCCTTCTGGCTCAGCTCCTTCTTCACCACGACGGATCGATGCAGAGTCTGCATCACTGCAGACGCCACACCGATCCACCTGTCCATTTCCCGCTCCATTTTTCTCTCACTTGTGAACAAGACCCTGAGATACTTGAACTTCTCCACCTGGGGCAGGACCTCGCTCCCAACCCGGAGAGGACACTCCACCCTTTTCCGGGTGAGGACCATCTCGGATTTAGAGGTGCTGATTTTCGAAACATGTCTGATGTCGAGTCACGGTCTAACAATCTTCTCATGGTGAATGACGTGTAATCTACATCTACAGTATGGGACCTTTTTCAAATGAAAATGCCACCATCTGACTGTAGGGAAAGACGCTGCTCTCTGAAACTACGCTAGATAAGTTGGCTTAGCCTGGAACAAAATCTGCTCCCTACCAGGTTATGTTCACAGCATATGTTTCTGTATTAACTTAACTAGATCAACCTTTTTGGAACAGAAAACCCAGGATTACTGTTTAATTCTGGTTAACATAATCAGCTAAGCCAGCTTCTTGGAACGCCCTCTGGACAAACTCAAAATCAAAGAGTTGTAGAGTCAAATCTGCCTGGCTCTCCTTCCAATGGTGAAAGCTGGGGGGGAAACTGTTGTAGCAGGACAATGCACACCAGCAAATCCACAAAAGGTGGTTCCACAAGTTACTGAGGTGGCGCCACAGTCTTATCACACTAACCGCAATTTGGCTCAGTGTTTGTTTAATAAATAACAGTGTAATATGTCATGTGGTGCTGTTTACCTGAAATTATATTTATCTTATCCTAAAACCTGCTAAAGACTTGATGATTTCATTTTGTCCTATTCATGGAAAAAAACTAAGAATTTATAGATAGTGTACTGCTTCTTTGCCACATGACTGTACACACAAACCAACGACAAAAATATCACTTGAGCTTCGGTCCATTAATTTGCCAGTCACACCAACATTGGGCCTTGTTACGTCAGCCTGTCATCAGTCTTTGTTGACCCTTCCACATACAGACACTGCATGGCTCTGTGACACAAACAGAATTCAGAAAACCCCGGAGACAGTCAGTGCATGAAAAGGCTTTCCTACAAATGGTTCATGTATTCAGCCGGTTCCCCAGTGGCTCTGCCCTATATTGACAGAGCAGAATGGTGAAGGTCCTTGTCAAAGTAGGAGACAGAACAGCGTGACACAGTTCTCACAGTACCTGAATGACACACTGAACAAAACATAATCATATCGCCACTTTAAGGTGCAATTTCACTCAACTGTGGAAATGATCCAACTGCAATGTAAAGTTGCTCTGAAAACTTTCTTGAAGGGAATGAAAAAGCTACATTTTGAAAGAATAAAGAAACATCTAAAATATGGAGGAAGTTTGAAAATCAAAATCAATGTGGACTGCTTGCTGAAAAGGAAAACAGCACTACAAGTTTGGTAGTATTCTCAAAACAATGTCTTTGTCTTATTCATTAACCTTGAAGACCATTTGATTTTTTTTTCATGTTTGTTATAAGTTTAAAAAGTTTGTATTCATTATACAGTCACAAGTATCATACAGTAAGTACACCACAAATCCATATTACAAGGATACTAAAGGTGATGAATATGGGAATTATCGCCATCTAGTTGAACGTGGATTTAAAAATAGAGTTCAACGTCTTTCTTAACTCATGGCGATATTGGATTATAATTGCCCAGAAGGGGCCCATTTTTTAATTATTTTTTCAGCACCCTTACTTGTTTGCTGCTGAGGGCCAGAGTGAATTAAAAAGTGGAAAAGAAACTGTGAAAAAGGAGTTTGAAAAGACAGCAGTCGCAAAAGGAAGGTGATGCTGTGCTGATGGGATTTTTATGATGTCCTGTGTTGCTGAAGCGTAGAGCTAGAAGCACAGGGATGAGGGGCCAAGAGAGAGGAGTGTCAGCAAGACCTCTGGAAGGATATGCTCCAGAGTAAGCGCCTAGTGGGTTTGAGGGGCTTAACAGAATGGGGTATCTCAAACTGTGCGCCAGTGTGTTTTCTTCCTCTGCACTACGCTCTCGTTCCCACAAACAGACTTGTTCAGTGAAAAACTCTCCCCAAGATTTCTTCAAAAGTTCTGCTTTGGTTTTGATTTCTGGTAAGGAACACCATAGCTATGTGCAAAGTTCTGTTACAGCCAAAAGGGAACAGCATTTTAATAAGTTGTTCACTGAAGTTCCGCCTGAGCAGATGTTAAGACTGAGTGCACTGTAAGGCAAAAAGAGTATAGATGACTGAAAAAAAAATATTCAAAACCATTTTTACAGACAAAACTGACATTTTACAGATTAGAGCAAGACTTTTTTCTATGTATTTAGAAGGAAATCTTATCATGCTTAAACAAACCTACAAGATACAAACCTGTCTGTCATCTCTTAGCCAAGATTAAAACCTTAAAGGCAAAGAAATGATTAAAAATGAGCCTCTGATTAACCTATTCCACCCTGGCTCTTGAACTACTTCTGTCATTTCACCCATGGAGAAGAACAGACATAAAAAGTCAAAATTTAAATGTATGCAAATGAGTCACTTAAATCACGATAGATTCTCATTTGTGACCATTACAGTGGTGAAACTCTCCAATCACACTATGCAGCAGTCCCTGCAAAGAAACTGCTGTGAATTTTTCTTTTGCACTTTCAAAATGATGTTCATATACATGCGTGTTAATCATAGAGTTGCAGAACAGACTTAAAAGAACAAAGAAAAACACCCAAGAAAAGAAACCTGAATAGAAGATGTTTCCGTTTCAGGTGCAAAACGATGGAGGCAGCAGTTACATAAAAGGTAAGAGCGTGTGTCCATATGTTTTTTTTCTCCCCTGCTTGAATTGCACTGACAGGGAGCTGGAAAGAACTTCTTCTCAGCGCCTCATTTAAAAAAAAAATTGCCCACGCATGTGAGTGTTAATCACACAGCTGCCAACAAGCCTGCGACTCGCATGGTGACAAAAGCCAAACATCCAGTGTCAGGCTGGTCTGCTCTCACAAATGGGCTCTCTTAAGAGACAGAGTTACGAGTTTTATTCGTTGTCTGAAAAGGAAGCGACAGTTGCAACATCAGCATGTGGCAGAATCCCTTCAAATACAGTTTCCGATCTGCTTGTTGAGGCTCATATAAAATTTTGGGTTGAGGTTAGAGCTGAGGTTTAGGTTCACGTTAAAGAACGTCTTATGGAAGCAGAATGTGCTAGCAAGCCAAAACACCACATCTGTCCCTGTGATTGCAAAGTTATCTTTCCGTTAATGAGGTTAAGAGTCAGAGCTAGAAAGGAAACGCCACTCAGTCTTAGCAGCCTGGAGTGTGAGAGCTGAAAAATGGTTCATTACAGGGTCAGTGAACAGGGCTAATCAATGGCGGGTTGAGATGAGTGTCCTACTCCATATTTTCCATTAAATCATGCCTTGTGTATCTGTGATTTTCTACCTGTATCTGTCTGATTGTGCTCCAGAGTGTGCACTCATCCCGCGTGCATGATGCAGTGTTTGGAGGTGGCTGAGTACATCTCTCGCTGTGTGCAATCTGCAGCGGTCTACAGTTGTTGTATCCCCCCTCCGTTGGCTCATCTCAAATGGCAATTTGTAAAACATGGCCCTCTGTTAGCCCTCTACCTCTCTTCACAGCCATTCCCTGCACGACTGCTCCTCTCCCTCATCTGTCCTCTCCCTCTCCTCTTCGCTTCACTCGTTTTACTTCCTTCCCTCACCTTCCCCTTCCTCCCACTCCCTCCTCTCATTTCCATACCTCCTGTGCACTCTGCATCTTCCCTCTCTGCCTGTTTATCTCCCTCTGTCGTTCTGTTTCCCTCCATCTCTCTCATTTCCCTTTCTAGTTCATGTGGATTTTCTTCTTCATTATCTCTTTCTCTTTCCTCTCGGTCTGTTGTAGCTGTTGCGCTCTCATTACCTCCTCTATCCAATCCTCTATTACGGATTTTAAGACTTTTTGGAAGGATCTTAGTCAGCTTCCTCCAACTAATCCATTCAAGAGTTTGTTTCTTTGCATCAGGTAGCATATTGATATACAAGGTGCAAGCACTGTCAAATCTCCACCTTAAACTGAATACTTGATGTCTTCGTGCTCACTCTGGTTCCGCTCCCAAGAGTAGTGGCTGGGAACAATAAAACTTTGTGCTGTTTTGCTGTCAGTCAGACTTAGAAATAAAGTCACTGGTCGAATTAGATGTTGTCAAGATGATGCTATGGCCTTATTAAACATGCAAGCCTCTTAACTTTGACACTAGTCCTTGATTGTATCTCTCTTGTTCATGGACCAACTGCAATGTCATTCATAGTCTTGGATCCTCATTCAGCCTCTGTACCAGCTTAAGATAAAGACTGACCCAAAACTCCCCATCCCAAACCTCTTATTTTAAGCTTATTATACTTTCAGTGGGTACATATCAAGGTGCTGCCTTCTCTACCTCACGCTTGTTTAATTAGTATGAACTGTCACAGCGTAAAGACATGTTGCTGTGAAAAATCCAACCTCCTGCATTATATCTCCATTGATGAACTGTACCATCATTTACAAAAGCATTGCACTCATATCCCCATTCTCTCCATCATTGTCCTCGGCATGCTTGAATAAAGTCATGAGGACATTAACATATGAGTGACCCATGTCTGAGTTACTGAATCCTTCTGCCTTAACAGAATGATGAAGCCATTAATGCTACATTTTCTCTTACACTGCCATCTCTTCCATGTCTGAAAAGGGCTTTACATTACCCGTCTCGCTTAATAGTGTTTCAACAGAGTCAGATGCAAAGATAGAGCATTGAAAATGGAAGACAATGAGTTGAGGGATAAGTGTAAGGATAAGACAACAATGGAGTCTGATAACATGCATAACATGCAGGAGAGAAAGCCAAACCTGAAGGACAGAGAGGAGCAGTGTGATGAGCAGATGACACTTGTCTTATTTTCCACCAATAACCTCAATTGTTTACCTTTGCCTATCATTCATTTCACCTCTATTAAATTTGTTCCAGGATTCTCCAGTGTTTTGCATTACTGGCCAGATGCAGCTCACTGTCCTCTTCTCCAAACACTCTCTCCTCAACTCTGAGGTAAACAGTTTCTCTTTCATCTCCATTAACCATCCATCTACCCCTTTTTTTCATCCTTTCATCCTTTGACCAATCCATCTATCCAACCACATGCCAGCACACTTTTGTGCGCGCGTGTCACTGTGCATTTCCATGACAACGTCAATATAAAAAGCGTCCCTCCTCCAGAGATTCCACACATTTGCATCTCATTTGCATGTTTCCTGAGCGACCAGCGGCATTTGACTTTGACAGTGGTGGAGAAACCGGCATGACCCCGTCCACTTCTCTGTCCCTCTTGTTTTTCTCTAGTTTTTCCTTCAACTCTGTCGCTGCTGTTTAACCTGTCAGCTCAATCTCCACTTGTCCCTTTTTTTTCTTCCCTCTTTTCCCTTCTTCAGTTCATTCCCATAATAGTGTCGGATAGAATGACATTTCTTTTTTGCCGATGTTTTCAAAACAGATCAGTTTCACTTTAGTTTAAAAGCTCTTCCAACCAACTCCCTTTCTGTTTCTCTCATTTGTAAGTATCTTTTTCTCCCATCATTTTCCCAGCCCTCTGACTAAAATCCATCTGAAAGAAGCTGCAACTGTATGTCTTTCATTCCACTCCTGAATGAGAGTCACACTTGCACCCCTATTTGCAATTGGACAAAGAGCTTTCCACCCGTTTCCTTTGGAGACAAACACAGCTGCTGTTAAAAATGTGTGCAAACACGCAGAGCATTGAACAACTCACCCACATGTATTGACAATCTATAACAAGAAACTAGTGTACTAGAACAAAAATCCATGTACTCAAGCAGACACATACATGCACACGAGTCTACAGGCAAAGACACACATGCACACAATTAATGCCATTCACACTCCCTGCACACACCCAAAGTCAGAAAGACATCCTCAAGTAGCTGTGAAATTAAACTTCTTTTTTTCAGATCTCACACACTGAAAAATCTTTTGAGGGGTTAACCAGACACAAAAGCCCAATCTTTTTTTCCCCACCCTCTTATTTTCCTTTGTTCCATCATGAGGATTTCCAATTAAACAAATTTTCCATAACTGCGATTAGCATCACTAATTTGCTTCATCCACTCCACAACAAATTACATTCTTGCGTCAACAATATGGCAAAGTCACCTCGCATCCCCTGTGCTCTGCTGGAGAAACGGCAAAGTTAAATTGATGCGAGGGTTTGACAGAACCTGGCTGCTGTACGTCATTGTCTGTTCACGTCTGCCGCTGTGGAGAGTTTAAAAGTCGAGCTCAAGATGTCTCCTGTAATTGGCTGCTGAAGAGTAAAACTCTTCACAGGCTTCATTACCAGAAACCCAACATGGTATATGTCAACAGAATAAAAATTAGAGTCTCTGCTGTATGTACATGTGTTGTTAGAGTGTGTTTTGCTGCCATTATGAGATCCAGATGAGTGTGTGTGTGTAAAACTCAGTTTTAACCATTAATATGACTCACAAAAACATATTTCCAAAGCAGATAAGAGGATGTGTGTGTGTATCTGAGAGAAAGCATTCATTAATGCTTGAGTCTTGTGTGTGTGCTTTACTTGCTTTTCATTGTTTGTGAAAGGCAGTGTGTAGGCTACGTCAAAGGGAGAAAAAAAAAAATCACTGACATTTTAAAAGCCAGCCAGTGGAGGACAGAGAAACTTTTATGAAAAGAGACTAACTGTCCAGCAGAGCTGGCAGGCAGAAAGACTGCTAGAAACACAGACAGACAGACAGAGGGGGAGATGGGAGAGGAAGTATTCAAAGAGGGAGACAGAGAGCGAGAAAACACAGCAGGAGGGTAAAGTATTCAGATGATGGGAGAGAGAACAGTATTCAGAGAGTCACAGGGAGAGGAAGGGCCTGTGCAGTCTCATTGATTTGAAGCAGTGGGAGGGGGGTACAAAAGGGTGGGGGGATAGGAGACAGTGTGGCAACTGTAGGAAAATGGCTTTATAATATAGTTAGAGAGCAGGACAGAAGACACAGAGTCTGACAGACTGAGGGGTGAAAAAGGGACAGGGTGGAAGGCAGTGGTGAAAAAAGAAGCTGAGCAGATGGAGGGATCTTTATTTTTAGATTTGTACATACTTAACTTTTCACTTCACATCAACAAAATCGATCCTGTTACTGTCACAACACATGCGTTGTGACAAGCAAACATGAATCAATTAAAATTGGTATTTCTTGTAGTTAAGCTCAAAAAAACAGAAAACTATTTTCATACTGTAGTTTCAAATTTCTGATTTGTTGAGGCTCATTTTTTAAAATTAAAACAGCATCTTTGTGCTAACGTTATTTGCACTTGTAACTTCAGGTAAGGGGGTTATAATCATCCCAATAAAGATCTTGAATCGGTTTGAAACAATGTGAGAAAACCAAGGAGAGATAAGTGATGGCTAAGGAGTTAGAAGATAGAGGGAAGAACTACAAATTTAGAAATATCGTTTGCTTTTTTGTTTCTTTTTCTACTCCAAATTTTTTCCACTTAGCAGGATAAGACAAATACATTTTGTTTTCTCTGTGACTTAAAGCCACTCAAAACTCATTCTTTATGAATACATGACCACCTGTAATCCGACTAGCATTCAAAGCATCAAATGCAGCGTATCAAACCTGTACTGCAATATGTTCCTTTAAACTTCTTTTCCACCACATTTAATAAGAAAATATTGAGCTCTTTACTCCACTACATTTATCCTACATTTTTGGACTCTACTTACTTTGGATAAAACAACTTGCAAAATTCAATAAGCTTTTAAAATTCAACACAGGGTGATAGATGAAAGCAGCTGTTTTCCAATCTCTTTACAAAAAGCATTATGTGTAGTTGGAGGTCACATTTAACATGTCTGAGGTGTTAACAGCTCCACCAAATAGTGATTTTCCCTCTTTAATTCACGCTATGTTTGATCTCAATAAATGTTCAAATGGTCCTTTTTCTTTATTCTACAAAAATGTGAAAGATCAACATAAAGAAGAAAAGACTAAAACTGACAACAGACTTGTGAATCTGAACTTTCTTTTTTCACCTTTTACTCACATTGGTCAACTTATTACCCTCAAATTAAAACTCAAATGAAGTCAAATCAAATAAATTGGGTGTCTGTAAAGCAAAATGCAGCTCCCACATGATGCTCCAACACAGAGAAAAAGTTGTGAAGTACAGTTTCCTGGCTTTGGGACACTGAAGGGCAATGCCAGCCACAGGAATCTGCAGGAATTTGCAAAGTTATAAGGTCAGAAATTTTGCTTTAAGTTAAATAGCCTAATTGTAGCCTCTTTCTTTGTAAAGACATTTCTTACTCATTTCAGTTATCCAAATTGAGAAACACTTGAAGTATCATTTCCACTTGAACAGTGGAAAAGAACAAAGATTTCATCACATCAATAAGGCCTCTCTCATTATAAGTGAGGAGCGGCGAATTAGAGCTGCATTGATAAACATTGTGTTGATTAGCGTACTTTGATGCATCAAATTGATAGTTGCATATGCATAATGTCTAAGACAATATTATCTTTTTCCTTGCAAATTAAGATCAGTTAAGAAAAATGTGCAAATAAAAATGCAGACTTGCCGACTTCCAGCGTGTTTCTAACAAGATCCAATATTCAGAAGCAAAGCAATCAGACATTCAAACAGAACGGCAGAGCTCTGAGGAGATGAGATAGCTAAGTGGAGAAAGACACAGAGACAGAAAGAAAGATGAACAGATAAGCCCAAAGCACGATGGCGTAAACAAGCCCAAGCCGCATGCTGTCATGACCTGCGGTGACCCCAGTGACAATGTGACTAATGGCCTTGAAACGTAAGAGGACCAGGACGGCACCCACCGACAGACAGACACACACACAAGGATTCACACGGGCACTGAGCTGTGATCAAGACCAATTCTGTTCCAAATGAAGACACTTTGGAAAGAATGCTTTGGGATGACTTAGAGAGAGAAGATAAAAGTGTTGCGTAGTTTGAAGTTAGAGGAGCCATGCTGCTGTCATCTTGCTGAAGAAGACTGAGAAAAAATGTCTTTACTCCAGTTCAGGAGAGGAGCTGTATAAAGATTTAATTAGAAAAAGAAAGAAAAACCTCAACTACTAAAATCCTTTTCACCTCCAAACCATTAAGTGTGATTTTGTAAATCTGCTGCTTTATTTAAACACAAAAGGGGAATATGTTTTACAGCACAAAAAGGCATCTGTTCCTCCGATGCAAAGCGAGATGAGGCTTTCAGTGTTTGGCACCGTGGCAGATGGTGGATCAGGATCTAGTGCTGCACTGAATAACACATAATCCACTTGTATATTGTAAAATCATAATATGACATTATTGTATACTTTCAGTGTCATTACAAGATGCAGGGTCGAAGATAAGAGGAAGGCATGAAAACACAGTGTCCAGAATGGTATGAAACCGAATTAAATACAATATAACCTCCATCTACCAGCTGTCTTTTCTTATTGCTATCTCTGTTTCCATCCATAAACTGATTTTCCTTTATGCTTTAGTGTTACACCTGGGGCTGGTGATCATTATAGCTGACAGGGTGATGCACACCCTGGACAAGTTACCGGTCTATCACAGGACTAACAGTCAGGATTAAAATCTCCTTTGGATGCACCTGTATCAAGGCAGTGGTTGGTAAGCAAATCAAAATATTAATTACTTAATAAAGCTACAGTCTTACGGTTGACAAAATACGTTGCCTTTGTATCATTTCTAAATCTTACATGAATACTTTACATTTACATTTCCCCCACAAGGCAGCTGCCAGTGCTGTATTTGTGCATTTCAGGAATCATCATGGACCACATTTTTAAAAACTTGCCTTAGCTCCTTCTTCCAGTAGTGAGAAAAACTTCACCTCCAACTTTATTATCCTTTTGATGGTAAAGACAGACAGTTATTTCATTTATTCTCTCTGTTTATTGGAGAAAGAAATTATGGATTGTATAAGTTTTGGGAACTGGAGGCAGTTTTGCCCTGCTACAAGTAAAAGAGCATGCCCTCCAGCAACTCCAAAGTTATCTTTTCACTCTGGATGTTTCTACTTGGCACATAATACATAAGCATTTTAAAGTTAGAAAGTGTACAAACCTGAAGTATCATGCAGAGATAAGGGCTTCTGGAGTGCTGTGAGGAGTCACAGATGCTAATCTAACTGTTGTCGGTCAGCAAACACCAGCAGCCTTGCATCTTTACCTATTGTATATTTATGCTGCATTTACAGTATGATCTAGAACAGAGATGATAAGTAATAACTAGCATTGATCTTTTTGGTTGTGATTTTAAAAGCAATGTTTATGCTCACAACAACTTGTTAGCACTTATCCTGGTGATTCAACAAGAGCTATTTAATAATTCTGAGTAACTCTTATAAGTGTCGTAAGAAAGATATAAAGGAAACTCTAACCAGATTTAAGAATTTGATGTTTCACATGAAAATATTAAAGAATATACAGTTAAAAACTCTGCTAAAAGGTCACATTTGTTATTATTTGTTAATATTCTTTGTGATAAACCCTGTAATGGCTTGTCGCACACTCGTCATTACTATGTTGTACAGGATAAAAGCTTTTTAAAAATAGACTCAAGTGTGGCAGAGCATTGGCAAAAGCTGGGCAAATCTCTAAAGATAAGATATTTTAAGGTCACTAAACGATTTCTTATCCTAGCAGTGGTCTACAAGGTACACAAAATCACATCTAACTGGGTGACTAATTGGCTTAGCATACAGTATTGCACAGTAATGAGGACTTAGTCCATATTGAAATGAGGAAAACCCAACTGACTTTATTGGGGTCAACCTCCATGGGTCAAGCACCAACAGCTACGCAGGAGTGGAATAGCAATCTCACCGACACTTGAATTCTAATCAGGTCAAGTCTGAGGTTTGCTGAGATTTTGGTGCCTTGTTTGCAATACAGCATGAAATTGACATCTTGAAGCATGACACCGGGTGTGGTACATATTAGTTCATGTAACTTTATGGTTTGCTGGCTTTTGAGTAGGAGTTGTTGGACTTCCTCAGAGCTGCCTTCAAGAGAGGGACATTTTTCTGCTGTTAAGTACCTATCGAGATAATGACATTGTTTTCTGTCAATGGCTGGTATGTTTTTACTTATTTCATCCACTAACACAACAGCAGCGAGGAGGAACATCAAACCAAAATGAAGTGTGTAAGATGCAGGAGGCAGCAAGTCAGGATTAAATTTATCGAAAGCTGGGGGAAGGGCTGAGATTAATAGAGTGATTGATTGCCTAGGCCTTAAGAAAAAGTACTCTGAGGTGCCCTATTTTTCATCATGCTCTTTTTTTTTTTTTCTCTCGTCAAGTTTCATCCTCCCAACTCCTGTATAATTTTGCCACTGGGCTTTCCCGTTTCTCTCTGTCTTGCATCTAACTTTGACACTGTGTGTCTTTCTGCCTATATTCTAGTCTCACGCTCACTTCTTAAATGTCAGATTCAGGGTTGCAGAAATAATGCATGGTGGACCAGCATCCACATACCCACACATTATATTGAGAGAAAAAAAAGAAAATGGCAAGAGGCCAGGGAGAGAAACTTGGCTGGAAAAAGGAAAATACAATACCAGGAAAAAAAAATGCCACTGCTTTATTAAAAAACGTAGAAAAATCTTTAAGCATACTTTCCAATACTTCTATTTTGTTTGTTTGTTTTTTTTTATGTTTTGTCCAAATTTCTTGCATTCTTAATGGTCATCTCCCCACCTTTTCATTTCTCCTTGGAAATTGTGTACCTGCATTTTATATGAGCCTCCAACTTTAAAAATAAATCTTCTTTCATGCATCCATGAGTCTTCATGTCTGACTGACCAGAATGTCTATGAAACAATTTCTACACAGACGATCCACATGCGGCAAAGACTTCCAGCCCCTCTGCAATCTGTGTGGCTGCAGGAAAGCAGACTGAATAAATGCTAAATAAAGTAGGTCCTGCTTGAGCATTGTTGCTTGTTACTTCAGCTCTCTGCTGTACAGACACAATCGGGTGTGACAACATTTTAAAACAATGGACTTTCGAGCCATGTGCAATGAATGGTTGTGTTTGTAGATCCAGTCCAAGTATTGATAAGTAGATTCGACAAACACAAATAATGCATAGAAGAGGAATAAATAATCTCATTCATTTTTAAGAGTTGGCACACTCTGAAAAAGGTTCCAGCATGTCCTTTACTCTGCACATCATCAGCATGTTAATTTACTCAAGCGTACTAATTTTTATATTTAAGCTGCTGAATTCTGCAGAAGGAGATAGTATTACTCATATGCTGGCATCTCTCCCCCACCTTCCCATCAAATATAAAATTGATTTTAAAATTTGCATTTAAAGCTTTGCATGGGCTGGCACTAGAGTACATTTCTGAACTTCTCTGCTCTCACTCCACCTCCGGACCTCTACGATCATCTCAACAAATGTTAAAAAGCTGTTTCTTGGTAGAGATTAGTTATTAAGGGAGATGGTGTCTTTGTAATAGCTGCTTCCAAGCCGTTGAACAACCTCTCACTGTAAGTTTGAATTCTTATGTTTGGCCTTTGACCAAATTTACTATTCTTGCATAAAAAATATTATACCATTCATGAGTTTTAAGGAGCTCATTTTCTAATATTAGGTTTGTTCGTTTTTTTTTTATTACACTGCATTCAGGGTGCTTTTAATGTCTCAGCAATTATAGTATTATTTAATTATTATTGTTTTCTCTTCTTTTGTTTTGCTCTTTTTTGTTAATTAAAAGTGGATTTTGTGCAAATTTTAAATATGCATTGTGAGATAAAGATGGTTCCAGGTGATTTGCATTGCTTGATACAGTTCCTGTCTGTACAGTATGTCTACAAAAATGGTTCTGAAATATTTAACACCATGTACCACCTTAGAAAATGTTCATCTCTCTCTAGGCACCACCATTACGACTGGTATTAAAAAAGTTTTATACCAAAGTTCTTTTAAAGTCTCTGACCACACACACACACACACCACGCGCACACGCACACACACACACACACCAGCTACTCTAACTCACCAACACCAACTCCCAACATGATCTGTAACTTTTGTGTGCCATCAATATATTTCAGGCCTCTACAACTCAGATATTTTAGATTTGATTTTAAACAGCAAACTGTTCGAAACTAATTTAAGAAGTGTATCTGCTAAAGTTTTCTTTATTGTTTGAATGTTTTGTCTACATGGAACCAACCTTTTGGGAGCCTGGAAATGCTTGTTTTTTAAAATGGGCCCAAAAGGGAAAAATCGTGTGTGTCACCGTTTCGTCTCTGTGTTTATTACCTAAATGCATCTTTCCTGAACCAATGTGTCCCTGAAGAGCTACAACAAAGGTGGATTTCCACCCTGCGTTCATACTGCTACTGCGAGAAGCTACTGTGAAGGATATGGCTTTTACAGCTATCCTTTTAGCTCCATTCTCCACCATCTTCTTCTTGATTGTTTGTTTTCATTGCACAATTTTTTGCACATACTCCATTCATGTCTTACTCTCTGTTTTGTGTATTGTAGCAATGTTACAGCATCACTTACAGGCATGGCATACTGTATATTCTTCAGCATTTTGTTATGGTGGCGCACTGAAATTGGGTTTCTAAATTCCAACTTGCGTACCACCAGTGATACACGTGCTACAGTCGAGAAGATCTCTGCATAAAAAAGACTATTTGAATATTAATATTAATGTTAATTCAATGTTTTTTAATTTTAGAATCTTGTTTTAGTTTTTAAATTGATTTTCTTCTTTGTATTTCCACTGTGTCTCTTTTGTGTCTTTGTTATGTTGCACCCATTTGCACTCACCGTCATTCAAACTATACAGCACTGTTGATGTCGGTTCAGGATGTTGCCTTTACCGCCCACGTTTGCAAAAACACCATTAGCAAAGCGAACATGGATTGATGTGTGACCACATATACAGATACATACACACAGACTAAGCCTGAGAGAGGACACCGTTTCCATCACAATAAATAGTCATCTGCCAAACTGTCTTGATAATTCTGACAGCTGCAAATGCACAAGTCCATTTTGCAAGACAAGTTATTGAAACATGTTTTCTGAACATGTTGAATCCACCACCAAATCTCCTCCCACATCATAACTTTCACTTTGTGCCTTTTTCTCAGTTGTTTGCAGTCTCTTCCTCTCCCTCCAGGCCAACCTCCTCTCTCTTTCCCTTTGTCATCTACCTTTACTCCTGGGAGGCAATTACTGTTTTCCCCTGGCCTCAAACTAATTAGCTTAAAACTCCCATAAATAAATAACGCATTTGCTGATTGAGTGAGTCTGTGTGTACGCACACCATTTGTGCATCCATGTTCTTGCACTTGTGTACAGACTGGAAAATTAAGTTGAATATATAATAATGATAATATAGCACAGATTTAGGAAAGGATAAAACCTGTTGGCTTCCACAAAATGGCACTGAAGTGAGTGCTGAGACACGAATGTGTGCTCAACAGACAAACTTTAATGGTGGCTCCATATCGATCATCTGAGACGACACGAACATTCTCTACCAGATTCATTTTGATCAAATTTTAGATGTGAGCATGCAGGCACATACTCACACAATCAGACAGCTCATTTTAATCTAGTTTGTAGGG
The DNA here is from genome assembly GCA_023101725.1 of Atherinomorus stipes. Lineage (NCBI taxonomy): Eukaryota > Metazoa > Chordata > Actinopteri > Atheriniformes > Atherinidae > Atherinomorus > Atherinomorus stipes. The sequence goes on from JALJCO010014492.1 coordinate 1,337,461, forward strand.
TTTTGAAATACAAAGTGATGGAGGCAATGTCAGGCTTCTGCACTGCAAAGCCATTTCTACTTGTCATATTTACTCTTCTTTCACACACACACACACTCACACACACACACACACATATATATATATATATATATATATATATATATATATAATTCTAATTGAGCTATTGACATGAAATTTTCACCAGATGTCGGCAACAACCCAAGTAATACACACATACAAAGAAATTGTAACATTTATGTCCATAAATTAAGTCATGTGTTAAATAGTCAAATGACACAGGGAACAAGTATTGATCACACTTACTGAAATTTATTTAATACTAAGTGCAAAAACCTTTGTTGCTGATTCCAGCCTCCAGATGCCTCCTGTATGGAGAAACTAGTGGAATACATTGCTCAGGTGTGATTTTGGCCATTCTTCCACACAAACTGCCTTCACATCTTCAAGGTTACTGGGGTCTCTTCTGTAAACCTGGATCTTCTGTTCTTTCCAAAGATTTTCAACTGGATTCAAGTGGGGTGATTGACTAGGCCAGTCTAGCAGCTTTATTTTCTTTTTCTTAAACCAGTTGAGTGTTTCCTTGGCTGTGTGCTTGGGATGGTTTTCTTGCTGAAAGAGCCAGCCTCTTTTCATCTTCAGCAGATGGCAGATGGGAGCAGATTCTGGTCCAGAATGTCTCCATACTTTTCTCCATTCATTCTTCCTTCAATAATATGAAGTCTGCCAGTACCACATACCGAAAAACAGCCCCCACTATGATGTTCCCACCTCAAAACTTCACTGTTGCTATGGTATTTTGGGGGTCAAGTGCAGTGTCATTTCTCCTCCAAACATGTTGTGTCTCATGACATCCAAAGAGTTCAGTTTTGGTCTCATCTGACCAGACTATGTTTTCACTTGAACTTTCAGAAGTTTAGAAATGCACCTGGAATCAATGCCTTCAGTCTGTTTTGCAATAATAAGGTTGCGTAGGTCTTTAGACAGCTCTTTGCTTTTACCCTTCATGGAATGTTTCCTGTCCGACACTTTGGTGATAAAAAAAAAAAACCTTTTTAAAGGCATCAATCAAGACTAAACCAGCTGATATTACTTTTCACTGATAGAAGCCAGGATTACTTTCTAAATACTGACAGACTCCAGCTGCTTTCTTGGCTTTCCAGATTTTCTTGTCCTTCCATTTCTTCATGTGTTCAATACTTATTCCCTGTGTCATTTTTATGGACATAAATGTTACGATTTCTTTGTATGTGTGCGTTACAGTACTTGGGTTGTTGCCGACATCTGGTGAAAATTTCACGTCAATTGGTCTACTAGAAATATGTTTTCTGAGAAAAATGTTAAAGTGTTCAATACTTTTTCCTCACTGTATGTATATATGTATGTATATAAACCAGACTAAAGAAAACTGATAGGATACTCTAATAAAACAAATGCAAATGCAGGCAACTGATTTTAGACAAACAGTAATCATTTTATATGTTTCATGTGTTGCATACATGTAAGCATTTTTAGCCTGGTACACCAGCCTGACCAATGCCATGTATGAGATACATGGCAAGTCAGTCTGGGTTCCCTCCATTGGGAAGTGATTTCCACTCCAGTAAAAAATTGACCGGACCAATCACAGCGCAGCAGTAGAATTATTAACAGGAACGTAAAACTCCTCCGACATCTCCACCGCTGTTTCTGCTCTATTTTGGTGCTTAACAGCTTCTGGGTCATAGTCACATGACCTGCAACACAAATGCTTTCTTATATTAGTAGTTCAGCAATAAACAATGCTTACATGCAACAGATTATCAATAATAATAAAACCAAACATTCTATGTTAATAAACACAAGAAAATTATATTAAATAGAGAGGGAAAAAAAATGTGTAAACGCTAACTTCCGGCGTCGCCATAGCAGCATAGCAGCATAGCAACGGAGTGCCGAACCAAAGAGTATAAAACAACAAGAGGCAACACTCAATAGAATGCTCCACTTCAACATTTCCCCCATGCGCATCCGCCATTTTGGACTGAAGTGAGCAGTTTATCGCTATTGTAGAGACCTAAGAAAACACAACAATGTTATTTTAAAAAGCTTAAAACTTCTTAATCATTGTCAAAACGCATTAACACATAGCAAACCTATCAAGAGGAAGGTAATAACATCCATTCCCACCGCCAGTGGTTCTACTGAATTCATTTTTCATTCAGAAACAATTCCAAACTATCTTAATAGGCTGTTTTCAATAATCTTCACTGATCCTCGTGGAGATACAGCTCAAGTAGCCGATATTAAAATTATATTATAAAATTTATCATTTTATTTTAATAAAATTATAACATTTTTATATTAAACTATTTTAAAAAATAATACAAGTTAAATTTCAAAATATTGGCCCAATCAATCATTTTCATAAATATTGTCTTCTTGTTTGCCACTTCTAGGTAGATGCTGAAAGTGTTCTTTCAATAAGCTTTCCAAATCAATGAGTAATCCGAGGCACGGTTTAACACTTGAAACAAAAAACATTTAATCCAATGCAACACAATTGAAAATTCATAATGCCTGCTGGCGTCTACAAGGTGTACTAATCCGCAACTTCAAATAAGTCATTTTCTTCACTTACCTATTGCAATCAGGTAAGCCCAGTGCCTTAACCCTTTAACAGCCCACATCTGACATAAGGACCATATAACCAAAAGACCAGCAGGGTCCTCGTTTAGCTTGAAAATAAAATAACCCAAGATCAATTAAATAGCTCTAACTATTGAGAGTTGACTTGTCCACTCATACCCATATATCCAGAATGAAATCTATTTCATTCCAAAATGGCGGACACGTGTTTCCAAAAACACAGCTGAGTGTCGCCTATTGGTATCTACTGTATACTCTTTGGCTGAACTACGCTTAAGGCCACCAGCTACAGTCACTTCCGTGTTTCTCTGATTGGTTCTCTCCGGTTCACTTTCCTCCTGTTAGTCCTGCCTCTCATCTCGCATTGGAAATCAGTCTCCAGCGTAAGGAGCCCAGACTGGCTTGCCGTGTATCTCATACATGGCGTTGGTCAGGCTGGTATACCAGGCTAAAGCACTTTAGGCATATTTATATATACAGGAATGCATGATTTTTTTTTTTTTTTTTGGTTGCATCTATTCCTGCTCAGAGCCAGCTGCTGCCCATTCTGACCAGGGCAAATTTCAACTCTTGAGAGTCTTCACCTGATTGCAAAGTTAAAAGGTTTAATACAATCAGAATGCGAAGGTCTGTTTCTCAAGGAGATTTTATATATGTTCATGAATGGAATGTGTGTATGCACATGGTTCTTTTTTGTTTGTTTTTTTTGGACTGGGGTATAGAAAAATAAATAAAACAAACAAAAAAAAAATTCTAAAAAGGCAAATATGAAATGAGGCATAAAAGAATGGAAACGTAATTTTCAGGTATATATTTCTTTTGCAGTTTGAGCTTTTTGCAGCATTCACCCCATGAACAGACACAGGATAAAGCATGGAAAATTAAGTGCACCTACAGCTCTAAAAGAAGCACACGCATATGTGCATGCACGCAGAGACACACAAATAATTCTTGGTTCATTGATTCCTCCTGAGGAACAGGGGGTTACTCTTAGTAATAGCACTGTCTCTCTGTAGCCAAAAGGAACATCAACACATGCATTTACACACAAAACACTTGGCACCCTGATGGAGGAGAGAGCATGTCCCATTTTTAATAACAAAAAAGCTCTAGGGAGCCGTGTGTGTTGATAGCTAAATGACACTTACAGGTTGATGTGCTGTGGATATGGCAGGAAAAAAATAACAGGCTGCCAGGCGCAAGGGGGAAGGAGGCCAGGCCTACATGGGGAATTCATGCAGCATAGAGGAGCTGATTAAAGTGGCTGGCAGAAAAACTGGCAGAGCTGCAACTAGACGGAGTGGATCAGTGCTAGCTGGGGAGTCTCAGTTCTCAGAGTAACAAAACGAAACCCTGCAGGCGCAAATATTGTGTCTCAAAAGCTTCTGAATCCACTGGAGGACAAAAATAACATTTTAACTTCAAGAGTTAATGACCACGTTGAATGATTAAGCCACTTTAACAGGTGGAAAATGCTAGGTTAACTACCCAGTTGTCATTGTCAAATGCTGAACACCCGCTATAAAAACTGCAAAACAATCTCCCACACTTCCTACCTGAAATGCATTGTATTACATCAATAGAAAACACTTAAAGGTAAGTGTTGCATGTGGGGTGGATGCTACCTGCAGGAGGTACATTACAATAAAAGCAAAAGAAAATGCTGTAGCTGTAGTCTCCCTCTACAGATGATAATTCTTTAACAGGCGTGGACTTATTGCATATGCTTTTGCATCTTTATCAAAAGATAGAAAATCTGATTTTAGGGAAATCAAGTAAATATAAACCAATGACTTAATGTAGATGCATTGGGCCAACTTTAAGTTACAGAGGTATGGAGCTTTCAGATACCGTAACCTGAGAAATATTTGACAGTTTCAGATGTTACAAAGTAACTCGCCAATGAAAGGGATAACAATCAAAATAGCCCATTTAAGAGTCCTTCTCAATCTTCTGAAGAAAAAAAAAAATTAAGATCCATTTACATTCTACAACAGCCTTACAAATTTGTTAGAGCTGTGCAGCACTCTGTAATGCAGCATCAGTTCATGTTTTAATAAACACATATATTTATCATCTTCACAAACACATCATGAAATTTAGGATTTGTTGTTGTTATTAAGAAATCTAAAATTATTTGTCCATTACACAATAGTTGTGAATGTGTAAGTATGCTTATATATTTATGTGGATACATCAGTGTTTGTATGCATGTTTCATATATCTTTAGGTATATGAAAGGTATATTAGGTATATATATATTCATCTATTTTTATATTTCTGTGCAGCACTTTGCATGTCTATGATCATTGTAAATATATACAAAAGAACCTGCACTTGAACTTGAACATCATTGCCAATAAAGATATTTTAGGTGAGAGGCAGAAATAGACCTATATTGTGCATAATGTGCTGTGTTGGGCATTGCAAAACAGAACACAAAGTTTTCTGGTGCAGAGTGTGAATGCCCATAGCAAAGTTGTCTATGTGTATATGTGCACTATGTGTATATGTACACTGTGTAAATGTGTTCAAAACACAAAGTGTATGTGTAGTGACTGTAAAAAAGAGGGGGTGGAGTGACTTTGCTCAGCAGTGGCATTGTGTATTAATCACATGTGCCGGTAAGACGATGGGGTGGGAGTTAGAGAGATGGGGAGTGAAGTGAAGCAGGAAAGAGGGAATACAATGACGGACTCTAGTGGTGTACAGTATATGTGTGTGTGCGTGGGCGTGGGTGTGCATGTGTGGGTGTGGGTGTGTGTAGCCCATAAGTCCCCTTTTCACTCTCTCCCGCTCCCTTTTTCATATACATCTCCATGGAGACTGCCGCCTGGCAACAACTGGATGAGAGCCAGTTGCTGCGGCGACACTAACGCCCAACAGTAAGGAGCTGTGATGTCACTGAGTGGCCAGAATGGGCTGACTGTTGTAGGCAGGCCAGATGATGAGTGTTGTGAGAGTTAAACACTCGTCCTCTGCTTTATCGTAGCCATCTATCAAGCATCGCTCCTCTTCAGTGACAGATTCTCTCTGTTGTTCATCTTCATTAGAGGTGTTTCTGTGCTGTCTTTGTTCATTTCTCTTTATCTGCTTCACATTCAATGTCTCTCACTCCCTTTCCCTTTTACTCTCTTCATTTATCTCGCTCTCCTGTTATCTCTCCCTGTAATTTTTCTACTTGTTCACTTCTTCAAGCGTCTCCTTCTTCTTCTTTTATCAATTTAATGCAACGCAAAAGACTTTATTGGCCTTTCAACATAAACTTTTCACAAAAATGCAAACACACTACTAAAATTTATCTCCATTAAGATTTAAAGAGACATCAGTGCACACACATTGTTCTATAAAATCAACATAATCTTACGCATGCAAGCATGCCAGTCTTTACTTAGAGGTCAGGTTATGACATCATTCCTTTAATGCCCTGCTCCAAAGTTTGGCAAAGCTATTTTCTAGTGACTATGCTGTAATTTGTCGCACCTCACCTCAGTTCTCTGTACTCCTCAGTTCAGGCATTGTTAAATGAGAATGTATGTTATGCTATTGCTCAAAAAGAATTTGAAAAACATTGATCTCCATTGTTGTTATTGCTCCCAAGGCATGAAAGAAAGGTGGAGAACCATTTTTCCATTTCCATATTTTTTCTTTTTGGAGTCATTAAAGAGTTAAGGAGAACAAGTTAATATCAAAATGGGCAAAAAGGATCTTGTGAAAATGTAGATAGAGGTCTGGTGCCTTTCCAAGAGCTCAATTATTCTTATTTATTTGTAACATAAATACTTTAATTTTTGACTAGAATTTAAATTTTCACAAGTAGATTCAGTCATTTAAACTATACACAAGGCCAATTTAATCTTTAATTACACATTTCAAAGGTAAATAATCATTTGTATGTAACAATTTGAGTTTGTTCAGTCAATAAGATATGGCTAATATAACTTGGATGTGATACAGTAGGCGTATGTCAACAAAAAGAAACCTGGACTGAGTCTGTGAGTATGTGATTTCTGACATACTAATCAGTATTCAGTGATCTGCATCTTTCTGTGTTGGTATGCAGCAGCACAACATGCAACAGTTTAATCCGCAGCCACTTTAAATAAAGTAACAGTAGCTCCAAGGATTTATCAGGTTGAGTGACATTCTGCCTGAGGCGAAAGTGACACCGAATCAGCTTCAAACCGAACCTCTTATATCTTGTATTTTAGACCAGATATGTTAGCTACACACAACTCTCATTGTAAACAACCCTGACAGCAAAGTTTCAGTATTTTTTGCCAACACTGGTTTCATCATGGCTGAAAGACAAGAGTCAAACCCATTTATCATTCCATGGGACTTTTAAGAGGTTCAGATAGTCTTTCTTTGTCTTATTTTGTATTGCCAGTCACCACTGTTGGACAACGATCATCCACTCTGCATCATGTTCTTATCCAATCTCCTGCTTTATCATGTCACCCAATACTCATTTCCTACCCCCACCCTCCCTTTATCGCCTGCAAAAATAAAATTCCATGCACATAACCATTCACACATACACATCCACACACACACAAGGTAGAAAGATAAACCCAACTTGCAGAGGTAAACATTGCAGATAATGGCTGAGCCACTCTGTTTGAGAAACAGGACACAGGTGGGCATCAGTTTCCCAGAAACTGACCTTCTTATTAACCCTTATATGTCTCTCACTTAGCCTAACTTCAACCTGATCCAAATCATGAGTCTGAAATAGAGCCGTGACCTGAAATTCAACGATAACAAGGTCCGAAACCTTAATAAACAGTTCTCACACATGGAATACGTAAACACACACAGCTCTTTTGTCATGGTTGGTCAGTGACCCCAAGAGAAAATTAGAGCCAGGAAAGGAGGGAGTAAAAGAATTAAAGCTTAAGGAGAGAAACAGGCATGTGATGAGGAAGGCAACAAGGCAAGAGAGCGCGGTCCTGCTTCGGTTCACACACTAACATGATCTGAAATGCTCCGTGCTGAAAACAGACTTAATTAATAGGGCTGTGTGGCGCTTATAGCTGAGCTCATGCTAAAAGTAATGAAGAAATGAATGTGAAGGCTAATGCTAGGGGAAGTGCTGCAGACAGTAGAATCTAGTTACTGAGGTGCAAGAAATCAGTGCTAAATGGCTTGACTTAGGTAATTTGCTGTAGAGTAAGTAATGGTTTTGTGGAACAGGGAAGTTGCTGGGAAATACATACCAGCACAAAATTTATTGTCCGTGCATATTAAGAGATGTACAGATAAACCACAGACAACTGAAACAGAATTCCTTCTTTGAGCCAATATTTAAATGGAATTAAAGGATTAAATATTCATCCCTTAAACATTTTCCAGTCTGTATTTCTGGCAGTGAGGAAAATCTGTGCAATGTGTGTGTTTGGGCTATAAATAGTCTACAAAACTGTAAATCAACAATGTTTTTTTTTTCTTCTTCTTCTTCTTCTTTTGGTACATTTTAGGGCTTCTCTGCTAAAGGTTTAGCCTGTGTGACCTTATGTCCCTCCTTAAGGTGACATGCTATCATAGGAATGACATTTAGTAACCAAGCAGATGTGCTGTTGTGTGGTAGCTGAATAGCTCGGACTAGATATGCGCAGCTCGATGGGCGATATGCATGACACTGTATGTGTGTTACTGCATGGTGTGTAACCTGTTGTGAGGCTGATTTCCGCTAGCCGTCTCAAAGATTAAGTGCTGACTTTGACTCTTTGGCCTTTTGACACTTCTCTCATCCCATTTTCTTAGCTAGTCTAGTCCTCCACCATCTAATCTGTCCCTTTTTTTCTCTCTGCCACGGGTCTTGTTTTTCCTTCCACTCCATTTGTTCGCTGTCCCTTTTGGTCGGTTCTCCTGTTCGTCTCTCCTCTTTCTCTTCCTCTCTCCTCTTCTGACTGTGTTGTGAATGCAAATAGCCTGACAAAAATTAACAGAAAGCGCCCCCCCCCCCCCTTTACCCCACACCCCACATCTTCACCACCTCATCAACAACACGCACCATTTCAGATTCAGCTCTTGTTCCTAATGGGATAGTTGGACGATTGATTGCTTCCCATCACCAACATTGGTTACATGTAGATAAGAGCGCACACATTCAGGTGCAAATGCGCATAAAATAGCATCCCACAGGTGCAAATTTGCCACTTGTCATCATATAAAAGACACAAACATTGGCACAAATGTTTCTTTTATAATCTTTTTTTAAATTTCCTGCCCATCATCGACATAAAGCCTGCTAAACAATACAAAAACATCAATTTTCTTCTTCCATTTGGCTCACAAAGCTATAACCATTAGTTCATTCTGTTTTTTTCTGTATACAATTACCTATACTGTTTTAGACCAGCTAGGAGCCTCTTCTATTAATTATTTTTGTTGTTTAATAACAGATTAAAAGAATCAAAATGGTCCCATACACTGTAAGTTATTTGTTCTCTGCTGTATATCATTGTCAATCAAGCTACTTTTAGATAACTGAATTATTTTCAAGGGGTGTGCGAGGTCAGTGGGTATGGAAAGTATTCAGACCCCTTTAAACTTTTCAAAATTTGTTTCATTACAGCCATTTGCCAAAATAAAAAAAAGTTCATTTTATGTCTCATTATTGTACACTCAGCACCCCATCTTGACAGAAAAAAACAGAAATGTAGAAATGGTTGCAATTTTTAAAAAAAAGAAAAACTGAACTATCACATGGTCATAAGTATTCAGACCCTTTGTACAAGACAGTATTAAGACACTCATATTTAACTCACAGGCTGCCCATTTCTTCTGATCCTCTTTGATATGGTCCACCTGTGTTTAATTAAACTGATTGGACTTGATTAGGAAAGGCACACACCTGTCTATATAAGACCTTAGAGCTCACAGCGCATGTCAGAGCAAATGAGGTAGAAGAAACTGCCCAAGGAGATCAGAGACGGAATTGAGGCGACGCACAGATCTGGAAAAGGTTACGAAAGAATTTTTGCAGCACTTAAGGTTCTTAAGAGCACTGTGGCCTCCATAGTCCTTAAATGAAAGACGTTTGGGACAACCAGAACTCTTCCTAGACTTGGCCGTCCAGCCAAACTGAGCAATCATGGGAGAAGAGCCTTGGTGAGAGAGGTAAAGAAGAACCCAAAGATCACTGTGGCTGAGCTCCAGAGATGCAGTAGGGGGATGGAGAAAGTTCCACAAAGTCAACTATCACTGCAGCCCTCCACCAGTCGGGGCTTTATGGCAGAGTCAGTGCAAGACATATGAAAGTCTGCATAGAGTTTACCAAAAAGCACATGAAGGACTACCAGACTTTGAGAAATAAAATTTTCTGGTCTGATGAGACCAAGACTGAACTTTTTGGAGTTAATTCTAAGCGGTATGTGTGGAGAAAACCAGGCACTGCTCATCACCTGCCCAATACGATCCAAACGGTGAAACATGGTGGTGACAGCATCATGCTATGGGGGTGTTTTTCAGCTGCAGGGACAGGACGACTGGTTGCAGTTGAAGGAAAGATGAATGCGACCAAGTACAGAGAGATCCTGGAAGAAAACCCCTTCCAGAGAGCTCAGGACCCCAGATTGGGCTGAAGGTTCGCCTTCCAACAAGACAATGACCTTCAGCACACAGCTAAAATAACAGAGTGGCTTCAGAACAATTCTGGAACCATTCTTGACTGGCCCAGCCATAGCCCTGACTTAAACCCAATTGACCATCACCATAGAGACCCGAAAATGGCTGTCCACAAACTTTCACCATCCAACCTAACAGAACTGGAGATGATCTGCGAGGAAGAATGCAGAAGATCCCCAAATCCAGGTGTGAAAAACTTCTATCATTCCTAAGAAGACTCATGGCCGTACGAGCTCAAAAGCATGCTATTATGCAGTACTGAGTAAAGGGTCTGAAAACTTATGACCATGTGATATTTCAGTTTTTCTTTTTTAATAAATTTGCAAAAATGTTTACACTTCAGTTTTTTTTCTGTCAAGATGGGGTGCTGTATGTACAATAATGAGAAATAAAACTAACTCTTTATTTTGGCAAATGGTTGCAATGAAACAAGGAGTGAAAATTTGAAAGGGGTCTGAATACTTCCCATATTCACTCTAAATACAGCCCTTTCATATGAGACAAGTTTTACATTTTAAGTGAATGAGCTCAGTGATAAGTTGCCCTCTTATATGCATTCCTACTGAGCCTTTAGACATTATCATAACTGGTTTGTTTTTTCTGTAAACACTAAACTCGGGGCCAGTGAATCTGAATTTATCTATATTGTAGGAATATTTAGCAGCTCGGTTGCTAAATGTACTGTAAAAACTGCCAGCCTAAAACAGAAATAAGACCTACATGAGAAAGGAGATATTGATGGCCAAATAAATGTGGACATGATTCAGCCCACAGAGAACTTGATGATATTGAGACCGAGGAACTGAGAGACCAGGGCCAGACCATCCATCCATTACAGTCAAACGGAGAAATTGTTGACTGATCCCACACACACATGCTCACACAGCCCGCACCAAGAACACATGCACTTGTAACACAGTGCACCCTGGCATCGGATTCAAACCCAATTAAAGCACAGTTGACACTTCATCGGAGATACATGGGTATGCTTAGCAGCCTTGGAGCCGGTGTGTGTGTGTGGGAAAGAGTGTGAGAGAGTCGGGGGTTTATGTGTGTTGCGTATGTGTGTGCACTTAATCTTTTAGCCTGTTAATGTTTGAGTTGGGTGAATACACATGGGAGAGCCAGCTTGTGTGTAGGCACGGCTTGAAGAGCTCATTACTGCGTTTGTGTGAATCCAACTATCTCTAAAAGGATGTTTGACTCCTGTCTGGCTGAGATTTTTGTGCGTACATCTGTGGCATCATGCGCCTGCTTCATTATTAATTGTGATAAAAGTGATGAATATCTGTGCTGTCACGTGTGGCGCTAGCTCTAGGCATGCATGTGTAGCCTCTATAACTGATTAATTCATCTTTACATAGGGTTTATGTCTTTGTAGGGGCTTTGTAAGGGCTGTAACATAAACTGCTGCAAATTGATGTCTATCCATTATCAAAACCCTGCAACATGACGTAAGCACTTAATTTCCACCTCCATCTTACCAAAAAAGCACATATTCACCTTTCGGGGTGATTGTTATATGAGCAGGATGTCCTAAACCTCATGCTTACAGTACATACCCGTGCAATTTGAAATGATTTGACTTTTTTTTTTCTTTTTAGATTTGTGCTAAAATGTGGTGAAAAATGAAGAAAAAATGATAATCATCAAGATCAAAATTTGTGTCAAATACTAGGGATCGACCGATACAGATTCTTTAGGGCCGATACTGATACCAATATTGTCTCATCAGCCTCAGCCGGTGGCTGATGCAACCTGCCGATATTTGGGGCTGATAATGCATTTGACTCCCAAATTAACAAAATGAAGGATACAATGAAAAGTAATTTTACAACTCTTTTAATATAAAAAGGAACAAAGCACTTCAAATAAATATATAAGAAAGAAACAGTGCACTTGAAAACAAATATTAAACAGAAACATTAAACTTGTAATAAATATATATGCATATATTTTTTTAAAAAGTCTGTAAATTATGCCGGATGGTGGTATTGGCCAACACACCCAACGTATCGCCCAATGCCAGAATCAGCAAAAAAAAACATAAATATTGGCCTAAAATATCGGCCGGCCGATGTATCCATCTATCCTTAATCAATACAACTTCAGAACCTTAGGAATATGACTTTAGTTAAACCCAACCTTACCGCAGTGCACGTATTATCTCTAATCCTCAACACCAAATCCAACACAATATTGTGTTGCCTTGTTAGGATGAAGCTTTGGTCCACATAAGGGGTAGCAATCTCAAGAAGGTTTTTTTTTGTTTGTTTTTTTTTTCCTTAAGCCCAGAAAATCTGTCAATTAGGAAAGAAAATAGACCCAACAAATCTGTCATTTTTTGACATTGAAGGGGACTTGTTATTGACATGAAGTGTTTATTCACCCCTCTACCCTAACATCAAAAGCAACAGCTCATTTACACTCCGTTGCACAGATGGAATGAAGTCTGTGGACACATCGCGGAATAACAACAAAATGCTGGAAATGTAATTGCCCACAAAGATCTTCACACACAATATAAAAACACTACAAGGAAAGGCACAAATCCTTGTAACTGTACCACTTATCCATTTTTAACCCACAAAGAAAAGAAAAAGTTCTAAACCTCAAAAAGCTGCTCAAACTTGTAGTGCGCAGCGTTTCACATCCACACAGACTGCTTGTAAACAGGTCTCTAATTCAAATTTCCACTCAACAGCTACCGCGCTCTCTCTCTCCCTTCTAATTCGTCCTTTTCTCCGTCTCCTCTTCACTCCTCCCTCCTCGGCTCCTTCCCTGACGGTCGTGACAGGAAGACTGACGGCTACACAATGACAGACAACCTCTTTTGCATATTTCACAGGCCTCACGCAGACTGGCACAAACACACACACTGAGGGCATCTATTTGCAAACATAGCACAGACACACACTTCATCATACATCACAAACACAAACAACATGAATCAACAAAAGACCCGATATATTGTTGAAAATGCACAAAATGAATATAAAGGCAGCACAAGTAGATCTGAAAGCAGACGTGTAGATACCATCCCACACACTCACAATAAATAATCACATAGCATGTAGCCAGATTTGATCAGGGTGAATGTTGATGATTTGCCCAGTGTGTGTGGGCTGAGTGGAGCTTTTTAATTTAACAGATTTATAAACTGACCAACTTGCTTTGCTAAGAGAAACCAAATGCTGACCGTCTGTGTAGTTTTGCCTGCCCCCTCCTTGTTTGTGTGTCAGACTGCTAATGCCGCATGCATGAAACACAAGACAAGCCAATATAACTGCTGCTGCTACATTTGTAAAGGTTTCAAAACTATAGACTTCTCCATCGCAACTCCAATTTTTGCATCAAAAAGTACATAAAAGCCCTCAAGGACCACAGTTCAATAAACACTTCTCTGACTCAGTGTCAATAAGGTCTACATACCACACAAAAAACAGTCAATTACATAATCATTGCACAACAGATTGCTTATATTTCAGTGTTTCCACCGTATTTATTCAGCTGAAGCAGCCCGCTTTACCTGAATTTTCAACACCGCAGCACTCTGCAAAGCATAATATTGCTTTATGTATCACTATTGGCCAGCCATCACTCAAATTGACATGGCAAGAGTCATTTTGTTTTCTGTTCTGCTTGGTGCAGTTGCTGCCGTAAGCGAATGTTACTTTTGGTTTAAATTCAGGGTCTCTATGATGTGTGACACAATGAATGCATTTCAGCACATGACAGGTCTTTGGAAAATGTGACGTTTTTGTCTTTACCTGCTGAGAGTCACGTTTTTAAAAGATGTTTAAATGTATTTATATAAATCTCCGCTCAAGTCTTTGAGAAACTGCATTCTGTGTGGCTTTAAATCAAAACTCAACTTGTAATGAAGATCAGCAGCGCCTTTCACCTTCCTATATCTGTCATCTGGAAAAACTGTAGAGAGGGCAGAGTTGATGCATCTTTGATTCTAATCACTGCTGCTCACTACAACTCTGTCGTCTGTGAAAGGTCTGTATCTGCTCATGGCATCAGTAATCTTACAGGAGGAAGCGTGTGTGTTTCATTGACTAACCAAATTGGACACAGCCAACCTTGGCTCAGTGAGAACCCATGCAATGATCTATTGTTTTTTTATGCCCCCAACGCTAATTGAAACACTAACATACACATGTTGCTGTGACGATACATACTCGCTAATAAATAGATACTGTAAATAAAGAAAATAACAAAAAGCCTACCCAAGGACATAGAGTATCCTGAAATAACCATGGCTCCACTCTGTTTTTGATCAGTTAATGAAAAATGTCAAGAAATAATATGTTTAACAACTAAAAGATGTCATGTACTCAGTATAGCTTGCAGCTAAAACCTGATCAATAATCATTTTTTTATGCTAAAACTAATATCAGTGTGTAAAAACGAAAATGCATGCTCAAAAATCACTGCACGACTTTATCGCTGCCTCAGTGATTGAAGGTTTTTCTCCTTTGAGTGCATACGGACTTAATCTATGCGCAGAAGAGCGATACCTGTCCTCCAAACCTAATGGATTCAGTAAGATTATAACGTCATCACTGGCCCGAGTTGTATTATATAAGAAACTCATTTACTGTTGTACTTGAGCCTGCCAGTAGTCATTGAGTAGCAAAGTAATTGATGAAGCAGTGCTGGGAGAATCCTCTAGGACATTGACAGCTGCTGTCGTGCCCTGTGTTAAGCAGTATGTAAAGTGAAACTGTATATATTTCGGTATCACTGCCATATAAAGCACTGAATTTCCCTTTGGGATGATTAAAGCACATCTATCTACATCTATCTATTATGATTACTGTTATGGACCCTATCAATTTTGGTCTCATTTAACAGATCTGAAGGGCAAGAGAAAAAAAAAAAAAAAAGAACAAAGAAAGAAGATAAGACAGAGTTTGAGAAGACATTATAAAGCTGCAAATGTAGACTTGAAAACTCTTAAAGGAATAGTTCACCCACAGAATGATTTAACTTTATTTTCCACTTACCCTCATGGTGAGCAAGACTCTGGAGCACTTTTTTAATATCTCGAATGCAGCCAGCGATCAGGAAGGCTTCTCTTTTTCCCCCAACCTTCATATAATGGAGTTCACCGGGGTCCCAGCCAAAAAGGTCCATAAAAGCCCACAAAAACTTGTCATTATTCCTCCATACTGCCCGTCCAATGTAATCCAAGTGTCCTGAGTGGGTAGTGTGTGTGGTGTTGGTGGTGGTTGTGTATGTATGGGGGGGGGTTGGGGGGGCGTGGTGTTGGGGGTGCGCCCGGGGGGGGGGGTGCGTCCGGTTTTGTGTTTTTGATGGGTGTGGGGGGGGGGTGTCTGGGGGGGTGGGGGGGGGGGGGGGGCGCACTATTTGGTGGGGGGGGGGTTGGCGGGGAGGGGTTGGTGGGGGGGGCGGGTGGATTGAGGGGGGGGGGGGGGGGTAGAGACACATTTTGGGGGGGGGAATTTTGGAGAGGGGGTGTGTCGGTCGGTTTGGGTGGTGGTTGTGGGGTGGGAGTGCCCGGGGAGCGGGCGTTGGGCGGATGAGTGGGCGGGGTTGGTGTGATTGTAGAATGGTTGGCGGAAGAGAGAGATGCCGCGCGACGTTCCCTGCTTTATTTTATTGGGGCTCTCTGTGCATGGTGAGAGAGAGGTAAAGGGAGAGGGGGCTCTCCGGGGGGGGGTGTGGATGGGGAGGGGCGGGGAAAAGGGTCGGACTTTTATGACACGGGTCCAATTTGGGCGGGGGCGGCGCCAAGCGCTGGTGAATGTTAGAGTTGAGGGGTGTGGGGGGTGCACGTGGTTGGGGGGGGGGGGCGAGGTGTGGATTGGCGGGGCTATGGTGGGGGGATGTTGGGGGAGAAGGTGGTGTGTGTGATGGGGTTACCTGGTGGGGGGGGGGGGGAAGTGGGGGGGGTTATTATGTGGGGGGGGGGTGGGGTAGGGGGGGTGTAGTTGTTGGGGGGGGCGCGGGAGTGGGTGGAGATGCTGCGCTCCGGTTATATTGTGTTTTTGCTGGGGAAATAGGCGGGGGTGGCCATATTTGAGGTAACGTAGCGTCCATAATTTACTCGAAATTACATCATTTAGTACATTTAGTAAAGCCTAAACAGTGCTATGTCCTTCTTCCTGCAAGCGTGCCAAAGCACGTTCCTGACACTACGGGAGCCTCAGCGTTCAGAGCCTACTCTGCCGATAATGCAAGCGTAGAGGAAGAAGTTTGCTGTTTACATTGTGCTAAGAGCGCCAGAATTGCAGACAAACTGGGACAAACACAGGAGGGGTTGGATATTGATTAAAAAAAATAAAGAAAGAAAAAGAGAACGCGTGATCTCGTCTGCCGTGGCTTCCATCGTTTCGTGAACGTGCATCGGGGTGCTTGCTAGAGATGCAATGTAGTATTGTTTAGGCTCTAAAAATATACTAAATGATGTAGTTTTGAGTAAATTCTGGACGCTACCCACTTACTCTAGGACACTTGCATTACATTGGACGAGCAGTATGGAGGAAAATTGACAGGTTTTTGTGGACTTTTATGGATATTTTTGGCTGGGACCCCGGCGAACTTCATTATATAAAAATTGTGGGGGGGGGGGGCTTCCTGATCGCCGGCTGCATTTGACATATTAAAAAGTGCTCCACAGTCTTGCTCACCATGAGGGTAAGTGGAAAATAAAGTTAAATCATTCTGTGGGTGAACTATTCGTTTAAAGGATAATGTAGTCACACTGAGAGTATTGGGTTTACATATGTGTACAGAGGACTAGATCTTTCTGAATTCGTCACAGGAAGTGGATAATGACTGGTGGCACCATCAGGGCGAACTGGCCTAGTCTGCATAATGAGAGGTACAGCAGGTGCTCACACATTCTCACAATTCCTGCTGAGATTCTCACTGTGTTTCTACATGGAGCTGTCTCCATGAGCTACTCAGGGATCCCTCTCCTCAGAGGGGCATAATGAGGGTGCAATAACTCATTCACACCAGGACACAAACTGACATGAAAGAAGAACATGCAAGCTCATGAGCGCCGGGGCCCACAAGCTTATCTCAGAAGCGTATATAGCCTCTCTCTCACTCACACAGTGTTGAATCCACCTATATCCGTATTTCCCCCCATCGAGATAGAGTAACGCTGCTGTGGCGTCCAATTCTATTTTCTGGGCTGACTCCCTACCGACCCCTCCTTTTCTCACTGTCCCCGTCTCTCACTCATTTCCACTTTTCTCTCTCTGAAACTCTTCCTCTGCCTTTGTATTCCCTCTGTCTCTCGTCTCGTAGGCTGCCTCCTATTTTCTATATTCACTTTCCATCTCAGTCTGTTAACAACTCCCTTGTTGCATTTACTTCCATCTCAGTCTCACTTTTTTTTTTCCTTTTTTCTTTTTGTATGGTCCAGCGGGACTGCAAACAGTAACCACAGTGCAGTAGGTTGCAATTAATCTTTCAAATAATTCTTTTTCTGTGCGAACAGTGGTCACACTTGCAGAGCTGAGGGGGGAAGGGAGGCACCAGAGAGGTGAGACAGACAACAAAATGAGACACAAGAGACAACTTCTACTCCTATAGATGCTAGAAAAAATAAATTTGCTGGACGCTCATTTGTTTTGTTGTCTTCCAATACAGTAATATTCAAACACTCAGTCAGTGAGGTGGTGCAGCCAGTGGGTGCCAAATGCATTTCAGCACGTCACAATCTCAGAAAGGATAATTAATCAGAGATTGATGCATAAAATATGAAGTCCATAGTTCCAGTATACACTAAGCCTTCATTTTGGCAGTTATTGTGTAATACAGTGGCAGCCAATCTATTATGTCGAGCTGCTGGTTAAACAAGACATTCAACTTGAATTTTAAAAAAAGCCATTTGACTGAAAAAGACTCTTGAACACTTGAAAAAACACAAGTTGCTCTCCGTGTTAGTTCAGTTTAGGTGATTTACTTTCAAATCATTGTGAGAATTTCTGTGCATTCTTTTTCATGGTCAGGCAGTTGTTATGAGCTTTTCTCGTGCTTGTCAGATAGATTTATCTTGTACTGAATGAAATCATCAAAGGCTATTCTGACGCTTGTTCTGATTATCCAATAAATGTCTAAACAGGGAAGTTTTGAATAGGCTTAAG
This sequence comes from Atherinomorus stipes, assembly GCA_023101725.1. NCBI lineage: Eukaryota > Metazoa > Chordata > Actinopteri > Atheriniformes > Atherinidae > Atherinomorus > Atherinomorus stipes. The sequence goes on from JALJCO010014492.1 coordinate 1,355,853, forward strand.
TGAGTTATCTGAGTGATCTGCCAGTATTACCACATAGCTATGTGTATGCAGAGTTACCAGCTCTACTATCAGCCCAGCTCAACAGCTATGTTTACCACTCACTACCCACCATAAAATCCATTTAGCTACTGTTTTGGAGTATTCTATCATGTATTATTTAACTCCATATAAACTTAATACATAAAATTTGTGTTTGATTATTTCCTCCCTTTGATAATACTAATGTTATTGGATAATATTTATATTCTACTATCTAACATAACTACAAAGCCTTTTTAGTCACATTTCCAACAAGGAATAACTTGTAAGAATCATGTTTCAATGGAATGAGCAACACAACTAAATGTGTTGGTCGTACCCCAAAAAGATGTGCCAAAATCCCCCTGCAATATTCTCCTGTTGGTATTCACTCAAGTGCTGCCAGGTGCGTGCCAGTCACAGATCTGGCACGCACATCTGATGGTACCAAACTGATATACAGACATATTGGAATGAGATTCAGATGCCAGTGGCAATGTCATATCTCTGGATTTTGGGATCTAACTATCCTCCAGGATGATGATGCACAGGAGAATATTGCACGCAATTGTGGCAGACAACTCACACATTTAGCGGTGTGGCTCATTCCACACAAGCAAGATCCTTGCAAGTTGTGCCTTGTTGTAAAGGTGACTAATCAGACACTCTTGCTATATACAGTTACTAAAAAATGTATGTATTGTTGAAGAGGAGAAGTAATCATCCGACCACAAATAACCTTATTACCCCCCACTCAACTTCTGTAAGTTTAGTTTGGCAAAAATATTCAAACTGACAATTAAATACCAATCAACTACTGTTCAGTTCATTTGTTCATCTGATGAATGGATGAGATAACATGGTGAACAGGTTTGCTTAAAGTGTTCATGGTGCTTTTATTTGCATACTTATTGAAGGTTTAAATGTGTCTGTTTGCAACTTGGCATGAAAATGTTAATGAACTCTGAAACTTTTAACAAGTTTTATCAACTGAAAAAAGTATTATCGTCTTAATAAAACACAAAAAAGCAAACAAACCTGTCAGATGGGTTTTATGGCATGCTGAGCTGAGCTGTGCTAAACTGTGCAGAACCATCTTCCCCGACTTTGCACTGTCTTCTAATTACACTATTTAATTAGTGTTTATCCACTTAGACATATTGCCTGGGTGTCTTGCATTTTTGTTATACAAGTGAAATATGCCCTTGTAACATTAAGTCATTTGCCATGCTTGCCAGCAAAGGAAGACTAATTACGACTAATTCCAGTTCATTTAATTTAATTTAAATGGGAGGTAAACACACAGCCAGAGGTTTATCTTGTCAAAGTCTACATGAGATGAAAGGAGAAAAAAAAGGATGAAGGGATTGTGCTACTTAGTGTAGCTAACAAGTGAAGTTGAAGAATGGATGAAAGTATGTCCTGCATGTTCGGTAAAACCAAGTGACAATTTAAAAAAAAACAGAGAAACAGCAAAGTGAGGAAGAAAAAAAGAAATGCAGATGGAAGAAAATCAGAATGGATAAGCAGGGCAGAGAGGGTAAACAAAGAAATTAACTGTTAGGAGTGAAGCAGAGGAAGACAGTGGACAAGAGGACCAAGAGCAGGTGTAGATGAGGAGAGGAGATGAGACGGATGAAGGATAACAGAGGCAGTGTGAGATACAGAGATGCTGCAAGAGGTCACACTTCACTCTTATTGTCTGCAGAAGACAATCGTGGCTCACAGTGAGGCTTAATGTGTGATGCTGTCATGTGTGCATCTGTGTGAAAGTGTATGTGTGTGTGTTTGCTGAGAGCTCTGTTCTCACAACAAGGAACTGTAAGAGTCAAGGGAAAAGCTGAGAAATCACAATGACAACAGACAAGGACACGAACAATATGGTGTTGAGCATCAGCCATAAATCAGAGAAAGCGAGGCTGTACAGAAAGAGACATCTACATTTTAGGCATCTGATCAAGGCTCTTGCTCAAAGCAACTTACAGTGAGAACACCTTCACTGCCAAACTTCATCACATCAAAGTGTAATCTGATACAGGCAGCCCAGTGACTCACACTCATTGTTTGCTCTGGGTGCCATAAATGTGGAAAAACAGATAAAATTCTAACTCAAGAAAGATTTTTGTGTGATGCAATAAAGAGTTACTACCAAGCAAGACGCTTTCCAGGAATCCATAAATTCCTCCAGTTAGTTTTATATACACTGCATGAACAATTCATTTGTTTTCCATATCCACTGAATAAAGTTCAGCTAACATCGGGCAAGAGGCAGGTTACAACCCGGATGGATTGCTAATCCATTACAGGGCCAACGCAGGTACACAAGACAAGAAAGCATGCTCACACAGTTGCTCTTTGGGTCGATTTACAATCACCAATTTACCAAATGTTAGGAGTTTAAGAGAGGAAAGCCTACGCAAGCAGAGAACATGCAAAGCCCACACAGAAGCTTGTGGCCGCTAATTAATGAACGCATGAACAAACTGAGCTGACAAAAAGGTTAATCGTCTTCACAGATGAAGGTCCACCAGTTTTCAACAGGATTTCAGTAAAATTAAGGGGCCAGGTTATTATTCTATCATCTCTAATGGTGCTAGAAACTGCAGTCCATTTTTACTTATACCAGCCCACACCAGTATCCATCCTCAACCCTGCTGGTGTCTGCCTGAAAGTGGTGCCCTTTTGCCCATTGTGACCCCACACGAGCCCATCCATCTGCTTCATCCACAATCATTCTCATTTCATCTGCTCATAAAGCCTCTGAAAAAATCTTGGCCCAATCTCGATGGTGTAATTTGTAAATGTTATTCAGTGGCGTTAGACTTAAGTCTACTTTATCTTGGCAACACTTCTGAACACTTGACACCTTGAACTTCTGGACTCTCCAGGATTGATATGAAAACTGGTCTTGGGGTTAAAATGCTTAATTGTGCAACAGACTGATCTCGGCCATTTAGTAATGACAGAGTAAAACAGATTTTAATACATGTTTTTGAAATTTAAAAAAAAAGAAAAAGAAAAAATGTATTGTCCATGTGTCCCTGAAGTAAAGTGTTTTTTAAATCAAGTGAGTTACAAAGAACAACCTTAAAATAATTATGTTCAACATAAGAGTTGGAAATAAGGTGGTCAAAACACTTTCCTTTATTTCATCAATTTTTCTTTAAACTGGTTTTCTAGCAGGGCTTGACAAAACTGAAGAGATGACAGAGAGGATTAATGGATGGCATGAAAGGGACAGGTGCACGCTCTGAAAGCAACAGGTTATTTATTACAGTGTGACTTGTTTATCAATTTGTTAAGCAGCTGGAGCTGGATCAATGGCTATAACATGGAGTGCTTGAATTGCTGGAAATTGCATCAAAATTAAGTCAGTAAAGTCTGACCATGCAGGAATTAAATGCATCTTATTTAATTCAGCGCACAGTGTCTTATATATAGAAGTTCAAAATTGATGCAGACTGAACATCCTGCAATGTGAAGTTTCAATCAAGACCGCTTAATTTGACATGGATAAGCAGCGAGGTCTAATTTGAATGGTTTTCAGCCATCTATAAAAGACATCGATATTTTTTAATCAAAATTTTAAATTACCTGTGTGACTGTCGGACAGGTTTGTAAGGAGCCTCGCAAAGCCGCACAGGCTTTAGAAAACATGGAGGAATAATATATGAGAGGGCTTTTTCTCCAGCAGCCAAGCCAGAGACATAAGACTGAGAGCCACTGTCAGCAACAGTATGTGGATTGATTAATTAAAGATCTTTATCTTTCTTTCTACTGTCGGAAAGAGAAAAGGGAGACCGTGCTTCAGAAAGGAGAAGCAATTTGATAAAGGTAAATGGAGATGAAGGACATTAAGAGCAAAAACCAATAGAGTATCAGGGAGCAAAAAAAAAAAAAAGGGAAAAGAAAAGAAAAGGGGCCGTTTGGGAGGGAACATGTGGAAAGATTGTGGCAAAAAATAAATAGATTTACAAATGTTACAATTACATTAAAGAAAGAGAGGTAGATGCAAGTGGCAAGAGGAAATGAGGCAAGATGTAAGGACAAGGGAATCCGAAAAGATGGGATGAAGGCGTGGAAGGAGAGGGGGAGTCAGGACGAGGATGTCTCATAGTGTGGTATTTTTACCTCTTTGCAATGATGGAGTGACGAGAGGTGGGAGGTGGTGAAAAGAGCGGAAAGTGTAATTAATGGAGGAGACAGAAGCAGGGGTGGGTTGAAGGCTTGTGTCGCTAAAAAAAAAAGTGTACAAATCTTCAACTTAATGGATTTTTAAGCTGCCTGCTGCAGGTGGATTTTAAAATAATGCCACCTTCTAACAATTCCACAAATACAACTCGCATGGTTGCTCATATTTACATCACCATGTAGCAGCTAGTTACAAATTATGCTCATTTGCACGGCACTTAAAACGTTCACTGTAATTCCGGTTGCATTAAAGTAAGCTGGTGTTTAGTTTGAAGTCAGGTAAACGGATTCATGGGCGCAAACACGGCATATCATCGCTACAATTATCCCCTTCATTACACTGGGATATAATTTAACTTTTCTGCTTTGCAGAGCAACTTTTAAGTTTCTCTCTACTTCTGTCTATAAACACCTGTTAATGCCCAGCATGTAATTCTGGCTCACAACCCTCCAAGCTTTTATCAGCTCTAAATTTTTGTCAGGTTTTGTGCAGCAGCAGTGTGCTAATTGCAAATCATGCCATAAAATGCAGCCCTACAGCTCCTTATGTCCATATAAACACAAGCAGTTATAGTGGCAAACTAAAGTCATCGCCAACTACTGTATCTGAGGGTTTTTTTTTTTCTTTCACAACTTCTGCTTGAACACACAATTCACCACACACTTCACCCACTCTCAGTCAGCACTTCTCAAATGTATGCTCACCAGCACCTGAAACCTACACACACAACTCTGAGCATCAACACCACGACACCTCCGTGTTACTGCTGGCTGACTGTGCTGGCTCAGAAACGCTCACTCAGCAGCTTAAAAAACACAATTGGGGCAACAATCAATGTCAAAACTGATGTTTGACCCCACGGGTTTAAAAGAGCTCACTCATCAGCTCAGAGATTTACAGTAACTGCAAACTGTAACATCTTTTACAATAATCTAAATTTTTGTCTGACTTGCAGCTACTGTATGTTCTCCTATAGAGCTGAAGTTTATGAATATGGAGCAGAGGGAATCCACTCACTCTCAGTCAGCCCTGAGCTTGTGCTTGTTAATGAATGACTTGGAGATGGGTCTATGGTTGCTATAAGGTACTTAGGATTCAGGTCAACATCACTTGACCCATGTGGGTAGGTTGGCTGAATAGCGCAGTAATAAGGCCGGGCTTGAATGGGAAAAGTCATTATATAGAACTGGCAGGCAAAAAGGAGATGTTTAGATAGGCTCAGAACTTGCTTGCCTCTCACTTTCCTGTCATCCAACTCCTCCTTCCTTTTTCCCCAAGCCACCTCTCCACTTCAGACATCACTCAGCTCCCTCCCATCATTTAATCCCGCTCCACTTTTCCTTTCCATCCCTTTTGTCTCTGCTCTCCGTGTTATCTCATTTATTCCAGTTCTGTTTGCGCCTTGAAGAGATCAGTCGTTTACGCGCCTTTTCATCTGTGTTTTCATCTCTCTGTTCTCATTCTGTAATTCATCCATCTCCGTCTCTTTCCTTCTCATTATACTTCTCTTATTTCATTTTCCCCTCATCACTCTCAATCAGCTTCTTGCCTTGAGCCATTTTTCTCATGTGCAACTGCCCCACTGACTTCCTCTCTCCTGTCCATCTTGCCTCCCTCACTGCAATAATGTCCAACACCAAAAGCAGCAAAGGTGGTTATTGAAAATAACCTCCTTTATTTGCAAGCCTACCTGTTAGCTGCAGGGCAGGAGTTGCAAGTGAACAACAAGGCTTTCTCGCTAAAGTCACACACTTGTTTTACCTCCTCTCTCTTCCTCCATCATGTCCTGACCTCTCAGTATGGGACAACAGAGGAAAATAATGTGCACATCGCACTCAGTACATTACTCACAAGCTTTACAGATGGGCACACACAAATTCCTCACCCAGTGACCACAGCTAATGCTCAACCTGACGTTGCCCCACCAGCAGTTTCCTTGAACACTCAGACTCAGTACCGCTGCCTTTTGTCCTAATGCACTCACTGAGGCGACCGACTTAAACTGGATGTCAGCCAACGGCAAGGTCAGGGCTGCTGTAACATGGTTACAAAGGTGCAACGCAAACACACCCCGATAATTCATTAGTAGCATGTGGCCCTTAACTTTTTGTGTTGTTTTCCCTCTTTTTTGCTTTTCTTTTTGGCTGATCTTCATTTAAGGTCTGAGATTATGAAAAGTGGCTTTCCTGCTTTTCTATGAACATTTAATGGAACAAAGGATAAAGGTTGATCTGAATCTGCATATATGCACATCCAAAATTTGCCCTCTGCTTTTATTTTTCTTTGGCATTCATTTAAAGGTCCCATATTATGCAAAATGCACTTTTTCAAGTTTTTAACACATAATTATAACTTGCTGGAGTCTATGGAGACCCCCTGAAGTGTGTGCAGATGCGTACTCTCTGTATTTCTCCCTCCCTGCATTTCTGTGAAAGAGTCCTCCAGCAAGCCGTTTCTAAAACGGTCTCTTTGTGACGTACGAAGAAGACCTGGCCCGCCTACTAGGCCCTCCCACTGTCACTGGTACAGCCCTCTTGCTCTCAACACCCCCCCCCCCCCCCCCCCGCGCGCGCGGCCCCACCCCCCTCCGAGCTACAACCGTCCTTGCTCCGCATCAGTGTTGCCAGGTGTACGATAATTATCGTATTTGTACGATAATTTGGCCCTCTGTACGATGTACGATCAATAATCTTAAAAAAGGGCAAATGTACGACAATTTGACCATTTCATATTAAATGTGAGCAAAACTGTCGGCTGGCGAATTTTTTTGTGAACCCTGAAGGCATCAGTTCCCATGTGACATGATACCAGCCAATCATGCTTTGCTGAGCGTGAGATGCGAGTGACGTCCATGTGTCGATTGGCTGCATGGTAAGCTGCACCCGCCCCAGAAGATGCTCAGACAGGAAGGCGAGCGAGATTCAAAACCAAAACAACACGAAGGGAGAGGAGGACATATTAGTATAAATGATAAATGGGTAGAAGCCGGATTTACTGATGGAGGGCGAGAAACGTGGCCACCATCTTGGACCAGTCACAGCTCAGTTAATAACTACTGTGGATGAACGATGCCAGAGCTGCGCAGCATCTTCTGCTGTAATCGGCAGAGCATCAAAAGCAGCAAACTGGGAGTTACTTTTCACAAGTAAGACTGAGCATCAATATAAGTTGTGTTTAGTGGTTAAAATATTTACCTGCCTGTAATAATCTGTCTACCTGTGACATCATGCCAAGCGAGTCAGGCTCACTCACGTTTGGTGGTCGCTGTTAAAGTTATGTCATGAAAATGAATATGAAACTTCATAAACCTACATAGATATCATCTGTGTAGATTACACCTGATATTATGACGCCGTTGACCCATTCTGTGCTGACGCAGCAAAGTCAAGAGTGCCTGTGAGCGCTTTTAAACACTAGAGTGACAATATTTCACGCATCAGTGGGGTTGTTATTTTACTTATGACGGGTGTACGATAATTTCCCTCAAAATACGATAATTTTGAGTCTCTGGTACGATAATTCTATATTTTCCACCTGGCAACACTGCTCCGCATTGAGCAACTGAGAATGCGGTGGGGAGAGGACAGCATGCTAGCTGCTCTGTTTCATGCTGCAAGAAACAAGTCTTTTTGCAGTATCAGCTGAATAAGTGTGGACTCGATGGATATATCTTTTATTTTTCCTGGAAATCCTCCTGAAACGGTCTGAAAAGAGTTCATGTATGTGCTGAGTGAGCATTTTACACCGGAGTCTGTCAGGAGCCTGTTTCAGCTCCAGTCCGGCTTTGCCACTAAACTGTGGCTGAAACTTGGAGTCATACCAACTCTCCGTGAGCCGCCCTTCAACATCGGAGGAGGTAAGTTGTCAGGTTTAACCGTGTTTTTAAATCATTTTAGCGACATGTCGGCAAAACACAGCCAGCGTTAGCTTTTAGCCGAGTTACATCAGCTGTTAGCCATGTAGCTGTGTGAAGGAAACTTTCTCTCATTATACCACGAACGCGTTGTACGGAGAGGCCACAGCAGCCTTTCTCTTTCTTTTTTACATGAATACTGTTACTGTGGGGCATTTAGTGAAAAGGCTTTTAAAGTTTACACGCTGTTTGCAACTGTGAACGGAGGAGGAGCGGTGGGGGGGGGGTGTACGGCAGAATGTAAACGAGCTAATGTTCCCGGCTCGTTTGCACACGTTGTTGCAGCTTGTAATGCAAAGATAGCGGAGATCACACAACAACAGCTGTCGCAAATCAGCGCTCATTAACGGGACAGAGACGCAGGCTCAGAGTGCACACACATGCAGTCTGCTTGTTCTGGACCCCCACTGATAACGGCACGGACACGGTGTGCAAGACTGCCAGCTAAAGCTATTTATGTACTTTACTGACTTAGACAATATACTGTAATATGGCACTGTTGCATGACTTTTAGTTTTGTGTTCATGTAACTTTAGTTTATTCAAACGATATGCATCATAAGATGTGTACATTAGTCTTTTTTCTTTCTAATAATAGTATTTATAAAGTAGAAGGTTCATTTCTGATCACTTTGATTTCCTCCTCAGGTGAGCACACCACTACTGAGTGCAGGAAAAAGAGATGCTGCCTCCCAGACTGATCTGACATTACAGCCACGCTTCAGAAGTGCAGGTTTGTAGCTGTGTGGAATTATTTTTATTTACTGGTAATGAAACTTTACTCTTTACTTTCACTGTAACTCGTGCTGTTTTTACTGAGGTGTTTTGATATATCATGCGTAGATTAACTAGTGAAATATAATTAACAGCTGTCCAGGCCTCTGTGTCCTGCAAACATGGTTGGACAGCCACACTTCCTCGTGTAACCACTAACCCACTTTTTAACTTCAACTCCAATAGAGACCAGCAAAAAGACCTTGTGAGGAAATGGAGGAGGGAGAGGATCCATTTGAGGGCACATCTTCAATGGCAGTCACGAGAGGAGGATGTCACCTATGATCCTGCAAACTCTGCCTCAGTGTCACTTTCAACAGACATGTAAGTTGCTGTAGTGTCCCTACATTCATGCCGTACATGATGAGACTTCATTAGAAAAACAAGCAGTGAATATTCTGGCAGCTACAGTCCTTAATTTTTTTCCTCCTTTTTTTTTCTTCCTTTCTTTATGTTGTATCAAACATCCCACACAAGACAAAGATGTATATTACGTGTGGGGAGGGATGTAACGATACAAAAATTTCATATCACGGTTATTGTGACCAAAATGATGACAGTTATGAAATACGCCACCAGCATCTTCAAAAATATCCAAAATGGATCTAGACGTCTGCTTTGTCCTTTATAAGGGGGGAGAAATCTCCAGAACTGTCCACATGGGTGCATTTGTTGCTTTCCACCATGTTTTCGTATATTAAATAATGCAAACTGGGACTGCTGCTCATTTTCCAGACAATAAGAAACATAACAGTTTTTCAAAGTGCAGTAATCAGTCACGGGTTTAACGATAACTGAAATTTGAAACGGTATTACTAATCGTTGGGAATTTTATGGGAACACTGAACTTTCTGCAGTGGTGAACATCAGTGAAGCATCTTTCTTCAAACTTGAAAAGGTTGGAGGAAAACAAAATGTTTATCCTCACAGAAGAACGTGGAGGAAAACAAAATGTTTATCCTCACAGAAGAACGTGGAGGAAAACAAAATGTTTATCCTCACAGAAGAACAGGGCAAATGGCAGTAAATATAGCAGATTTTATTTACCATCATTTTTTTTCTTTCCAGATCTTCAGAGCTATGCAGCTGCAGGTGTTCAGTATGACGCCTTTCATCAACATGCTCGTATGATCACTGAGCCGGCGATTGTCCACCAGTGGACGTCTTCACAGAATGACATCCTACAACGTCTCAGCATGGAGGGAAAGACCACTGTTGGTGGTGACACGAGGGCTGACTCTGCAGGTATTTTTATGATCCCCCATGTTCTGCTGCAGTTGCTAAAGAATGGAAAAAAACTGGACGCAATTGTTTTTGTTTTTCTGATGAAAGAACAGTCTCCGCTTTCTTGTGATAGTTCTGGTGTTTACTTCGGCATAGTACACAGTATCTGTGGCTCTCCAAAAATCAGTGAAAATACTTAGAAATCTTGGCAACATGGAGCTCTCTGCTCTGAAAACGTCTGACAGTTAATGAGTTAAGTGCACCAAATTTATTTGTATTCATCTATTCGTTTTTTGCCTTAAATTTTGGGGCAAATGAAATAAATCCTGGGCCACTATTTTTGTGGTCACTGAATAGGTCTGTATTTGACACAGGCATTGACATTTGACAGGCTTCTTGATTATTTTTACACAGATTCTTTCACAATTCGAGATGGAAAACACTGAGTAATTATTTGAACTGGATTACATTTTATGTTCTGGTTATTATACTGCAGTGTGAAATGAAGTGTTGCATTTGATGGTCATAAAATTGTTTTGAGAGCCGTCATCTGCACTCAAACCAAATTACAAAACTAATAACTAGTTTTGTTTTGTTTTTTTTGTTTTTTTTAAAGTATTCAGTTAATTGAAGTATTCCAGTAACTGAGTAATTTGGTGACATGTTTTCTCCTCTTATTTAGGAACATCCTCATTGTTCAAATTGGAGAAAGTCATGTTGAACAAGTGAATCCTGAAAGCTGGAAAAAATGAGTCCCCCCCCCCACCAGTGGAGGTGTTCCAGTGTCATCCTTCGTTTTGCACTAAAGAATGTGGTTTTTCCTTGGAATGCTGTGCAGGTAAAGATAATGGAGCAAGCTCTGATAAATCTTAGCATGTGCACATTGTCAGTATAACATTTTCTTTATCTCTAGACTCTACCTGGGGGGTCTGTACTACTGTACTACTACAAGCCAAAAATCCTGCAGGAGAACCAGTCTTCAGAGGGCAAGAAGAGAGGGTGTGTGGATAAACCAGTGAAGACTGAGCCACTTTTTGTAAGTTTGAAATGCTTTATTTTGTTTCCAAATACAGAAATGCAAAGTTTTAGTTATTTACATCATTTACAAAACAGAAATCATTTACAGAATCTAAAGAAAACGCTGTAAAGTGAAATCAAGAGAACTTTCAAAATGTTTGTGTCCCATGTGCACACAAACAAAATGTAACCCCCCCTCTTTGTACCTTTTGAAAAATCTTTGTGGACCCAGTGTCTTACACGGCGATGAAGATTCCCATCCTGAGAGACCTGCGAGCAGAGTGTGCGACCAGATGGGGGGTCATCGCAAGCTGTGCGTCTCGCTTCAATCAAGAGGGGGAACCTTGAATCCTTCATGCCGGCCCTCTGGAACCGGAAATTCACCACACATGCTGGAACAACTACCAGTGCTCTCTGTCCAAGGAAGCCCCGACACCTTCGGACAAAGCTTCGGTATCACATGTACCTGAATCACCTGGGAAGCAAAAACAAGTGTCATAAAACATTTCTTTTTTTACATTTTTACATGCAGGTGTTGAAGCCCAAAGGCAACTTTTAGCAAACACTTTTGAACTGTAATCTCCTGAAATATTTATATATTCATAGTTTTCTGATTTATTTATTTTACCATGTGAATGTTTTCTACTTTTATATAACTGTTTATCTTTTTCGTACTCCTTTACGTTGAGGAAAAAAAACACTGATGCTGCTTTTGTCTTTTACAAATAAATGTATTATTCAATAAATTTGTTTTATTTCAAAGATCATATGTGAATGCAAACAAAGCTATAATGTCTGAACAAGATGGTTTATAAGTTTAGCTATAACTATACTAGTTTGTGTTATGACTGTTATGCCCACTGAAATATGACTTGATAGCATGAAGTCACAAATTCATTTTTAATTGGGGGACATTGAGAGATTGTTCAGATAAACCTGCCAACTTACTTCTCTATGGGCTACATGCTCAACTCCACTACTTCCTGAAATTATTAGTGCTCCTCTGTTTCATGTCTTTCATTACTGGACAAACTGATTAATCCAAGTTTGCCTGATCTCAGCTACCATGACGACGATGGTCGGACACCTGGATTAATCAGTTTGTCCAATAATGAAAGACGGGAAAAGTTGCAGTAAATTCAGGAAGTAGTGATGTGCATAAAGCCCGTTCTTTGATCTGTAAACGGCCATGATCTGCTCTGTAATGTAGCATTCCTGATGTAAAGAGCAGGGATTCAGCTAACAGGCTCTAAAAGGTGGTCCAACATACGGGTCATATGGTCCTCTACCTGCTGCATCTGTCTCAGAACCTATAGGGTAACATTTATAAGGTAAGTGTTGATGTGGAGAACAAAATCATGCAAGTCAAATTGTGGCCAAAACTTTATTAGCTGTGGTATTTCCTGACAGACATTCTCCTGCTCTTTAGGCATCGTTGCACAATTTCCACATGAGCAGCACCTAAAATGCACACCATAAAATATGAAATATTAAACAGGATTATTCCTGGATTATATTAGGTTACTTATTAACATTTAAAAAGAAACCATCTTGAATTAGCAACTGTAGTTGAGACTGAAGAATGTTGAGGAAATAGTGTTTGCAGTGATCATAAAACAGATGCAAGCTGCAATAATTACTGTAAAATAACTATTACAGGATGTATGGACAAATTGTAGTTTGCTTTTCTTCCAAAAACATCAAACAGCAGAATGGCCTGAATTCTGATAAATGAGTAGCAGTGGATGATTACAGCTAGATAATTATTGATGAAAAACATAGTGATGGTGAACTGTAGTGTCATAACTCAGACTGTGGGTAATGCAGTGTGACGAAGGTTCGTAGCTCAATCAGAATTGTGTTTTATTCTCCAGCATTAGATTTGCTGTTTCTCTGAGAAACACTTGGCGTTTTCAGGTTTTGTACTTTTCAGTGGGCATAACAAAGAGCCGAATATATACACAATTTTTACTTTTTATTCTTTTTAACGAAAAACGAGGCAATATCGCGTTGTCTGGCGTTTTAAACTTTTCCCATTCAATAGACAACAAAGAACACTATTCTCCGTCGGGGGAAAACGTTTAAAAACATCAACCTCACGTTCAGAAACTGCATTTTCACTTCTTCCTCTTCCTCTTCTTGCTGCTCCTCTCCTTCAGCTTCAGATTCGGGGTCAAATATATCCGTTTGGAGTCTTTGTTTTGGGCAATCGGACTATTTTTAGCAGCCATTATAACAGACGCTGGTTGTCATGGTTGCGGGCTGGTGGGGGCGCGGCCTTCGAGCGGGGCGGGGGCGTGGAAAGCAGCAGCTCATTACATATTAAGTAGGGCACCAAAACAGCTTGGCCAGCAGAGGGCTGAATAAGGGGGTTTCTGGTGCATGCTGTCTTCCTAATCTGAGAGGAATTTTCCTGCACAAATGGCAAATACATGTTCTGGGGGCCTTATTGTTAATATATTTACTTTCAAATTGCACCATAATATTGGACCTTTAAGTGAACAAGTGATGTGCCTTCAACACTTTCTTTTTTTTATTTTCCCTTTATTTTGCCCTCTTTGAGATTTAAATGCCAGATCATTTTGGCCCGTTACATTGATGAAAATAAGTAAAGAACAAGTATTGGTCTAACATTGTCATACTGTACATACTTTGAATTAAGCACTTAAAATATAATCCAAAACACTGATATAGACATCAGTTGTTGTTTTTTTTTTTGTTTTGTTTGTTTTACTTATCTTTGAATACAGTATTTCTAACACTGCTTTTGTCTTGTTTTCACAATCAGCTTCAAGGTTATTATGCACCATCTTTGTTCAATAGAAAAATACATTAGAAATTAAGCTGAGGCTAAGGACTGGTATAGACAGGAGGATTATTAAACTTACCAATAATTCTACATTTACATTGCCATGTCAGTATTATTAAGAACAGTGATAAAAAAATATACATGTAGGACTGGATTGTGTGGAAGTAGGAGTCCTGTTATAGAAAACACCATCTTGCAGTATGGGCAAACTTAAGATTTTAACTTAAAGGCAGGGTGGGGGATCTTAGAAAAATGGTTCGAGCAAGCTAAATTTAAAAAAATATATACACCCCCCGAAACCACATCTCCAGAGAACACGAACGCGTCCGCCCATAGTTTTCGGCGAACATAACCGAAAAGTGGCTAGCTTGTTAGCTTCCCAGTAAACAGCAGAGGAACCACGTTTCCTAAAAGTCATTATCTGACCTCCAACTTCTTCCGCAGTGTAAAACATCCTCCCTGCAAACACCAACACCTCCATGACTTGATCCACATTCGTTTTTTATTTGTAAGAGCAAACAGCGGCATAGATAAGAGCTGCGAGCAGCCATGTTCGTCTCAGTTCGTCTGCACTGTGAGATGCTCACGGCGAGTTGCGAGCACGGGCGCATGAGGAGGGTGGAGGGCGACAAACGGCAGTTGAGTTCGATGGACATAATAATCATTCAATCAATAAGCACGGGCTGTTTGCAACCGAATCCAAGGAAATTTATTTCCTTGGAAGGGGTTTTTCCAGTCCTGTACGTTCCACAGGTGATTTTTTTTTTTTTTTTTTTTTGTGTCAGAACATTTAATTAATTGTCTGCAATCAGGGTGTAAAGGAGACTTTAAGCAATATTGGAAAAAAACATCATCCACCCTGCCTTTAAGACATGAAAAATGACTTCTGGTACATGTTTCCAAATGTAACAGTTTGGTATGTTTGCATGCTTCACTTTAGGTCTCCTGAGGAATGAAGGAACAAGGCAGGTATAGACTTACAGCAGTGTTGTTTGCAAAAAGAAATGCTCAAGAGATGTTTAGATGTGAGAAAGGTGGTGAACAGAGACCATCATCAGCACTTAGAAACCAGGTTATCAGCTCATATGTGCCTGCAGACAAGCAGTTACTTTAAAGAAAGGTGTTAGAAGGTGTTGTTTTAGACTTTTTTCATCTTAACATCTTTTTCATCAGGAATGCCTTCACTGTAGTTGTTGATGCTTTTTTATGGACTTATCTTGTTTTGGGACATTTTTTTATATATCTAGCTTTGTGTTTAATCTGCCAATGTGCTTTTCCTATTTTTTTTTTTTTTTTTTTTTTACTCTGATAACTTTGATGTACTGATAACATCATTTACTGCGACTTCATAAGTGCCTTCTCTTAATTACTTTTGTGTTTATCTACTTTATTTTTTTGCATAGCATGTACTAAATCCAGAAAACAGATTACAGTCTTTGAGCCTTGTCAAAGAGAAAAAGAAATTGGTCTTTTTTTTTTCTTTAAGAATCCATTTCCGTGGCACAGCAGGTGCAGGAGTGATTTTACGTGTATGATAATTACATCTGGAAAAAGGCCTGCAGGGCCCACATTAGACTTTTGATAGCTGAGTATAATGTAATGCTGTGCTGGTAAGCCAAATGAGGAGAGTTTGGGTCTATGAGCTCTTCCCAACTCAAGAACTGGGTGGCAGTTCTTTCATGCTGTCCTCTAGGTGTCATTGTCATGCATACTTGCATGCAATGCAAATTATAGCAGCAACATGAATGCATGGATTTGTAATGTGCATGTGGGATACAGAAACAGGGTGCAGGAGAGGAAAAATTGTGTGAGTTTTAACGGCTGTCTGTGTTTGAAAGACAGAGAGAGATGGTAAAAGGTTTTGGCAAAACCATATCACTGGATTTGGCATGAGCTCAGATCAAAGGACTGCAATGGTGAAAAAGAGAGTAAGAGAAGTAGTAATAATACCCAAATCTCTGGTCTCCCTTCTTCTTCTCTTCATCATTTTTCTCCTTTAAAATGACTTGTTTTTGTCTCTTTTACAACAGTCTTACACTACACCATGTTTAAATATCCATCATCTCTCTTTGATTTAGCCTTTAACAGACCATCATGAAGAATTTAAGAAGCTGAAAATCTGGCTCTGTGTTTGACAGCTGAAATATGGAATATGCTTCTAGGTACTATATTCAGAAGAAAGTATTTGAGTAGAAATGTTTAATTTGATAGCTTGTCATGGAGAATATAGTAGATGAATAAACATAATTCTTTAATCTGCAGGTTTCATGCAGAAAGTTTTGGTTGTGCCCATTAATAAGCTATAATATTTGCTAAATTAGCAACAGGCTTATGCTACCACTCCCATCAGAATGCCAAACATTGTCTAACGGATTAGGTAAAGTTGGTTACTTCCATGGAAACTTGGAACATGTCCAGTTGTTAACAAAGGGTCACAAGTTCAAGCAGCTTCTGTAGCTTAATTTTTGCCGATATGCAAGTACAATTAGTCACATATAGAACAGATTTAAGTATATAATGAAGGAGCCCCACAACAGAGAGCAGAAAAATATTAATTTAAGCAGAGATGTTGCATTGGCACAGTACAAATGAGCACATTCAACAGCAACCCTGCACACACCGACAGATGGACTTCAGCTACTTGTAATGAAGCTACTCAAGGAAATAGTAAGAATATTCCGCCAACCTCATTGGAACATTACTGGCATTTGAATTGTGTTTTGTTTGTTGGCAATATGCTAGCATCTAATTGGGACAAGAAAAACATGAGCAAATGAGAGACTACTTGTTTTCAATGTTTACATTTTTCTACATAAATTAAACTTATGCAAGTTTTGGGTCATGCATACAAAATGTGATGTTCAGAACAAACTGAACTTTGTGTAGAATTATTAAGAATAAACTTTTATACAATTCAGAGTGGACAGAGATATTTCTGTCTACAGTTGTTTATCCTCTTTTCTTCCCGTTTCCCTACGTCATCTTTCTTCCCATTCAACCCCTCTACCCCATTTTAACTCTCAAATTGTTTTGCAATTCATTGAGCTCTCTGTATCTCTCTGTTCACCCCTCTTCTCTCTCTGACTCTCCATCCAACTTTTTAAACATGGGTGGAACAAATAGAGATCAGTCGGACTAATACTGAGTTAGGACTCTCATCCCTCTGAAAAAGCTACAGCATTACCGCTCTCATCCAGCACTCTGCTTTACACACAAACACACACAAACAGACTTGAAAGAACACACTTAATCTCACTTTCTTTCTCACAAACATCAAATATGCATGTGCACACATGTCGTGAGCTTTTCATGCATTCTTTCCATGCACAAGTGACATTTCAGCCTGTGAACAATGTTGCCCACAGGGCATCTAAAGCTCTTGTCAGCTGTGGTGCTCTTTAACAAATGGTCCTTAGAGCCAAGTGTGTCAGCCTGTGTGCTGTCTGTCACCTTTTTTCGGACATCTTGGATCGTGTTCTCATAGTATAGATAAAGGATTTGATCCAAACATGCAGCAGAATTATCACAATTTAAAGATGTTCTTCACGATCTCCTTACTACTGTACCTGTACTTGACATATCTTTTTAAGCTTCTACCATGTTGATTATTAAAATACTACACAAAATCTAAAAGCAAATATATATAAAATTACTTAGATTATCTCATTTTTTACCATCATTTTCAAGTTGGTAAATGTCAAAAGACCAGTAGCGATTTTCTAAACATATAAAGCTGAATAACTTTACTAATTAAAAATTCTTTATTGCTTTTCAAGTAAAGACGTGTCAGTGTGCATCTCCATGACAGCTATTCAATAAGCATACTTGTCAATATGGACATTTTTATATAAAAAAAAAGAAAGCAAGAGAACGGGAGAGAAAAAAAATCATACTTTGGTACTGTAGAAGCATCAACTCATCACATGCCATGAAAACTTTATCCATGACCTCTGGGTAGTGGTTTCAAACATCTTGTATTCTAACAGACTTCCATTCAATTTAATCTTAACGTCTCTTATTAAGTTCAGCTCAATAAATCTTTCGCACAAGTTATTATGGTGACTACAGTCATCATGGTGGTAACTTCTGCTTCCAAGAAGACTGAACTCAAGCCTTCATAGCAGAGATAAAGAGGCTTATTCCACTTCTTACATAGCATCAATGGTTCAAATCCAGAGTCTAATAAAGCCAAGAATGCAATCAACAGTCGGCCACTTAAATGCCGTTTATCTGTCTAAATTATATAGTACTGTCTCATTTGCAGCAGAGCTTATTAAAGTTCTTTCAGTCATGTAATCATCAGCAGAGAGATAAAGTCATTTTACTGTGACTGTTTACTGCACATTTATGTTTCACATATGTAACAAATGAAGAAGAAAACACTGTTAATCTACTTTTTCTTTTGTTTAATCTTCATGTGGTGGTACTGTACAGTATATCAAGTCAGTAAGGTACAGGAGAGTAAAGACTGTTGTCATGAACAGCAAACTGTAGAAAACATGACAGCAGGATCTTCAGCTTGTCCACTGAAGAGAAATATATAATGTCAATAAAATGTTATTCTACACAAACTTCACTAGAGCTACTGAAAAAATGAAGAAGGGAACAAAACTAAGATGCTCCATAACCATTTCACTTATTTCAAAAAGTTGACTCTGAGTACTGTTTACTGCTGGAATTTTACTGTCAATGACCTCCATGCTTTCAGTCACATCTTTCATCTTTAAGTGTGGCAGCTGAGGCTCAGGTGCTACAACAGACTGTAGTCTAATCACAAGGTTGGCAATTCAATCCCAGGCCCTGAAAATAACAGTGTCTTTGACTGCCACCACTTGTGTGGGTGTACGTGAGACTTGTAACAGAGAATTATTGATAAAAGACACCCCAGGTCTGTTTCCCTTTTATTTCCAGAGACTTCTCGGTATGATTGTTTTTCTTTTTAATCTTATGTTTGACAGTTGCAATAAAAGTGTTATCATAATTATTTTACAACATAAATTCACTTCCTCCCACTTTCTGGAGATTTACATACATTTCTTCACAATTCAGTACTATGGCTCACATTTACCTACATATAGGCACACTTAGTTTTGGTTTTTATCCCCAAATAAACTTGTTAAGGAGTTAGCCACACTCTTTTTTTAGGAAAGGCTGAGTGATTCAAACTGAAAAGCTTTATAACCCTGAGTCACCAAACTTTGTTAAAACAGTCAGAAACAATAGACTATAAGGGAAATCAAAATCCAAGTTTCATGGAAGAAAATCTAAAGGAAAATTTATGGGATTCTGTTGTAGTGAGCTGTTATGATTGGTAGAATACATCCAGCTATGAATTCACTTTTCTTTAACCTGGTCAGGTTTTCTCAGCTGCCACTGAGCAAGAGGTTAGAGTCTTGCATGCTACGACGCATTGCTTTGGATCAAACTCACTTTTTAACCTAACATGGATGTCTTTGGGTCACAGCTGAAACACCCAGCAAAAGAATAAATAAATAAAAAGAAAAAATCTAAACAGACACACAGAATATAAAATAGTTGTGAGACTCACCAGTATTCAAAATTAAGCACAAAATGAAACATCTAAAGTTTGTGTGTGGTGTTTTATGCATTTGTGAATTGAGTCTGTATAACTGATGAAGTTAAAATAGAGTCATTTAGATGTAAAGACTACAGTTTACACTTCTTAAACAGGTGCAGAATTTGATGAAGCAAGGTTCAATTAAGCTATTAAGCAAAGTAGTGGATTAGCCATGCTCCAGGACCACATTTCACCCAGCTGCTTTGCTAAACCTTTATTTTAAAGGGAAAACATTTGAATAAATACTGGAAACAAATATTAGAATGCACAAGAGTAGCTGTAGGTGAATTGGATGGCTTGACTTCTCCAATTAAATAATGATCCCGAATAAGCCTAAATATTCACAAGAGACAATCTCAAGAGACACCATTTAAAAGTTTAACCATCAAAGTCCCTGTCCTGCACATATTAGAAATATGTGAAGAGCAGTGAGCACAATACCACGAAAGATTTTCACGGTTATAAATTTTCTTGATTTTTACTGCAGACCGCTCATTTCTTGATTTACCCTTATCACCTTTCACATCACCTCTCTTGCTCCAAACGCCCAGAAATGTACATTTTGACATGATACAAGCACTCACTCCCACACAAACTCACCCACACATGAACATTACACAATGAGGCATTAATGCAAGTCCGGTTCTTCAATCAGCCAATTAACCTGGAGCAGAGCACAGCTAAACATTTGGCATTTGCCAATAGGGCAGTACCTTGCAGTGATAATCACTCTTTGAAGGAGCAGAGACACATACACATACTGTAGATACACAGACAAAAACGCCAACACGCTCACAACTACATGCAGTACATGCCTCACAGTGCAGCATCCACCACACACACTTGGAGACAATAGCGGCTATACTTACAACATAATCAATTATTTATCCTTGTCCAAACATTGGCAATACAGACATGTCATGTGCATTAACACATACAAATATATCTGTACCGAAACAGATACAGAACTAAATAATTGTTGGTAATGTTGGAATAGAAAGTAGACAGTATGAATGGTGTGATTCTGAACAAGTCCCCGGGGCATCAGAATACTTCATAAAATGAATGGCCTACGCACATTCTTGAATAAAAGCAGGGTAGCGCTCACACACATACAGTACACACACTCTCAAACTCGAGCACAAGAATAAGCCCAACATGTTGTGTACAATTGAGACATTTTCTCCTGGAGACAGAGCGCCTCGTTTTTGAAATGTCAAGATAAAATGCCGTGACAGCAGTGGAAGAAAACATGAGAGAATGTTTGAAAGAGAAAAAGGGAAGAGAAAAAGAAAGGGGGTGCTGCAAAAGCCCATGTATATTTGATTGAGAAAGGAAATGCACAGAGATGAAAAAGGAAAATGTGGAAAAGAGAGAAAGGATGATGGATAGTTACAGTAAATTGGCAAGACCGCTTCTGAGACACGCTCTGTAGACAAGGGAGGGAGAGAAATAGAGTGAAAGAATATAAGGGGTAGAGGGTCTTTGAGAGAAGTACCGAAGCCAAAATGGATTGTTAGCTGGTAAACGACTGTCACTTTCTTTAGAGAGATAAACAGATTTGACATCTCCGCATTCTTCCTTTCTCCTCCTGTCCCCTCCTTTCTTTGACTTGACATGGCCTGACAACTCAAAAAGAAGGAAAAAAAAAAAACTTTCTGCTCTTCTGCATCATCTCTAGCTCCTCAACTGTGTTTCTTTCCTCCATTTTCTCCCCCCTTCCTCTTGGATATGTGCAACAAACTCTCCCTCTCGGGACAAAAGCGACATATGAGAAGAAAAAAGGGGGAACTTGAATAAAGACTCCTTTTTTAACAGACTTGCCTTGTGACAAGATTAGATTAGGAAGGAAAGGAGGGGGCAATAAAAATCAAATAAAAGAGATTTCTTTCCTGACAACTGGAAGAGGTAGAAAAGGACAGAGAATAGAAAGGAGCCAGCGAAACAGAGAGTGTAGACGACACAGAAGAGGATCAAAGAGGAGGTAAGCATGGAGAGCTTGGAAAGGGAGAAATCAGCAGAAAGATGAAGAACTGAGGATTTAAAGGAAGCCATGGGTTTTGATCAACTGTCACTTGGGATCTAAGGGCCGAACAAGCGTGCAACACTGCATGTCCACGTGTTGCACAAAAAGAACTTGCTTAAAAATCAAAACAAAGAAAAATGCAACCATGCCTAACATCATCAGACAGAAAAAGATACGATCGGTTTGAACCACAGCTAAATGGGGCAAGTACATGAAAATAGGGAGGAAGAACAGAAGGAGGCTTGCTTCACCACAATAAATGAAAAAAAGATGAACGCGCAAAGGGAAGGTGATACAAAGACGACAAAGGGGATAGATGGAACTGCAGCAATCTTTCAAATAAATGAAAAAAGGAAAAGAGTGGAATAAAATGGTCTGAATAAATTAGAGCTGTTTGGTTTCTGTGTTTTTTTTTTTCCTCTGTGATGAAGGAAGTTGTTCTGCTGTGATAGTGAGGCCTCTGGAGGAAAGATGGGAAAAACTAAACAATGTGAAAATTAGGCCACGAAAACCCTCCCACAGATGCACACACAGACACACAAGTACAAACACATGCACGTGTGCTCTTTCGCTCCTCACATGTTACCCCACTCAAAGGGGGTTGTGAGAAACACATAGCGAGCCCCTACTTGTTGGCAAGTCTCTCCATTCCCTACAAGCTTTGCGGGCATACGCGCATATTCACACATAGGCTGTTCACGTAGGAATAAATAAAAGGCAAGCATCTAACAAATAAAATAAATTTTTAATCATTTGAGCCATTTGAATTAGCTCTGTCATTAAGTAAACAGGAACAAGGCGTAGTTTGAAATATTCATGTTGGACCCTGAATTCATTAGACTAGGAGGTGGGGTCCTCCAGGGGCCTGTTTCAGATCTGGGACAGCATCAGGGTTACAATGATATACATATATAAATATATACATATTTGGGAGAGAGGGAGTAGGGGAAAGTGAAGCAAGCGGAAGCAAGACTGAATGGAAACAGAAACCAAACTGTTCACACCGAGAGAGCTTTTTATAGATTTTAGGAGGGGGTGGATAGAAGGAGGACGAAGGAAAAGTGGAGAGGAAGCCTGGAGAAAGTGAAATTCTGACAGAGAAGAGTGATGAATTAAAAGAGAAAAAGAAGCCAAGGGGGGAGAAGAAGGGGATTAAAAGATGACAAGAAACAAAGTTGGTTGAAAGGATGGAAGAGGCACAGAAAGCAGGATACTATGAAGAGCCAGCTAAAATCAAAGTAGCAGGTACAGGCGGGTGAAATGGGAAGAAAGACAGACGGAGAGCGAAGTAATTCATAGTGAGATCAAAGGAGGTATGGATAACAGATAGAAAACAGAGGTGGGGATGCTACGCTGCGGCTTAATCTGTGGAGAATACTACAGGATTTACATATACATCCCATGTTATAAAGGCACACCATGAGCCAGGAGGGAAAGGTACATAGCAGAGAAGATGGAGAGATTATTAGAAGAAGCGGAGGGGTTAGAAATGAAAAGCCGAAGAAGTGCAAGAGAAAACATTAAGGAAAGAAGGAAGGCTGCAAAAGCACATGGGAGTGATGAGCGAAATTAGACAAGAGGGACAAACTGAGGCAAGAAGCTAAGAGAAGACAAGATAAAGTGAGGCAAAAACAGAGCAGGAAATTAACGGCATGTAACAGGACTGGGGCGGGAGAAAAAGGAAGGAGGGAGACATGATGACAAGGAAAGAGAAAACGATTGAGGAAATGGGAAGCATGGGCAATGGTGTAATGACTTTAATGAAAGCGCAGAAATCCCCAACGGACACTTTAGATACAACTCCTGGGAACTGGCAATTAAAAAAAAAAAAAAAAGCAGAGGGACAGAGGGAGGGGTAGGGAGAGGGAAGAGAGAGGTGTGGGGGGGATAAGAGATGGTCCTGTGAATAACAGTGCTGAAGAAAAAGCTGTAAACACAAAAGAAGCTATTGGGTTGCATCTGAATGAAAAAAACAAGAATAGTGGAAATACAAAGTGCATATACTCTGTGTGTAAGTGTGTGTGTGTGTGTGTGTGTGTGTGTATGGGATTGGTGAATACAACAAAACACATTACAGAATTTTAATATTTTGAGAGCTCTGGGGGTGGAGGGGGGTTGGCATTGTGTCTGACAAATAAATCTTCCATCGCCTGAAGCATTTATGGGAGTGTAGTGGGTATTCTATTTTGCTCGTGCTTTCATTTCTGAAAAGGACAAAAGTCTCTTTGTGTCCATGTGTGTACTTGTGTGACTTGTGTTGATGGAGTGGCACATGAAAACATCTTGTCACTTAATTTCTAATCATAGGACAGCTTTCTATTGATTGCATAATTCCCTAAATCAGAGTGATCAAGCCATTTTTCCTGAAGCTGTTTCAAGTCTCAAGCTGAAGACTTCTACTCACTTGAAGCTGTTTCTACTACCACAGCCCTCGTTTTACACCACACGTTAGATAGCCTTGTTTGGCTCACGATGGTCTGGTTTTTTAACCAGTTATTCAATGCAAAAGAGCCACAAGTGCTGTCCTCTTTATTCTTTAATGAATGCATTCATCCACAGTGCAACACTCCAGTAAGAAATGCGATGGGAACATCCAGCAAAAATTGTGGAGCCAACAGCAAAACTCCGGAAAGGTCACTACTTTAACACTGCACCTCAAGATTTATTTCTTTTCTAACTCTGCTGCCTCAAGCAATGCTGCCTTTGCTTTAAAATTGGTATTTCCAACCACTTATAAACAGACATTAGATATATAAAATCTATGAAATTGCCCTTTAAAAATAAATAAACTCCCCACATTTCAATGGACTACTTTGTATCAATCTATTGGCAGCTTTGTGTGTAAATGAGCCCTTTCTAGTCAGGTTTCCAAGGAAAAACAACAAAATGATATCTGTGAACATGGTAATATTTTTGTAAAGCTTTCTGAACAGCAAAGTGATGCCTACAATTTGGCATATAAATTGCTTTTCCTAAAAAATTTGCATTATTAGGCACAGCAGCTGAACTACAGTAATTGGAAATAACTAAGCTGAATGTTGTTTTCGGCATTTCTGAACATCCCTTTGTAACACATCTGACAATAAAGAGTTGTCAATAGGGACACTGACAAGAAAAATAACACTTCTGAACAGACAACAAAGCATGGCCCTCACTCTAAGTGCATTAAAATCTTACAATTAAGAGGCCATAACGATTACTTTATAAAACCAGCTGCATAAAAGGCTTAAACTTGTTATAAGTGGAGAAAGAAGGCAGTTCTTTTAAAGCTGGATGCCTGCATGCTTTCTACAGCAGCAGACAGCTTAAAAGGCTAACATTATTTGTCGTGGCCACATCACTTATTTCTTCATGAAAACTTAGCCTGAGGAGCAGCAGATGCTTGTTTCACAAAACCATCTGGAAAGTCCTCCATAAAAGTCATTTGGCAAAGACAAGAACTTCAAATAAACTCAGCAGGTGATCACCAGAAGCACTTCTTTATCAAAGTTACTTGTTAAATTTAACCAATCAGATTATAGCAGAGAGATTTTAGTTGCACCAAAAACCTGCAGCTAAAGCAGTTCCACCACTTGGAGCCTGACAAGATGACAATATGATTTCTCTTGTGGATGTGATCACACAAACTCAGGAGAATCCAGCGCTTTACAGGTTAACTGACAACATTAACATACAACACGATAAACCTCAGTCCCAATGTCATTACCTGCCTTGCAGCCATATTTTACAACATCCATTTCCATCAATTTACTTCAATTAACGTTTCAAATTTGTTAATGGAACATCATAAATCCATAGTGTACTGGAGGATTTTGTACCAAACTAACCTGTCAGAGAATTTCTCACATTAAATTGCTGGATTGAGGCAGCTTCTCATAATTACAGAGGCACCAGAGAACATGCTCACACACCTGCAAGCTTGAGCGCAAACCCCAATGCAACAAAATAGCATGGCTTGAAACTTTGTACTGGAATGCCTCTCCACCTTTTCCTTCCTTCCTCCCTGCCTGAGGGAATGAGACAAACTGAGGCAGACAGAAAAAAGGCTGGAGGTGAGACGGGGGTTAATTTAGTTCTTTAAACAGGACAACCAATTGGATTACCGGCCCTGCAGAGCAGGCAGCCACTCTAAGAATTAAAAAGGACACACCTCAAAACCATGGACACCCCGAATTAGTCTCCCACCCTCTCACACTCCAATTACTATGCAGATCATGGAGCCAAGCGTTTGCAGTGGCGCGTAGGGAGGCCAAACTGGGTTTGCTTTGTTTAGTCAAACCCCTCCACCTTAAGCAAATACCAAGTGATTTGTTTTTAAAGTGGAAAGGATTGAGCCTCCCAAAGAGAACAAGGGTGAGCACAAAAGATGAAGGTTGAAAGAATCAACCCCCCATCACTCCTAAACACACACACAAAATCAGAAAAACACGTCACGACGAGATGAAAGAAGGGTGGACGGGATGGAGGGGGTGATTGATTTTCATGCAGCTCTAAAGCGGATCCCTCTGGAGGTTTGGATAACGAGAGAGAAAAGGGGAAGGAGAAAAAAAAGAGAGGAAATTTAGAAAGAGCTAACATAGAACAAGATACTTTGCCCTGCTCTGGTTACCAACAAGCCTTTTCTTTTTTTTTCCAACCCATTCAGTCCATCTTTTTTTTCAGTTTTCTTGTCTTTTTCTTTTAACTTACTGAAGGATATTATTTGGACTGGAATCCAAATGGAACCTGAGCTTTTCTGAGAGTAAGAGAAGAATGAAAGAGGATAAAAGGCTAACAAGAGACAGATAAATTTATGAATGACTGTGGATGGGGAGTAAGAGAAGGAGCAGAGCGGAAGAGAGGAGGTGAGTGGAGTGCAGTGAAAAGTTGGTGGATCAGAGAGTTTGAAAATTACCAGCGAGATTGGAAAAGGGGTGTGTATTTGTGTGTCAGTGATTGGCTGCCTATCACTTTGTCAGCATGCGTGATGGACTTTTCATGGATGTGTGTGCAAAAGAAGACAGGTACAGAGAGGAAGGGGGTGTTGAGCCCAACCAGGATAAAAGGCTTTGCAGCCATGAGTGTCATACTAATAAAACCCAGTTGGATACTGAGGTTCAGCTTACGAGGTGAGGAACGACAGAAAGGGAGGACGAATGGGAAAAGCGGAAAAATAGAATAAAGGCGACAGAGAGATTAAGGGAAAGGTATGAGCGCAAAAAAAAAAAAGTCATCGCTCAGCTTGACATGCTCGCATCGCAGCAAAGGCTTCCCAAGGAAACGAAAGAATAGGTCTTTACAAAAGACGTGAGACAGAGGACTGCAAAGCAACAACAGAGGTGAGAGAAATGAGCAGCTGGGAAACGTGAAAGAGAGAAAAGGCAGATGTAGGTGGCTGTGGGGAAGAGAAGAGGAGGATGAAGGTAGGAGGAGTGTGGGGATGATGGAAGCAAAGGAGAAATGGGAGCAAGGCAGCAGAATGTTTGTTGATATCCCATTTTCCACAGCGGAGATGAAAGAGAGAAAGACAGGATTAGAAAAGAGTGGGCAGAGAAGACGAACGAGCGAATGAGCTGGAGAGTGGGGGAGAAACACAAAAAAAGAAACCAGAAGAGGAGAACAAGCAAAATGAAGGTTAGAATGAAGATGCAAAAAAAGAGAGGAGGACCAGAGGAGAGTGTGACTCCACTAATCTGCAGAGTGGGTAATGTTTGTGACGTGGGAGAGTCATCATTACTGCCATCTAAAAATAACATTGGCATAGGGCAGCAGTGGCCTGAGAAATGGGGCGAGAGCAGAGAAAGAGGTAATTACAGCAGGCCTATTAGCATGCACACTGGCCTCATTAAATATTCACACAGGAAACTGGGACCGAAGAATAATGTTTCTGGACAAATGCCAGACATACTGCCTGCCAGACAGCCCTGGAAGCTATTTGGACATGCAGACAGCAGCAAACAGGAAGAGGGCCACCTATTCATCCATCCATCCACTCACATCAAAAGCTACAAAAACAAGAAAACATCTCTCCAAACTTACGTAAAGGCACCATTTTTCAAATGACACTAATCAAAGCCTACGTTCTTATAACACAGCATCATTAAAAAGACTGTACATCAGCAATATAAGCAGCACGAGCCAAGGGAATTGTTAGGGAACATTAAAAGCAATCAGGCTCGGTAATTACGATTAAATAGATGTTTATTGTACTACCAGTCCTTTTTCTGTTACTCCTCCCAGATAAAGAAACCGCACAGGGACAGATTATGTCTCTAAACTGTACTGAGGACATTATCACTTTGACAATTGAAGACATTTTTGAGTCTTTCAACCACCTGCAGATATTGTGATCCAAGCAGCTATAAAGCCTATTAGCCAAGCAGGCGGACACACGGCCAGACAGAGAGACAGTCTAATGAACAGCAGGGAGGCTCATGGCTCAGAGCCTGCTATAACAGCCTCATGTACTAATCGAACAACTTACTGAACTGGCACCGTTCTGGTACACATGCATGTAACAAGTGTGCAACTTCGCTTGCATATAAACAGGCCCACGCAGGTGCTGAAGACACAGAGACTAACTGGTAAAAACAAGAGAAATAATGTATGGATGGGCATAAAAATGCACACAAAAAAAGAGAAAAATCGACACAGACGTTTTGACACATTTCACCAGCACTCAAGACCATCAAGGCAAATGCATTCACTCACCCAGAGTGTCTTTAAACCCTTGCTAACTCAGTGACGTTAATGCAGGCTGACATTTTGACACAAATTCAGAGAAGTATAAATAAACATACATCCACAACACATCTCAAACCCAACACAACACCTCTGGCGCTGATTCAAGCAGTCTGTCTGACACAGAAACACACATTACATTCTCCCCTCCACTCCACAAGTAGCACATACGCAAATATGCATACAGACACTGCAAATGTACAATGTTAGGAGGTGCTATCACACAGTCAGCCTTCACGCGTTTATGTAATATGACATGTTGTTTCACACAAACTTTCCCGTATCACTGGAGAAACTAATCCACAATTTTGTCAATGAATCAATGACATGGCAAAAGAGCCAAAAACGACTTAGCAACCTGAGACCTTGGCATCATATGTTTACACGCTCTGGAACCTTTATTCTGGTTATTAAAGGAGTCATCACCCGGAAATCCCACTTTTTCGTGTTAAAGCATGTGTATTGGAACAGGACCTCAGTTAAAACGTGCCAGAAACTCCGGAGAGTGAAAGTGACTTTGTCTTTGAGTGCGGACTCTCTCTTCTCACCAGAAAATTTGTTTTCTCTGTTAATGAATGATCCACAGAGGCGGCTAGCTGCTTAGCTAGCCTCTTTAGCACCACCTGAAATCAGCTGATTACCTTCCGCAGATTAGCGTTTAATGACCAGCTTTGTCAGAGAGGAAGATGACGAGGAGGAAAAAAAAATCTGTTGTGCTGAGTTGCTTCAGCAGAAATTCAGCAGTGTTTTCAGTGCTGTAACAGGAGGGACAGCACTACCAGGGACCAGTGGATTATATTTATTCAGTGAGGATGTGCAGTTGGTAAGTGTTGCTGCTTGTGTAACTTATTATCTTTTGTGTAAGAGACCAGTAAACGATGATAGACAAACTGACAAGCTGCTAATGTAGCTACAAAAGCTAACACAGTTGTTGCTGTTTGAGTAACTTTACTTTCGACGTCCACTCCTTATACTTATCAAAGTCCAGCCCTTTTACTCTGAGGATCCTCTCTATCAACCGTACCGTTACATTTTATCACGTTTTCCTCTGTTGGAACATAATTTCCTTCACTTGGTCTGTCCTGATAAAACTTTGTTTTGGCTTTGATGCTTGCCTTGTGAACGCACTTACAGACAGGTCTAATTCTCATGCGTATTCTCGCAACAAACAAAAGTTGGGGATTAAAAGAGGTCAAAATGAGCTCATTAAATTTTCTTCCCACCCAACTATAGTTAAAAATTCATTTGAAGATAATTTAAGGATTGTGTATGTAAAACACTAGGTTATGACACCTTTAAATGTGCATGATGGTAGTACAGTATTATATATTAAAGCCCCTCAAACAGGCACCAGATATTCTCTGCTTGTCTCATCAGTGTCAGATGGTTTGTCACTGTGGTAATGAAGAAAAAGCAGGAGTTGATTGAGAATGTTCACAAACTTCCTCTCCCTTCATCATCAGACGATGCAGTATCTCAAACTGTGACTCAAACTATGTTTTCTTAAATCTTACCATGCACTTTTCCAACGGATTTGTTTTAGTGTCCAAGTGAAACATCAGTAATCAGTGATGATCCCAAGTATAATGCAAATCCCAGTCTCCTGGATGAAAGCTGTGTCCAATAGAAACACTATTTATGGGTCATGACAAGTCTTTCTACAGTCTATAATATCCTGAAGAAGACCTGTTGCACAAAATCTCACAGCAATAAATAAAATCTTAAATGGGAGGTGTTTGGTGTGCAAATTCATCAGATCTTTCCCCCTTTCTCCTACTTGATGGTTTATTTGGGTCAGCACCCGTTCCAGTTGATTAACTGACATACATGTCTTCTTTCTAGTGCCCAATATTTCTCATTTTATGCTTTACTGTTAACAACAGCACAATTTCTTACCAATAGACCAGAAAAATAAATTCATGCATACATGTTAAACTAGCCATACATCATTTATACCTGCTCATTTAAAATGCAGGGTCGTGAGGGATGGGACTGGAGCCTACCCAGCTACTACTGGGCGAGAAGTAGGGTACGCCCTGGACAGGTCACTTGTTTTCTGACTTTTGTGGTGGAGTGTGAATAGTATCACCATGATAAATCTCTGTCGACATAACACCATGATAAATCACTGTGGATATTTCACCAATTAAGTGTCATCCATAGTTGTCAACTACAGCCAGTTGTGACAGAAACAGATGGAAACAGACTTAAAGGAGACAGTGACAAGTAAACAGAAACAGGAAGTCAATAACAAAGACAGGCTTCCATACTAAATTAGCCGCAGTCACACCTTGGCACACACTCACAGCCAGCTTCCCGAAACTAACAAGTACAAACATGACCTAGCCGTGTCCCCGAGAAAAATCACACTGGTGAGCTGGCATACAGCGAATCAGCTCTGTGCCAAACATGCACTCCCACACACAGCGTACCTGCAACACTGACATACACATGCAAATAGGGGAAGCTGGGAAATGGAGAACACTGGATGTGGATTAGCAATCCCTGACAACAGACAAGAGCTGAGATTTTAGGACTGCCATCTGGCCTTTATTGCTACATATGCACAGTTCATACCCATGCCAGCATTAATAGTATTCACACACATCCCCAGACAGCAAATGTTTGCTTATTGGTTTAATGTGTCGCAACATTTTTTGTTGATTTCTTTTTCAACCCTCGAACACTATCTCTAATCTCTAAATGCTTCATTGAAGCTCTTCCCATATGAACATGTCCATATGCAAATATTAAAGCTGCTTTGCTTTGATCCATTTATGCATGATACAAAATTAAATCCAACTTAACTTTGGTGTCACAGAATAACTCCAAGCACCTGACAATGCAGATCTACGGGTTTATTTACAGACATCTGCAACACAACAAATCCCTCTTGTTCACTCAAGAGGTTTTATAGTTTGACAAAGTATTGTGTTAACAATGAATATAAAATTGTTGTGGCAGGGAGATATGGTAACGGCAGAGGGAATGCCTGAATGATGCTACAATACCAAATGCTGGGGAAAAAAAAGCTTTGTCTGTTATTATTGTTGGGTTGATCACAACTGCCAGGATTATTTTGAGACACTGGAAAGAAGCTAAAGCTCCAGACTGTGAGGGCTTGGAGAATGCAGTAGAGACTGCAGCTCATGAGTGAACTCTTGGTGGATTAAAATGCAGCATATAATATGGAAAGATACCTTGGGATCTTATCTTAAGTCACAGAACAAGTGGTGGAGACCAAATTTCTCACTCTTGTATGGATTGTTTGTTTTTGCTTATTCATTTTGCATTCCACGTTTGTTCTAAGACACATTTTGAGATGTCTGCTAAATCCCTGGGGGGGATAGGGGATCTTGTTTATGAGCTGTGCTGCTAACTATTTGCTGCTTTTTCTGACTGTTGTTTTATTTCCAACTAAAAAAAAAGAACTAGGGTTGTCCGATATTATCTGCCTACCGATATCATTGGCTGATATCGGCATTAAAATGTAGTATCAGAAAGGATTGGTATTGGGGGGGCAGCCCAATGTCTAACATGAACTCCTGGGTTGGTTAAGGCTGTTTGGGGATCTTTCCTCTCACAGCAGAACATACTTGTATTTCTCAAAATATGAAAGATGCAACCTCACAGTTGTCTGCATAGATCAGTATCGGTTGATATCAGATATCGGAAATTAAGAGTTGGACAATATCAGATATCAGATATTGGCAAAAAAGCCAGTATCAAACATCCCTAAGAGGACCCTATCATGTTGCAACATAATTTATTTAAGAGCCCACAATCAGGGTGTCTGGGGTCTCCCTTAGAGATACAGTAGGGGAAGAAGCTCAGTCATCCGGGAGGAGTTCAGAGTAGAGTCACTGCTCCAGATGAGATGGCTTGAGGATCTGGTTAGAATGCCTCCCTGGTGAGATGATCCGGGCAAGTCCAGCCAAGAGGAGGCCCCAGGGAAGATCCAGAACATGCTGAAAGGACTATGTCCCTCGGCTGGCCCGGGAGCACCTCAGGATCCCCCTGGATGAGCTGGAAGTGTCCAGTAAGAGGAAAGTCTGGGCTTCCCTGCTTAATCTGCTGCCTATACAGTATGACCAAAACTTGAATATGAGTAAAAAGTGGATATAATGAACTGTTACTAATTAATTTGGTCAAAATGAAACATTGTTTAGTTTTATTTGTAATTGTAAGGCTTTTCATTTTACAAAACCTATTAAAAAATAAAACATTGTCTCAAGATGCTCAGTGTGAGACAAAAGTGAGATGAGACACATGAATAAAACTTGGATGCCCCAATGTAAAAAAGTGGAAAGAAAATAAAAAGTTAATGTCAAGTCCAAGAGCCCCCTGGATTTAACAAAAAACAGCTTGATTACTAAAGAAAAAAAGGGTCAATTCGCACTTCTCTCTGTGCTACAATCCCCAGTGTTCTCCATCCACAGGCAAGACAAAGACTGACAGTACAACCAGAGTTTCACACATCAATTGCATAAATCTCCTTACATAAGAGTTCCACATGGATAAGTGTTTGTGTGTGCACTTCAAAACTGAATGGTACTACCTTGCTTGTGTCTGTGCATCATTTTTTACAATAAATATTATTTTTGCTGTGTTGTGACACGCACTGATCCATGTTTGTTAAACCTGTTAAAACCCATTCACAAACTGCAATGCAATGTCTCAAATGTTGATGCAAAAAAGGCACAGGCTGAGGTGCTCAAACTGGAAGGTGGCAAAGGTCACTCAGCCATGTTTGGAAAAGGTTGAGCAGCAAACAACAAAAGAAGTTCTAAATGAAATTCCATTCTTTCTACTTCTTGAAACCCCAGTGAGAGAGAGAGTGAGAAAAAATGCAGTTTGTTCTTTCAGTCAACAGAACAACACTCTGGCTTGTTACCCCAGTTGCTGCTGATGCACGCAATGGCTGACTGATAGTTTGAAAGGACAATGTAATTGGGTTTTGGAAGTCTTCCCCTACAGAACGGCTCCATGTTTGTCTGTGTGATATTTGCGACACAGAAAGAGTTGCTTGTTGAAAAAAATGCACCAAATTACAAAGAAAGAGCTCATTCTGTGAAGCATGAACATCAACAAGATGGCTGATACCCAATGAACAGATGGTTACGATATCTAGTAAGAGATTACAACTAAGATAGGAATTTATCAACATTAAGGAGCAAACTTGTATGTGGGATTTTGAGTCTGTGTTAGGTGTTATTCAAGCTTGTAAAAAGAATGGAAACAAATCTGCTTGAGAGAGGACAAGTAAACATGACTTTCCATAAAGCCAGACTTTTTCTACAAGTGGCTGTACTGAGCATATAAAAGCATCCCTATAACAAATGTTCTAAATAAATATCTTTTTTATGGAACTGAAAAACCACTCTGTCAAAGTCCTTCATTTTGAGTCCTAAACTGGTCAAAAAACTCATAAATACAAGAAACCATTTTACTTTTGACCCCATTTAGTGCTGTGTGAAATGACTGCAGTGGTTGTGGGTATTTATTGGCTCCACCTCGGCACACAGTTATGGGAACAAAACCTCCCCCTAATTTTCACTGAGGATGCTGTGCTGGGTGCTGCAAGAGAGAGTGCAGCTCTAACTTTCTTTCTAGAAACAAAGGTTTACCCACTTCACCTCACAGGGAGGCTCAACTAAAAGAGACCACACTGAATAGTTATATACCTAACTGCAAGCTCACTCTCACTCCCACTGTATGGAACTGACTTCTGCTTTGCGATCACTAGCCTAATTATCTCAGAAAGTCATGCTTATCGGAAACAGCAGTCCAATACAGCCTACAGGATACCGTGTAATGCCATTCTTTTACAGCTACAGTCTCCTTGGGAGGTTTTGGTGTACTGGAAATCGGAACCCTCAGCATGGGAAGGAAAATGTGTTGTCTGTGGATGGGAGATAATTTTATTGGCCTCTTTTACTAGGTGTTGCTGCATTTTAAAAAAATGTTTGAATGTATTATTTGTTGGGTAAAACCACCATTTTTTGTCATTTTTTTTCCAATTGTACATGAAAGGGTTTTGCATTTGTTTTACTTCTCAATCCAGAAATACCCAACGTCTGCTGCTTCTCTTCCCCAGTTTTCCACTCACCTCACCTGCATCTAGTTCCTAATCAGCACACCTGCATACTCTTATGTGATCATGCTCAGCTGTGTGCAATCCTACAAGGTTTTGTCACTCAGATGCAGTAACCAAATCCTTCTTTACTGAGTCTGTCTTTGAAGTCCTCTCCATCAACTTACCTTGTGTTTTAAAAAAAGAACAAAGTCCTTCAAAGGAACAGTCCTTCAGTAAGATTTTATGATGCGACATCCAAGGAAAATTGGTTAAGAAACCCGACTAAGAAGCACCTGGTGTTTAAATTACTGCCTCCTGCCTATTGTACATTCATATAATAGGCCAAAAGTATTGTACAGAAGTTGCATACTGCCTCATTTTCCATGGGCCATTATGTATTGCAGCCTGGAGCCAGCCGTATGGCGCTGGCACAGCATGCTAATTAGGGCTGCAACAACTTCTTCATGTAATCAATGAAATTGACTATGTAATTTAGTGGATTTGCGTGGCATATGTCAATACATAATTTACATCCACCTCAATTCATGGTGGCTACAAAAAATGACAGTTCATTTGAAAAAAAGAAAATCTTCGAATGTTCCAAAAATATATTTTTTTTCTAATAGAGACATAATGAAATGGCTCTCTGCATTCTTTCAAAACAGGAAAGGTCAAAACAAATAACTTGTTTTCTATCACATTTGTAAGCTGTAGGTAGTTTGGTTAAGCATGTGTAGATTGGTGCATGGTGTTTTAAAACTTCATTGACAGTTATGGTCTTTTGATGATAATGGAAACAAGATGAGCATTAAAAGATATTCTTTCCCACAACAATGCTCCCACATCATCTTCTGTGATAAATCCAGTGTTCATCTTTACCAGCTTTTACTACTAAAGCTCAAGCTCATTCTGCCTGGTTGTGTAGATGTTTAGTTAAGTTTGAGTCAGCATGGCAGACGGAGAGTTTGTTAAAAAGCTGTTCAAAGAAAATAAAACCCATAGCTTACTGTCCAACTTCTGGAAAACTTTCATAAGTGAAGCTGTGTTCCTCAGATTGTAGATAATTTCTCCCAATAGCTTCCCTGTAGGATACTCGATGTGTACATGAAGCCATCAGCCTTTATTTATTTACTCATTTACTTTTAGTCTTTTATTTCTATTTATTTCTATGTATTTCAGTGTATTCTATTTTCTGTATTTATATGGAATAATGTTTGCATAGGAGGCTGAAAAATTAAAAACGTTTTAATCAACTAAACAGAAAACAACCCCTAGTTCAGCTCCAGCGGTAAAGCTCAGATGTGGTGGCAACAGCTACAAACTGCTGTTGTAATTTATTTTAACTAACCCTTTATGTGACTGATGAGCAAACAATACTCCTCAGAGATTTCCCATGTGCAGTTTGGCAGCTTTTCTAACTCAGACGCTGGATTTATCATTTATAAATTATGTATAGAAGTTATACTTTAAAAAATGGGCATGCTACAACACTGAAGCCACCTTGGCTTTTAAAACCAGTTGCAACAGTTGTCTTGTTTATTATATGTATCTGATTTTAATGGACAACAGCAATTATTATTTTACTAAAGATTATAATGTAAAGCCATACAATAAAATAATGGTAATAAATCAAATTAAAAATTACAGGTGCATACAGATGTGTTATATTGGAGTTGCAAGGACAGCGTTTAATCATAACGTAAATCAAACATGGCAAACTTGTTCTGTCAATCACAGATTTGACATCTACCAAATTTCATGAAACTGAATATCTGGTGTATAACTAGGGATGGGCGATATGGACTAAAAAATATATCACGATAATTTCTGGTTTTCATCACAGTAACGATTATTTACAATAAAAAATATTGTTTGTATTGTAAATCTATCACTACATTCTGTCTTGAGAGCCCTAAAATAATATTAGAAACCACTAAACTACATCAATTAAGTTTAAGTAGTACACCTGTATTGCAAAACTGTAGTGACACCAACCAAACAAGTTTGAAATATGAGAACAAAATTGACATTTATTCAAACGGTGGAAACAGAAAAAATAAGCAACTGGAAATAACTGGAAATGCAAGCTGATAAATTTAAATTAATTTATCATTTTTATCGTGAGACGGCAAATTATTAACATGGAGAATATCTTTGATGCTATATCGCACACGATAATATATCGCCCACCCCTATAACTATGAAATACTGCTTCTTCAAGTTGTGTCTGAACTACATTACACTACAGTGAGTCCTCTTTACTGTGAGCATTTTAAACTAAGTGACTGACTGAGTGGACAAGTGGACCTTCTGACCACAGTACATATGAGGTTAATTCATTAACATATGTTCAGGAGCAGGACCACGCCTCAACCACACCTGCCTCCAATCCTCATAATCACCAAGCAGCCTTAAATACTCGTTACCCTCATCAATCTGGTTTTCTTTTTCTCTGGGGGCCTTCCGGGGTTTCGGGGGTTGTGTGGTTTCGGGTTTTTTATTATTTTCCCTCGTTCCCTCACTGCTGATTGTCCATTGCAACCATTGTGGGGGGTTGCTCCCCTCGGCTGCTCGGTTCCCAGTGGTTTCACCGCGCTCCGACGCCCTCCGTCTGTTCTCCTGTTTTTTTGTCTTTTCGTTTTTTTTCTTTTGGGTTCTCTCTTCTTCTCTCGTCCTCGCGCCGTGGGGCCTCGTGTCCCCCCGCTCTTCGCTCTTCTCGCCCCCTGTGCCCTGTGCCCTCCACCCCGCTCGAGGGGCGAGCAGCGCACCGGGGGCGGCCCCGGCCCGCGGCCGCCTTCTCTTGCCTAAAGGGCTTCGGCTGCCGGGCCGGGGTCTCGGGTCTTCCTCCTCCCTCTGCCTGCTTTCTTCTTGCTCGGTTCCGTTTCACCCCCCACCCTCGCCTCCCCCCCTCTACACTCTGGGGGGTTTTTCTTTCTCTCTCTCTCTCCTTCTCGGGGGCCTCTTGGGGCTCTTTCTTCTCTTTTCCTTTTTTTTTCCTCTCTTGCGTCTCCGGCGTTCCGCCGCTTCTGCCCCTTCTCGGTTTTTTTTTTTCTTTTTTCCTTTGTTTTGGTACTGGGTGCTTTCTTTCTTCTAACTATATAAATCCGCCCAGACGGGGCCGCCACTTGCCTTCCTCTCATGTGATGTGGTGATAAGAAATTCATTAAAAAATAAAAAAATATAAATTAAACTTGGATATGAAGTGAAGAGTCTGAGTGGTGTGCGAGTTCATTTTTTTCATTTTCGGGGCGTTCTCTCTCTGGGGCAGCAGGAGCAGGTATAGGGTGGGAGGAGGAGGAGAAGAAATGGAAAGAAAAAGAATAAGATCATAGTATCGGTATCTGTGTATGGATCTTATGTATCAGTCAGTTAGGACAGTCAGGGTGAGGGGGGAGGAGGAAGAATAGTAGGTACTTAATATTTTTCAAAATTTTTCTTTCATATTTTTTATTTTGTGTGATGGCCCGTGGGGGGGGGGCGGGGGTGAGGAGAGTGAGAGAAAGAAGGGAACAGGAGTAATCGTTTATGGTCTCTTATATTGTTCATCGGCTCTATAGCTGATTCATCTATCAGTCCCTTCGGTCCCTCGAGCCCTCCACCCGCTCCCTCCATGTTCTCCTTCTCTTCTCTTTCTCTCGCCCTCGTCCTCGTCCTTACCTCTGCACAAGCCCCGCCTCCGCCTCAGCCACCGCCTCCTCCCCCCGTCACTCTGCTTCTCTCCTTCTCCCCTCGTTCCCTCTCACATGGTGCCATCCTCCCCTCTCCCCCTCCGCCGGCCTCCTCCCCCTCCCTTCTCTTCCCTTCGTCCCCCCGCTTCCCTCTTACTGCAGCCCCTTTCTCCCCTCTACAGCATTCCCCCCCTCCACCTCCTGCTCTTTCTCACTTTGTCTCCTTTTTCTCTCGGCCTCGCCCTCGCCCCTCCCTCGCTCCCACCCCCGCTCCGCTTCCTACCTCTATCTTCTTTTTTTCTTCTATCTGCTGTCTCTCGCACTGGGCTACCTCCTCCCCTCTCCACACCCTCTGCCTCCTCCCTCTCCAACTTCTCTTCTACTTATCATCTTTTTCTCTCGCTCTGGTATAGCCCTTCCCCTCGGCCATGGCCATCGCCTCCTCCCTCTTCAGCTCTTTCTCACGCTGTCTTCTCTTTCTCTCGCTATTGTGCTTCCGCCTCCCACTCTCTCCAACTCCACCTCCTCCACCCGCTCCAATCTCTCCTGCTGTGCTCTCTGCTATCTCTCACCATGGCCCCCGCTCCCCTCTCTTCCGCCCTCCCCCCCCTCCAACCTTCTCTCGCCTTCGCCCCCCTTTCTCTCTCACTTGTCGCCTCCGCCCACTCCCACCGCCCCCTCCCACTCCCGCCGTTCTTCACATTATGGCCACTTTCTCTTGCCCTGGGCCACGTCCTGCCCTCTCCCACGAGCACGGCCTTCCCATCCCTTTATTAGCCTCCTGCTTTTTTCTAGCTATCTTGCTTTCTATCTGTCGTCTTTCGTTCAACGCTGCCTGCGGCCCCCTCACTGCCCTCCCCGTCCCTCCGGCCTCTAGCGGCCTTTTCGCCACGGTGGCCCCCCTGGCGGCTCGTCTGTTCTGTGGTCTCCTCTGCCCCTCCATTGGTCCTGCGATTGCTCTAGCCAGGCTATTGCTCCATTCCAGGCTCACCCAGACCGCGGTTCCTCACCGGTGTCTCAGACACTCTCCCAGGCACGGTCTTTAGCTTTGGTCCCACGGTCTCTGGATCTCTTGGTCTCGGTGCGTGTTCAACTGTTATCTATTCAACCAACCTCTCCCCGCTCTGCCCATTCGCCTTTCGCTGTCCCCTCTCACTCCGCGCCGCGTATCGCTCGTCCCCCCCGCTATCCGGTCCACGTCGCCACCCACCCTGGCTTTCACCGCCACTAGTCCCGTCTCTTCCTTTTCCCCTGCTCCCCCCTTCTCCCTTTTATCCTCTGTCTCACCTTTCTGGTATCTCTTCCTGTCTGCTACCGCCCGCCGTGTTGTTTCTTCCGCCTTTTCTCTTTCTTTTTCTTTCTCTTCTCTTTTCCTTCCTTCTTTCCCCCTTCCGTTTCTGCCCTGCCGGCCCCGCTTCCCCCTCCCCTCCCCTCTCCTTTTTTTTCTTGTTTTTCCCCCCGCTGCGGCTGCTGCCTTCTCCGCCGCCCCTTCTTCCTTTCCTCCCCTCCCTCTGGCCGCCCCCGCGCCCCTGCGGCTCCCTCTCGCTTCTTCTCGGCTTCCGTTCCTCGTGTTTTCTTGCTTCCCGGCCCCCCCGTCGCCTCTTCCCTCCTCCGCTTCCGTCTCTGCCGCTCCCGCGACTTCTCTCGGCCTTTTTTTCTTCTTCTTTTCTTTCGTTTCCTGCTTTGCTGTGCTTCTTCCTCTCCTCTTCCGTTTCTTCTCGTTCTTTTTTGCGTTCTACAGGCCCCCTCCTTGCGCCCTCCTCTCTTCCTGGCCCTTTCTCCTTTTTCTCCTTTTTCTGCTTTTTCTGTCTTTTCCTCCTCTCCCCTCTCTGCCTTTTTTTCTTTCTTCTTTCTTCCTTCTCCCCTCCCTGCCCCTCTCCCTTCTTCTTCCTTGTTTTTTCTGGCTATTTTCTCCTGGCTGCCATAGGTCGCCACGCCAACTCCCCCCATGCCGCCCCCCGCCCGCCCCTCGGTGCCGGGGGTCCCTGTGTCTTGTGTGGCCAGTATGTGGGATGGCTGTATGTTGTCTTTGTACCCTTCTTTTCTCCTCCTCTGTCGTGGGTTCTCCTGCCCGGCCTTGGGACGCCCCCCCGGGGGGCGGCGCGGCGGCTTATTACCTTTGATGTTAAGATTTCTTTTAAGTTCTTTTTTAATCATTTTCCCTTCGGATCGATAAGGTGCGGCACGAGTCGAGTCTCCCTCTAAGCTCTGTGGGGGGGGAGGAAAGAACGGAAGGCCCGAAGGGGCTGTCATATGTCGCCTAGCGCATGCGCTCCGGCTTCGACTTAATTATATCGTTTCGGTTTAGGTTCTGTGTTCTGCCCTCCCATAATACATCATATAATCGCCGGGGTCCTAGGTGATCATAAATGTCAATCAAAATTAATTCTAATTAATTCTCACAATTCAATACAGTCATTAGGGCCT
Source organism: Atherinomorus stipes (assembly GCA_023101725.1). Lineage (NCBI taxonomy): Eukaryota > Metazoa > Chordata > Actinopteri > Atheriniformes > Atherinidae > Atherinomorus > Atherinomorus stipes. The sequence continues at coordinate 1,396,294 of JALJCO010014492.1, forward strand.
ACTCGTTCCTTCTTAATTCTTTAATCATTATTAGCCTATTCCATCCTCATCACAACATCAGCTCCTCCTCAGAGCTCCTAGACCTGGCTATATTCAGGAAGTTTAAAATCTGATCATACCAATCGAGTCTCTCCACCCTCTAATCCCTCTTTAAATTAAGTAAAATCAATATTCTTTTTTTCATGTCTAGTTGATCTTATCAATCTCTGCTTCACGCTTTCTCTCCATTCATTCTATCAGCCTGGGTGACAGCTTAAATTATTTCACATTTTTTCTTTTATCCATTCCCTCCTTTCTTCAATTTACATTATTTTTCTTTACATTAACATTTCTTTTTTTTTCTCTTCCTTTCCTTTTTCTTCCACTTTCCTTTTTTCCTTTTCGTATTATTCTTTGGCTTTTTTTGTGATGCTGCCTATCAATCATTCCTCGAAATGCAAGCCAGATCCTCAAGATATACTTCAGAGTGGCAGTCGGATCTTAAAACCTTTCCTTCTCTTTGATTTACTGTATCCATTTATATAGATTAGTCCGGAAGGAGTCTTTTCACGATCATCATTCCCAGAAGCTCTTTTTTCTCTCCATATTCTTCTCTATTTTCCCTTTACTATCTACATTTCTTCTTTTTTTCCCCCTTTCTCAACATCTCTACTCACCTGATTATCTCGATTCTCTCTAAAAAACGATTAAATTTAATCTCTCCTCATTTATATATATGAATTTGTGCTCGGCTTCCCCCTAAAGAGCAAGTCCCCAGTTCTTCAACTTGACTGCAATCAACTGCCTCACCTCTGAATCGGATCTCATGAGAAAAGATTATTTACTAAAGTCTGCTGGAACAACAATTTCTTTCATCTTGCGGAATAGGAACAGAATACTCCTTCTATTTATTCTCGTGCGGCAACGTAAAATCCCAGAGAATTTATGTAACCAAATTATTTATTGCTCAAAAGATGCTGTTAGAAAGGAGATGATTAATCAAGTGTCTATAATCTTTCAAATATATTAAAGCTCATTCACTTCTTGGCTCTGGCCAGTCATTTTGGGGGTTCCTTAGCCCGGTCTCCATATTAAAAATTTCCCCCCTCAATTGATTTTTCCTTGGGCTAATAAATAATTATTTTTTTTTAAAATATTCTTAACAAAAATAGGATTTATTACTTTATGTGTGTGGTGTAAGTGAAAATTGGAAATGAAATTAATTTAATTATTAACAAGTATTCAGAAACAGTCCACCCTCTACTATCTCACTTTTTCTTATTATCTTAAATTCTCCTTCACTTCTTTCTCTCCTCTCGACTCTTTTACTCTCTCTCTCCCCCCCCCTCCTGCCTCCCCGCTTCTCTTGTTCCCTCTCCTTTGCTTTCCCCCTCCTCTTTTGCTCCCCCTTCTCTTCTGCTCCCCACCTTGTTCCCCTCTTCCCTCTGCCCCCTCCTTTTTTGTTCTTCTCTTCTTTCTTTTTTTCCTACTTTCCTCTCATCGGGTCTTCTTCCCATTTTTTTTCCTATTTTTCTTCTCTCTTCTGGGGTTCCCTGGGGGTCCCTATCCGATCAATCCACACACCCCTCGTCTTCTTCATCTTTTTTTATTTCTTATAAATGTCTGCTATGAAAAGTCTGTGGCGTTCCATATGAGCAGCAAGTCGAGAAACTTAGTAGCTGACATCTGAGTCAGACTAGGAGAAAACCTGGCAAGTGTGTACTTGTGGCAGATACACAAGAAGCCTCATATACAGAACAATATCCCAACTTTTTCTGTTAAATCGTCCAATATCCATTCAGTCAGGTTCAGGCTCATCGGGAACTTCCCGGTACAAATGAGCTTCTCTGTTACTTAACACCAAGCAGCTCCTCTGAAGCAGATGGGGGGAGGTAACTTTAATTGGGGAATTTTAGAAAGTGAGAACAGGATTTGACTTGTTTCTCACCTGATTTTTTCCTAAAGGTCAGAGTCGGTTATATTGTACTGTGAGGGGACTGTGAGTACGGTATTTAAATCTGGGGAAATTAATGGGTTAATTAATCCTTAAGTAGTTATTCCTTAACTACTTGTTGGTTTAACCTGTTGAAGCCACACACTTTTTATTGCCATAAGTGTTCACAGAGTGACAACTTTGCACCAATTTCAAATAGAAATCAAACACCAAAGCTGCAACAAGAAGCTCCATGAACCCAGCTATCTTTTTCTCATTAGATAAAGGGTTAACAGCAGCCTACACCAGTGTAATGGTAAAATGTTATAGTAGTCATCTCATTATACAACATGCATGGTTGTCGCCTTGTAAAGTTATTTTGATAAAGCTGTGGGGTGTTGCAGTGGCCAGAGGTGCAGGAGGAAAGAAGAACCCATGCAGGAGTAAAAAAAAAAAAAAAAAAACAGCAAGAAAAAAACTGAGAAAAATGGAGAGTGTGAGAAGCCTCCAGATATAGAGAGAAGTGGTTGTGTTTGCACGAGATAAGGCCAAGGAGCTAAATCACATAGTGAGCGAGGTGGTATGCTATTAAGCAGGACAAATATGCCTATTCAAACAGCAACTTTCACTGCCCAAATGAAAATACATCAGGGCAAGAGACAGAGAGGGGGAGGAAGAGATGGGGAGGGGGAAACAAGGAGGAGAAGACAGGGAAGGGTAAAGGGGGCAATGGATAGGAAGGAGCCAGAGATGGATGATGCCCAACAAAGGGAGAGCAAAGAGATAAAAACAGGGAAGGCACCATTTCATTTGTCTAATTATATTTATCTAGTCTCTTGCTCACAAACAAACAAAAGAGACAAATGGTCCTGACTGAATAAAGTAAAGCTGAATGGGCACAAAAAAAACACTCAGACACAAAACTGTTAACACACTTTTAACTAAAGGCATGCAGCAGCAACAAGAAACGAATCCAAGGGAAGGAAAACGGAGAGCGAGAGCGAAAAATATGGGAAGTGAGAAAAGTGTTGAAGAAATGAGAAAAGGGCTAAGTGAGAGGAAGATAGTAGGGCTAAGGGCGCAAGCCAGATTGACACTGAAAAATTAATGCGCAATTGCAAAGAGGGATGCGAGCGAGACTAAGATGGAGAGGGAATGTATGAGTGACACAAGGACGAAGGCAGAGAATATTGGCCCCAACGCCGACAGATTTAAGGCTTCGGTCTGTGTGCTCTCTCTCGACCACACACCTTCAAGTTCTCCCACATGTTTTCCTCTCATTTCCTCTTTCATGTTTGACTGCTGTCTTGTTTTTCTTCTTTTCTATTCCCATTTCTCACATCCCCTCCCGACTTCTCTATTCCTCCCTTTCTCTGTGCAAGCATGTGGTGATTCGACTATTAGTCTTCTGTATGTCTCACACAAACACTAATGCACATGGAGACACACTCACACCCTCCAATGACTCTTCATCTTCGTAGATCTGATTGTGTCAATTTGTCTCAGTGTCACGCCACTTTCCAATTTGCCATCTGCTTGACAGGATCTTATTGATTGGCCCACACACTTGTCATTCTTCCAGTTTCTCACCCCCCTGTCCAATCTCCACATCTCCATTTGAGAATAGTTTTCACATACACCTTCTTTACACCTCCATATACTCCTACTTCCATTCTTTCATTATCACACCTCCTTTAACACGTATATATCTCCATCTCTCCACCCCTCTCAACTCCATTCCCACATCCCACTTCACTTTTTTTTCCTCTCATTTCACTCCCTGGCCTTTATAGCACACACAAATCAGAGCTATGGGCTTTTATGCTGTGATCAGTATCCCAAATGGAAACGCAGGCATAATAGTGATTACCTGTCATAGACCGGCTTTGCTTATAACGCCGCAAGAGCATCTATTACCGACTTGAAACGGCGGACTAACAGTCTTAACAGCGTCTGTAATTCTGCAAAGGATCCCAGTAGTCAGAAACTGTGTTGCTCCCTCGTGCAGCTTTAATGCCCACAGAAAACTTTGGAGTCATTGAGAAGTTTAACTTCAAAGGATGAGCTTGTAGGAGAAAAATCAACCTAAGGGAAAAGAAAAGGGGTTATTGAACTTTTTTTTTTTTCTGTTTATCTCTCTTATCCTCACAGCATTTAACCAACCTTTCCTTTCACTCAGACTGATGCCGTTTTTCCAGCTAGTGTTTTTTTAAGGTGCATTTCTACATTCATGTGTGTTTGATTCAAGGTCTTCTGGGAAAACAACGAATTTGGAACTCCCATCAAATATCCCGCTGACAGACAATCTTGTCAGTGTGAAGCAGCAATCCATCAATGTAAATTCAGTCTATTCATTCATAGGAAAAGCTTCCCTTTTCAATTGTTTTTCAGGAAATGACTGATAAGTGGTGGCGGGTTTCCAGATTAGTTCTATTTGAAACGATGCACCAAAGAAATATTTCAAATTTACGTGCTGCTTGTCAGTCCTGTGGATAGACTTTGTAAATCACATACTGTCATTCCATATCCTTTAAACAAAAAAGTTAAGACAAACATACAAACCTGTTTTTTGTGCAAACAGATAAGCAAAGTAGAAAATGTGATGCTACAGAGGTTAGACTGCATCCAGTGTTTTTGTCCTTTTAGCATCCGAGGTTTGGAACAACTATCATCTGTATAATTGATTTTTTTTTTTTTTTTTTTTGCAAAGATCCATTCATTCATAGATAATGTATAAAAAAAAGAAAAACACTATTCTTTACAGGAAGAGGAATCATAAAGCAGAAACTGAGCCAAGCTGGGTTTTCGTTCCTTTCCTTTCCCCAGTGTTATTTGTATAATGCAACCGATCACCGCAGTTCTTTCTTTTTGCTTGAATTTTGTTCTTATTTACTTTCTTTGACCCATCTGAGTAAGGTTTTTGTCATTTGGCTTTTTTGGTCCATTACTTTTGAAGTGTGTTGTTTTTATAAGACTATTACCTTTTATTATTTTCTTTTTCCCATAATGTTACCTTCACAATCCTTTTGTCATTTTCTACCCTTTGCTTAGTCATATTTATTTGCTGAAATAAATCATACCTTGCAGAAGCCATTTCCAGAAAAACTGGAATTTTACAAGCCAAAAAGTCTTCTGCTGTGTTGCAAGCCCACATCCTGTGACTGACTGTAGCTGCCATCAGGCACGCTGTAACCAGACAGTGGAGACATGCAGGAGGTGACATGTCATGATGATCAATCAGAGCCTGATAAGATGTGCATAGTATAACTGGTAGGCCAACATAATACTGTCAAGAAAGTCATGTCAGATGAAACTCTGTCTACAGTCTGAGCCCTGAACCTTTGGATGAACTGCCTCCACATGGACAAATCAGTGTGCCAGCAGAGCAACAGTTCTTCACTTAATCTGACAAACTGTTTCCGTTCTCCTGTGCAGCAGTTGTGCCTGTAGGTCCAAGAAATAATAGGATGTACAGCTCTGATAATTTAGAAACCATGATAAATGCCACAGCAATAATACAGTAGCACACAAGTTGGTTTCAAAAGAGGATCAAACTGACAGATATCCATCTTCACCCACTTATTAGTGCTGAAAGTTTCAAGTGTTTTCTGTTTGTTGACCATCAACATGAACATAAATGCAGTGTATGCCAATATAAGAAGAGTTTATCAAAGCAGCACTCATCCCTTTGACTATACTGGGAAAGTTGGCATTTCAGTGCAGATCTGAGAAAGTGAACCATGAATTTCTACAGCTCCCATACCCATGGGAGCCATTTTGAAACAACTCCAGACTCTAAGATCATCAGCTGAAACTGAGTCAGTATGCAAGTACAAGTTATCAGGAAGTATTCACTTTGAGAAGTCTGAAAGAAGAACAAAACTCACAGCTGAGACAAAAATGATCAAACTAGTCAGGAACGTGACAAGTCACCAAGGGGCACATGTCCATGAACACAAAGCTTCTAGATTGAAAGTGTGAAGAAGTAGATTTCCATTCACATCAAATCTAAAGGGATGTTTTAAATAGCTGCCCAAAAACAGAAATGTGAATCAGACACGTTTCAGCATTTTGATCTGGAGTGAATATATTGGGCCAAAGGGTGGCAGTATGGACTACGATCCACATGCTTCTAAAAATAATAGAAGAAGTCACACAGGAATTAAAAAGAAAAAACATGTAGAGTACATCCACATTATCAGAAATGTTTCATAAGGTTCTTTCTATTCTCCCTATTGTATATCAAGTCCTCTTTGAAACATACTAATACCACTCGACAAAAGTATACACTACCCATCATAAGTTTTAAAATACCCCAGTATCTCCAGTTTTTCATTAAAATTCAAGCAGCTCAGGTCTACAGAGGTGACTGCCAGAGAAGAAAAAAAAAAAATTCCCCCAAAACTGATAATCCGTATTATAAAATTGTACATCAAGTTATTTTTGGGGGGCAAGAAATAGATTAACAATTTAAAGCTCATATTCAGCTCATCTCCATGGAAATTGATCAATCTTTGAAAGGTTGCACTACCCATTCCCTCAGGTGTCCAAACCTGTCTTGATTATTAACAAACACAGTCGTGTGTGTGTGTGTGTGTGTGTGTGTGTGGGTGTGTGTGTGTGTGTGTGTGTGCGTGTGCGTTTTTTTTGTGTTCGGTAAGTGGAAGTTTTCTTGACTTTGACTGTTTCCATTCACTTTTTCTTTTTCACAACAGCAGTCGACCTGTTGTCTACAGTCTAGTGGGTTTTTCATGTTGAATGTATGGAAACTTGTAGCTGAAATGTTTGCTGTTGTTATTTTTTAATTAGATGGTTTCAGTCTAAGAATTGTAGCCAGCAACATCATATGCACTTTGCCAAAGGAAATAACCTGAAATACTTTGTTTGCCTCCAATTATTACAAAATCTCCCTTCTTTCTATCAGACCAGACCACAAACATGTATAAAGAATATGTCCTCAAACTTTTTTGCCAGTCTTTTTTTGCCCCCATCTGCAGAATTTGCATCTCTAAAGTTTGGTATTACACTGTTTTATTAAAGACCTAACATTCTCTGCTTCTATCTTCTCTCTGTGTAACTGATAAGGGGTTATGCTGTAGTTCCAAGGGTGCAATAAGTGAGATTTTTTTCCAGATCAGTATGAAAAAAAATCAAAATGTACATCTGCAGGGGGGGGTTGAAAGGGCTATTGATCAATAGAAATGTCTCATTTACTTTGTTTGTAGTAGTGTGATGTTCGGTTTTTCAGAACCCTTTTCCTCTATTTTTGAGTAAAAAGGAGATTTTGAAACTCGAAAATATAACGCAGGAATTCACAACGTTCTTTCTTCATTTCTTCTCATACTTTCTGTAAAATATTTTTTTTTCTTCTTCTGTAAAATATTTTCAGTCTTTGTGTCAATTTGTTGATGTTTGGATTTTACTGCGGATATACTGCAGTTTCACACTTTTTGGAAAATCTGAGTGCATCCAGAAAAAAAAAAAAAAAGAATTTAAAACACATAGATGTGTTTAGGCCGGGAAAGGGATGATCTATATGGAGAAGAGCAGCCGTAGGAGAGATGGATGAGAATAAAAGATTAACTTTATAATAAATCACACTTGTTCCCAGCCATTAATCAGCTCTTCTCCACTCCTCAAGTGCCTCATTTCACAGGCTTCGTTGTGCATGAGCTACTGTGCCTTTTGGGTCTCACAGATCAAACCTTTTTCAGTATATTTCCTGGCCTGCTATATTTCATCAAATCTCATAAAAGTGAGAGAAAAAACTGAGAATAATCAGACATGTAATGAATTGTTTTTCCCTCTGCTGCCACATCAGATCAACTGCAGTAACAGGAATTTCAAATCAAATTCATCCCACAGAATATGGCCCAAAACATGGAGAAATAATCAAAGTCAGTTCCAGTACAGCTCACTGCAGTAACTACACCTGAAATAGCTGACTTTGAACCCATCTTTTTGCCAGTGGTTGCTATTTATATATCACATTTGCATGGGTGTCCAGTAGCAGCTTCATTCTATGCATAACGAATAGGCTACCTTATTATCACCTTTAATAGCAGCTATCCTGCAGAAGAAAGGAAGCCTCCACAGGCAATCTAAAGTGTGAAGAAATCTCAAGTTATACCAAGAAATAACTCCCATCTCCAATCTACCAAAGCAGATATTCACTTTTACTTAAGTGTTTTTTTTTTTCTTACATATCAATATTAAAAATCTAAAAATCTATAATGCCTCCTCTGCTCCGAGAATCTGGAAAGCTGCAGTTGTCAAATCAGCTGCTCCTTGTTCCTCACAAGACAAACAGGACTTGGCTCTGATAAAATTGGCTTTGAGCTGTTTGGGGCAGATTTCATCTCCCCGTTAGTGGAGGGAATGTTGCCCAAGGCAGGGCAGGTGATCAATATTATCAAGGTGTATCTTCCAATGGAATCAATCACATCTGACGGCTTGCCAATACAAAGGCAGAAATGAAATGTGCCCGTGCCCCTGTGAGGAAGTAGTGAGAATCATAGTGGTCACTAATGTGACTGTGCCAGTTGCTATTCAGGTCACCTCTTTTTTGCCAATATACCAGATGAATGGTAGACATTAAAGACTACTTGGAATTCTTTCCCTTTTCCTCATTGTATTCATGCTCATTTTGACTTTGATTTGCCTTTTTCAGAGACAAAATTGTATTTTTCTATTCAGAGAACTTCACTCTAAACCAAACTATGGAATGCACTTTCATCCCATTTTCCCCTCAGGCCAAAAAAAAAAAAAAATCATTTTTCCCCACAAGGAAACACATGAATGATCATTTAAGACTGTAATGCTTTACTGGTGCCCTGAAAAAGAACACCTAAGGTCTCTGATTGCTGACTGTAATCAGGCACAAGTTTTCTTCCTTACAGAGCAAATGCCACACTTGTGAGTTTCTGATGAAACAACAGGCTTTCTAATTTGGCATTTAATGTGCCAGCAGGTGGCAAATGAGTCTCAAAGCTCGGGATGGCAGCTCCACCAGCATGACCACCCGCTCTGAAAGCATGGCCATCCTTGATGTGCGCAGCCAAAGGGATTGCCATTGACCTGCTTTGTGTGTAGGTTGGCCAAGATTGGTTGGCTCATGATGGGAGCTTTGTTTGATGACAGTGGCACTACTAAATGGGTGCGGCTCCCAATTATGCCTTAACTACCTCCTTTATCATTACCCAACCATCCTTATCCCACTCACCTCACTTCCCACAGAGTTCTGCGGTGTCGAGAAAGAGCACAGACAACCAAGAGACTCAAGCGTGTCAGAGTTGTAAGTTTCAACGTGTGTGCGTGTTTGAAAGCATTCGGGTGTGCATTTGTGCCGACCAGGCCTCCATTCATCAATGAGCTCAGCTCTCAGGGCACTGCTGGAGACACAGGTTGTCTCAGAGGACACTGATTGGCTCAGCGGGGGGCGATGAGCTGGAGGTAGATGAGGTGGAAATGAACTAAACCTGACCTGCCTAACAGTAACTCTCACACATACACACCACTCACATTTTTTTCCCACCAAAGATACACAAGCACTGCCACATAAACACACAAATAAAAGCTTTTTGGATACACTTTAATACGTTTCATTTACACTTAAATCAAATGCAGAGACCCATTTCATCAGGACATGTTTCCCGCAGCTTGACAACACCATGTGATGGCTCATCGCTCTCCTGTTTGTATTCCCTCGGGCCTTGCACGTCTGTATGTGTGATGTTCTGACATTTTTTTTCCTTAATTTTCTACATCCCACTGTGTACATGTGCGAGAGGTTCATATTTCTCTGTGATCGTGTCTGTTTGTCAGAGAGATGTTTTATCTTCTCGTGTCCCATTGTCTGGATTTCTATTTTTATGCCTCTGTGTATGGCTGCAGAAAGCAGGTAGCTTTGATTTTTTCGAATGCACCAGTGTTACTGATGTGAAAAACAATTTCTACCTACTGTAAGTTTTGTTGTCCTGTACTTTGCTGTGTGAGTTTGAGTCATTTTAGTTGCTTAAAATTGCAAATATGGACTTAAATACAAATGCTGGGATATAATCGAGTGCTAACTCAATAGCTAACTCAATTAGCTAGATTATACAAAACTCTACTTTTCAACTTTATGTAACTTTTTCAAATCCACAATGTGTCAGTGTGTGTCATATTGTATGTTTTTATCTTTTTTTAAATTTGTCACACCTATAATTACAATTCATGATACTTTTGGTGAATGGGCTATATGCACAGTTCCACTACCTCCTGAAACTTAGACAGCATCTTTGCCTCCTGTCTTTCATTATTGGACAAACTGATTAATCCAGGTTTGTCTGGTCTCAATAACTGGCCAAACAAAAAACAAAGGTGCTGTCTGAAGTTCAGGAAGTAGTGGAACCGTGCATATAGCCCATTAGGAATTTGTACCAGTTATGCTATAGAATGACATGAAATACCATGTATACATGCAAATACAAATACAGTCTAATATCATAAAGTAAGCCATCAAACAGAATTTTGAGTCATTTTAGGCAATTCTGCATTAAGGAAGCACCACTGATCGTATTTTTTTCCCTTAAGTGTGCCCTAATGAAGGCTGTTTTGCATCCTGTCTCTTCTCCAAATTCTTCTGACTCTTGTCATATTTCTTGCTGTGTCAGCATCTCTCTTTTTGGCTTGCTTTCACTGATAATGTTTTATTAGGTTTTTGTACAGAATAAGCTACACTGGGCTTTCAAAAGTGCCAGTGTGCCAATATTGTGTGCTAGTATGTGATGTGGTGCCGTAAAGCGAAATGCAGCTGTCACACAATGCCCAGGGCTGGAGCAAAAGTTGTGACTTGTGGTTTCTCAGTTCCAAGAAGCTGTAATGAAGCTGGGCAATGGTGGCTCCAGGAATGTGCATAATGAATGCCAGTGTGCCATCAAAATGAGTCAAAAGCACAGAGTTTTATAGTCAGAGAGATTCCTCCCAGCACAGAACATATGTGGGCACCTTGTCACCACTTGTGTAGTGTGCCCACGTAAAAAAGCACATTCTGAAATAAAACACATATTTCTTTGATGATGTGGTTATGAACTTTGCAGTTACGAAAGATTGTAGATGTCTGAATAATTTCTTTATTTCAGCTGTTGAGTCATAGTTAGTTAAATATTTGGAATGTTCTTTTGTTAGTTTCAGGTTCTGGAGGAATGAATCCTCTTTCTGCACTTGTTTTGTGTGCCAGCGCACATGTTAAATCTATCAACCTCTTTTTTTTTTTCTTTTTTTTTTTGCTTGTTTGTTTTTTAGGATTGCCACTACTTCTTGAGTGAGAGTTTAATGACACTGCGGCATGAAGAAAAGCTTTTGCCAGCTCACATGACTAAAGTAAGTATGTCATACAAATACTTATGATCTTTGTAAGTGGGACCAACATTCTTAAATGACACACTCACTATAATGCAGCTACACTGGCTTGACTTCTCTTTTTATTGTATTGTAGTGTCATTAAAACCCACCCATCCTGTTTGGGTGGAAATGTCAATCACAAAAAGTAAGTGATAATTCATGCCGACCCTTGAATGACCCAACTGGCTGATTCAGGCCCATCTCTGCTCTGTTTGCTACGACTGTGTAATGTCTGTTATTACAGTCAGCCTGCCATCCAGCAACATCAATTATGCCAATAAGACGTTCCCTCTGCCAACATTCCACACACATTATAGAGTGTTGACACATCAGTTTTCACCCTATTGTGACTGTAGCAGGAGGTGCACTGCTTTCTGCTCAAAGAGGAAATAATGCGACAAAGTGAAGCTCATATAGCTCATTTAAATGAGATCAGGGATCAGTGTTGCTGGCTTCATCACATTCACAACATTATGTCTCATGAAAAAGATGACACAATCACAAAAAAGGAAACCAGATGAGGAAAACCTACCAAGTGGGTGTTCACCTTTTGAGAAAAAGACTCATCTTGTAAAGGAACGCATACAGGAGATTCTGGCAAACTGAGAATTAATGAAATGTTCTTTTGTAAGTCAGTGGTTAAAAATATGCATTATTTGCCTTTCCTGCTTGTATCGTTTCTGAACACTAACACAACTTCCTAATTAGTTTCTGATTCAATTTGTGTCTGTGAGGTGGCTGAGATGAAAAAAAATCTATTTGTAGTGAAAAGATTATCAGCCTGAAGCTGGCCTCTACAGTACGAGTGGGAAAGATAAAGCACCCGTGGCCTCTGTCACCATCAATCCCAATGACCACCAGCTCCACACAGCCTGTCATTCCTTTAACACTGCTGGCCACACCAAACTGAAAGGAGGAGGAGTGATAAAGAGAGCCCAGGCAAAGGCAAAAAGTCAGCTGAGGTGAAAAGTTACAAGACAACTTGAAAGTAAAAGTAAAAAGATGTAACTAACCAATCAATTTCAACCATCGTACAGCATAAGAAGTCATGGGTAAGGGTGAAAAAGAGAATAGAGCTACTGTATGGAGGAAGAGTTGAAAAATGATGAGTGAAGAGAATGATGCTCATCCTGCAAGCTTAGAAAGGCAGAAGAGAGACGCCGTCAGGCACTGAAGGAGAGAGCAATTAGATTTATCTGCTCATTAACAGAAGGGATAATTGACTACAAGAGTCTGCAGCGATACACTAGGAGACAGGGGGAGAAGGAGAGAAAATGAGCCAGGGAGAGAAATGAGAGCAGGTGGAAGGAGAAAAGACGGGAGGCAGGCAGGGAGGGATCGGGAAGAAAAGGGAACAAGGCAGGGGGAATAAACAAGGGAAAAGTGAAAAATGGAAAGAATGGGGAGAAAGGCGAAAGAAGGATGGAAGAGGGAGAAAATCATCCCACAGAGATCACTGAAAAAAAGGATTAGTAAGAGGAGCGGGAGTAGGAGGGAAGGCAGGAGGAGTAAATGAGGATAAATGTACAGAATGCTGTTTGCGTGGAGTGTGTGCACGCGTGTGTCTACACTTCTTGTACTTATGTTTAAAGGCACTGTGAGACGAGTTCTCACACACCCTCCTTGGTGTTTTGTTTTAGGCAGAACTGGTTTAACAGAACGTGCACTGGCGGTAGGAAACTGAGGATCTGCATGCACATTTTACAGTAAATTCAAATGCATGTGCAAACATGAACAGCAGATCAGGGCCAAAGCTTAATCGTTGTCCACCTGCAATCCGTTTTCAACAATAGCTGCAATCAAATCCTGAGATGTTTCTTAGAAATACTGAGATGTGCGTCATTAGTGCCTCCTGTTTGGCAATCAGTCCCTCATGCCGACATTATTTAGTCACCGAAAATTAAAGCAACGCAATGATGATGGATAAGACCTTCATCACTCAGACTCAAAAGGGTTCAAATGTCTTTCATAAAATCTGTCAGATTGAAATGCTTTGATTTTTAATAAGCAGCAACTGTTTATTTCTGTATTTTTAGTTACGCAACCTTGCCAACTGAAAATCGCAATCAGATAGCAGCTATTCTTTCCCTTTCACCAGGTGTTGTTTTGAAGAAGTTGTGATTCCTGCATTGATTACATTCACTGATATATCTTAGAAGGTGTGACAAAGCTTAGTACAGTATAGGAGTTTGTTTATAAAGTGTAGGCTTCTGACTCTAGGGAGAAAATCATGTTATTTCCTTTTACTTCATCTAAAAACATGGCTTGGAAATGGAAAAGTAAGTAAATGTCTCTGCAATATTTCACAGATGGTTCAGACTTAAATATCACAGTTAAATGAACTGACATTTATGTCCTGTGGATAATTATTCCTACTGGCAAATCCTTATTTGGTGATTCACTTTTAATGTTTCTCATACTTCAAGTAAATACCTGCCAAATTAAACTGACTTTTTCTATCAGCTCAGGTAAACTTTATCAGTGCTAATTACAAAAAAAACACACTAAATCAACCTTGTGAACTTAAACCTGCAAACCATCAGCGTGTTAATATTGTAATTATTTCATTAGCATACAGCTCAAAGCCTGTCACACCACTGACATCTTCATTAGGGCTGTAAGGCGCTTACTGCACATGCTTTAAATATTATTCAGTAAAGAAAACATCATTCTCTTTATTTGACTAAATGCTATGAAAAGGTTTACCTTGACAACATATGCACACCCTTGTTGCCAGGAGGAGAAAAACAAACATTATAGCTGATCATTTCAATTATATTAACTAAAAGTGATATTTCCTTTAAGACATTTCTGATCATGTCTACTTATCTTATTATTTCTACAGACATTTTGATGAAGTGTTGGTCTTCTAACCATTTTTATTTCTCTCTGAACTAGAATGCACCCTGCAAATTCTACGGCAGCATATGCCACCCATGTTTTCCTTAAAGCTCTAAGGGATTTAGGGTTTAAAAGACAAAAGCTTTGAACATTTGACTCTGTGAAGCAGCAGCCTGACTCAGAGCCAGACACACAAGTGTTTCTGGGATGGCTAGACACGAGCCAACGTGTGACGTAGCATTAATGCAACATTACTCGTTTGATCCCACAGAGGTGGACTGAGCCCACACACTAGAGGAGATAGTGACAGAGAGAAAAAGGCGAAATAATGGCGAGGATGAGATAGAAAAGCAACCTTTGTCACCTCCTTCATCTTTTTTCTGCTGATGAGTCAATGAATCTCCAAGCCTAGCAGCTATTACACTCAGTTGCATCATGAATCCCGCAAAGATGAGAAAGTAAAACACATGTGGGAAGGTGAGAACAGGCTAAGAAAACTCTTGACTCTTCACCACTCCTCAATGCCCCTACTCTCCTGCTCGGCACTTTACTCGCCTTATCGCTTTCTTTAACTCCCTCTCATCCCTGAGGCACTGTGTTGAATTACGCCTCAGTATACCATTCATATGTTTATTTCAAATAAAATAATCCAATGCATCATTCCAAAGCAGAGAAAATGTGTTGTAATAGCAGAGTTTCAGGATTTATTTCACTAATGCAATTATGTATGGTGTTAATCAAGTGTTATATATGCGGTTTTAATCATTATGTTCTTGAAGTTAATCAAATGTATTTGTATTATATTCATGCTTAGGCAACACTTGCACATATAAATAAGCCTCAAAAGTTCCATGCAATCAAATCCCTTTAAATATAACTAATTCTTATTTTTTTTTTTTCAGTAATGCTTTTAAAATATAAAACTTAAATATACAATATAAAAGGGGAAAAAAGGCAACTGCCATGTAAAGCAGGGAGATTTAACTTCAATACATGTATCAGCCAACTTATTCCACAATGAATTACATGGTAATAAGTAACCTGGTGTGTGACGTGCTGCCAAAATTATGTGAGATGGCAAATTTGTCATGGCGGACAATTTAGGGATGGGCGATATGGACAAAAAACATGTTACGATAATTTTTTATTTATCATGGTAACAATAAGTGACGATAAAAACTATCAGAAAATATTTTGTATGATAAATCTGTCACTACACTCTGTCTTGAAAGCCCTACAAAATACTAGAAGCCACTAAACTATATAATTAAGTTCAAGTAGTGCACCTGTATTGCAAAACTGTAGTGACACCAATCAAACAAGTCTGAAATATGAGAGACCAAACTCCACATTTATTCAAACGATGCAAACAGCAAAACTAACTTGGCTTATTGAAAAAAAACCAAAGTAGTGCAACTGCAAACACAACCTGATAAATTGTCATCTCACGATAAAAACGATAAATTCAAATTGTTATTGTGGGGAATTTCTTTGACGATATATCGCACACGATAAAATATCGCCCATCCCTAGCGGACATACAAATTCTCTCTGGCCGAGACAAAAACACATGTATAACATTACTATGGAAGAGATGCAGGACAGAACTTTATGGAGAGAAAGAAGATTGTTAATGCTGAATCAATATACAAGAGAGACTGCTTTGATTTATCATTGGAAACACTGGATATTCAAGCACAACCATTCTTTTTCACAAAGGTTGTAATGGATTGAAAAGATCCGTAAGTATCAAAATGGTGGCCGACGTACAAGCTGTTTGACTTCTCTAAATTCTGTGGAAAGGAGCTTCAGTGCTTTCTATTTCATTTCTTTTAACAAAGGAAATACTGGAGCATCCTATGAAAGAGAGGAGATAACTCCATCCCAAAACTCGTTATGGCCACATGACCCTTAAGAAATAAACTTGGTTATTTTTATCCATTTGTACTTACAGTACTGTGATTGCATACTGTCATTTCCTTAGTTCATTGAATTTCTCTTAACAGCTTTCCTTAAATACATGCTGTTTTCCAACAAGGTCAAAGAAAAGAACTTACAAAAGGACAATAGTGGGATTTTTTTTCCTAACATATTTTAACCCTATTCTACTCCACTATGCAACCATACCCACTGTTCTTTTTCCTACTTCATTTAGTTCAGTTCATTCACACATATGCATTTAGCAATATTTCAATGACCAATGTGTTGACAGGGTTACCCTAAGGAAGCTACTTCACGTGTTTAGGGGGCCCATTTTTCTATAAATAAAACTATATTAGTAAGAATATGGACCAGATATTCTGTAATTACAACACATAAACAGAACAGACTCAGAAGAAAGCAGATAGATTTGTTCTGAAAGACAAAATGAGGGACCTAAAAAAATTGGCATCCTCTGTTCCCTTACCTTAACAGAGAAACCAGGATATCCTAGTAAGCACTCTAAGGAAGGAGATGGGGATAAAATTAAAAGCTTTTGTGGATTTGATGGAATAAGGAAGGAGGGTTACTATCACTTGTGTTTTTTATGTCTGTGTATTCATTTCTTTCCTGGGGGTGTTTTCTTTTTTTCTAATTTGTGTATCTTTTATTTTTGTGTCTAATGCAATCTTTTAAAGAAACATGTAATAGTTGAGGAAAGTGCCGCGTTCAATGATTTTTTCTGAATAAAAATGCATGAAAACAAGAAACATTCCCAGCTTTCTGATTATATTAGAATAATGTATACAGTTGAGACACAACAGAACATTTATGCAACACTTTGAAGGTATGTTGCTGTTGTCCTGCCATTTACTTTCACATTTATATTGTGTCTATTTAAAGGTAGAGTCCAAAGTCCCCGCAGCGTTTCTGTTTGCAAACAACAGTATTCAAACTGAGCGCCCCTCCCTCTCAGGCTAATGGCCGCCTCGTTCTTCTGCCTATTCAGCTTCAAGCGTCTCCTTCAGAGCTCAGAAGCGGGTAAAAGCCAAACCAATATTAACCCTGGTTTTTCCAACGTGCACTATCCCAAGCTCTTACCTATTTTTCCGTTCATTCTTTCTTTTTTCCTTTGAGAGTTTGAGTGACTGGCGTCTGCTCCAATCATGAGCTTATTCCCACACGGCGTCATGCCCTTAGCTCTGTCATTGGCTGGTGATATAAACAGAAATCTCCATCCAGAAACGTCCCAAACACACCAAACAAAACGAAAAGAGCGAATTACAGACGGGGGGAGAGAGTTGCATTCAAACGCACCATTGAACGTGAATAGAGGCCCAAAGGCGCGGTTTGAGACAGATTTCACTTGCACAAGTCTAACGTTTATTTTAAGAGAGGAAACTTCGGACTCTACCTTGAAGTTTATAACAAATAAATACACAACAAGGTTCATGCTCTTAAAAAATACAGAGCCACTTAAGTTTATAATAGAACTCCATTTCTGTGCTCCTCTTCCACTAATTAATAAATATACTGTATCTACAAATTTTGCCTGGGGTGAGGCTTGTCACTTTGGCAACCAAGCAGGCTGGTCTGACAGGAAGACATAACAAGAGCACAAAGACTTTAATGCTTCAGTCAATAGTAAACAAGCTTCTAACTTTGTGTGCTAACTGCACAGAGTTGTAACACTGTGGTGGCTCCCATCACATCATGAAATGTTCAGAAGTTACGTTCATGCCATGCATTTCTCAGAGACAAGGCTGATTTAAATATGCTGTCGCCATCTATAATAATGTTCTCCTTTGAGAAAAAGGTCACTATGTGTGTGTCTGTGTGTTGTAATCTCAGCTGCTCTGTTTTCTGCTGCGGCACCCTTTGTCTGGTCAAACTAGCATTTAAGAACACAAGAGTCTCAGCCATACTGTCCACAGCATGCAATCTTTCAGATTATTCTCCACAAAACTAAACACTGATTTATATCATAATGAACCATTGATAACCTTTCAAATCTAAAACGTTGGAGCTAGCAAATCGCAAAGGGGCATGATTCATTTTAATGCTACACAGCGTCTTATCCACGTTTTAAACCTGCAGTGTCCACAGTTTTATAAATCCACTCACTTCAGAATCAGAATAAGAACAAATTTTATTGTCATTGAACCGGTGTCACAAAATTTTCTTCCACTACAACCCATTCCAAGATCAGACAAACGAAATAACAGAAGATTCAGCCTGATTTTGTGGTTCTTCTTGTCATTAAAACATTATGTGACATCTACACTTGCCTGTGACATCATCACATTTTCAAACCTCATCACAAATTAATTTTCCATAGTGCATAGACTGAAATGCTGAGACAAAAATACAGAGGAAAGTTAACATCTGTTACGTCCTGATGAAGTGAATAAAAAGCATTTTACTGAATTGAGTCGCCAAAGATGCTCTGATAATGTGTTGATGATAATAAAACCTCCTGGATCCATTTGAAGCCAGAATACGACTTAGAAATTACAACAGTGACGGAAGATTCATCTTGTTCAGCTGAATCTCTGTGATGGACATAAACTTCTCTGTATAACACAAGTGTTTCTGTCTTCACCTCCTTAGAGGATTTTCAGGTGGTTACAGCAACATATTTCTTAACATATAATCTCTCTTTGTTTGATAGTGAGCTCCCCTGCATCCGTGCACATCTTTGTGTGTGCATGCATCAGGGTGAAACTCTGCTGTTTGCAAAACAGAAAGCATAATATACAGATAGAAATGGCATGCTGTGGTGTAAATAACACAAATAGCATCAGACCGTTTAGCTTTTAATTCAAGGACAAAGAATAAACCTGTTCTAGAGGAAATTACCTAAATGACCAGCCTTCAGTGTTTTGTTTGCATCTTGCAGGTGATAAATGTAGAATATAGAGCAGTTCATATTTTGAATTCCTGCATCTCCTGGATATATATATATATATATATATACACATATATATTATACATATACATATACATATAACTTTGAACACAGTTAATAATCAGATTAGTCGACTTACATACATATATATATATATATATATATATATATATATATATATATATATATATATATATATATATATATATATATATATATATATATATATATATTTTGTCAGAACATTGAACAAAATGTATTTAAAAGAAAAATAAAACAACAGTTTTTCAGCCCCAGTAGCATCTTTATGTTGGTGTTGTGTTTACCTTAGAATGATGATTAGGGCGATTCAAACTCCCCAAGTTGCAACAAAAAGCAAATCACTTGCAGATGCATCTATTGAGCTGTACAAACAGCAGCAAAACACATTTAACTACAAAGACCATATTCTACAGCTAAGAACCTTCCCAGAAAAAAAGGATAAAGCTCCAATCAATTATAATCAAGCTTTTCCAAGATAGGGAGCATATGAGCGCCATGAGGGGCTTCAAGGTCATTTGTAGTTAAGGTTTCATTTATTTCTGAATGAGATGCTGCTCCTCTAAAGCAACACACACTGCTTTCCTTTTGCATCTTTTATATAATGAAATTCACTTCTATTCATAGACACCACGAAAAAATGGTTCTGGTCACATCTTTGTCAGTCCATAGCAATTATCCATAACTGGACAGGAGTCCATCAATCATGCTTTTTCGGAACTGTTTAAAGTACCGAGTTTCAAACTTTTATAATTTAAAGATTTACAGCTGACAGTTTTATATCATTGTGGGAATTATGAGTGCAGTCTTTAAAAAAATGTAGCCTTCCACTACAGTATGTGGGTCTGCTTTTGATGCTGCATTTCTGCCTCTTTCCACTTTTTCCAACACTGCTGCATTTGAAGGGTTTTACAAAGAAGTGTGATTGTAAAAGTGGAGGCAGGGTTGAGCTTCTAATAGTTGGCCTGCTCTCAACTTTTAAGACTGTGAAACTGTCAAACATCACAACTTTCCATCCAAACATAGGCACACATTACATTTGTGCATGCACAAACACAAACATGCACACACACGCTATACCTCCATGCCTGACAGGAAAAGGAAATGGCTTTTCTCCATTTGGAGAGCCACAAACAAGAGGTGCTGCCGGCCCATTTCAGATAGCAGTCCTCTTAAAGACCCCCTCTGTCTATGAATATGGAGATGAGGATTTAGGAAAGCAAGTGGAAGGAGGGGGAAATTTGAGGGAGGGAAAGATCAGAGAGTGAAAAGAGGAAGAGATTCTGTCTCTAAGGGGTTTTCCTCCTTGCCCTGTGGCCCTTGGCTGGATTTATGCACTGGATTTAGAGGACTATCAGTCTGTGTGTCTGTGTGTGTGTGTTGCAAATAAGAAGGTCTATGTAGACACAGAGCCTGAGGCGACAGGTCAGAGAGTAATCACACACAAACATGCACTCAGTAATGTGACAAAAGGACACTCACACACAAACACTCCTAATCAGCTCCTTTTTCCCTCATCCATTTTCTCTTTTATACAATCCCCACTATCTTCTCCACTCCGTTAAACACATCTGCAATCACGCACTCTCATACAGAGCACATACACCTATGAATCAACTGAGTGCACTTCTCCACCTGGCTCCTTCTCATCCTTCTGTTCATCTTTCCCCTCATTCACTGCTGAGACACTATTCGTTGCACCTTAGATAAGCCTATATGGCTTTCCTTCTCGCCCGCCTTCATTTATATGCAGCTCTCCAGCAAAACAAACAGTCGTCCATGTACAGCAGATTGCATCTCAGTATCACCATCCAGCAGCCATTACACACCACATGAATTATGGATTGTTGTGGAAGGAGGAGGTCAGGCAGGGACCACAAAGGCCAATCCCCTGGATCCTGTAAGATTATTGACAAGAGCAAATGTAAGTGTTCAAACTCATCATAATTACTGTTTGTTACTCTGTGCTTACAGCATATGAGCACTGACCTGTGACCTGCGCAAAATGAAATTACAAACAGATGAACTGAATTATCGTGATCGTAACTCCCAACTTATCATTACTGTAACTACACAGAAGCTAAACATAGAAATTAAAACATAGTTAAACATAACACTGCGCTGTTATTTCACCCTTACAGTAATTATTGCATCATGGGAATGTTTTCATCAGCACCATATACAATCACTAATGCATTAATCCAAGCTTAATCTGATGATGAAACCCACCCACTCCGTCCTACGGTGGAAAAGAACAGATTTTCAAGTCTTAAAATTAAACTTTAAGCTTGCATAATAGTGATTTTAATTTAAGCGACTTTGTTGAGTTTCACGCAAAAGTTCATTCCACTGTTTCACCAAAACAAACCAATAAAAACCCATCAGTCCTTAAATGTTCAAGATAAACAAAGTAACTGGTTATCTTTCAAAATTCTAGTCTTCCTAAAGTAAAATTCCCTCTGGAGAACCATGGTGGCTTAAGGGTTTAAGTGTTGACTTTAACGTTTAACATCCCTGACCTGAAAACGAAGAGTTTCTGCTGCATTTCATTCCCCCACATCTCTCTTCTTATGTCAGCTTTCTAATAAAGATGTGAAATAACTCCAAATACCCCCTTTGTGTTGCAATCTCTGTACTGCAGCCCCAAGAGGAAACAACTGTTGAGGGAAACACAAAGAGCAAATTTTGTACAAAAAAAAAAAAAAAAAAGCAACTTGATTAACTACTTTATCTGCACAATTCAGACTGCTGAGGACTCATTAGATTCATCTGACATTCTGCATCTATTTTAGCTCAAAAATAGGACAGTGAACGGCCTTCCTCCTCTTACACTGTAATCAAGTTAGTAATGGATGCACTGAAACTCATGCACAGAACCAATAGTGCCATCAACCATGAAGTCATATGCATGAGATTTTTTTCTTTAAAGATAGTCTTAAAGCTTCAGATTTTTTTTTTATTATCTATATCAAACATACATACATATAAACACAGATGGTGGAACTGATCAGTCAAATATTTGTAGGTTGCAGCAACCAAAGCACCAGAATGATACATAAGCATTTCATTTATCTGTAAACCATGGATAAGTATAAACTAAATGGCCTTGGAACATGAAAACAGGCCCACCCCATCAACCAGCATTTCCAGCATAGCCCTGATTATCATAGTGGAATGAATTACATGAAACTTTGTCTGACAGATCCGTGTTCCAGGGAAATGTGATACCAGCAATTTTGCTTAGTTTCAGTTCTCACCTTGCAAGTCAGCAAGATTCTGGTCAGATAGATCATACCTACTAAAGAATCCATAGCAGGCTGCAGTCTTCAGACTGCTTGAAACCAGGTATGCTTGTTGCGCTTCTTTAATTTCATTCATGGAAATCCACTTGTGATAGTCGGGGACTGGCAGATGCTTCACCCAATCATCTGAAAAGTACTTTTTGAAAGTGCTTTTGAAAAGATTTCCACAGAGGTCTCCCAATATGATCCGATGCAGCAAACCATCTGGTGTGTCAGGCTATAAAATTCAAGTCCTGCGTTTGGAAAGTGTGTTTTTTCCTTTTTTTGTTCTTGTTTTGTTTTCAGTCCCTGTTAAGTCTGGTATGGTACTACTTTGTTCGGGTCATAAAAGAAAAATATCTGGGTTAAAATGGAGCCATTATGTCCCTAGAAAGCATCAATATGTGACAATTTGGTTGTAAGATTGGACTCCTTTTTGTCCAAATTGCATATTTCCATAATTTCAGTGGCAATATTTCTTTCAGTTGATGGGGATGTTTGAAAATGGGATGCAACTATTTTGAAGTATACCTTAAAGGTGCCATGAAATAAAATTTTACTTTTTTGGGGTTTGGGATTATAAAATAATTAATGTGGGATGAGGAGGGAGGATAAATTCCGGGGGGGGAAAAAAGTTTCTGTTATGGTGTGAAGCTTTTCTCTCTGACAGAAAAAAATGAAACAGAGAGAGGCTATCATTCATGTAATTTTATCATCTACGTAATTCACAGCTCAAAAAAGAGCACCCTAAAAAGCACCCCCCCCCCCCCTCCTCCCCCCTTTCTTCTCCTCCGTTCCCCTCCCCCTCCCCCTCCTTCCCCTTGGCTGATTAAGGTTCGTATAGGATAGTAGTAAAATCAGGTGAGAAAAAAAAGAATTTAAAAAAAAGAAATAAAAGGAAAAAACGGGGGAAAGGGGAGGGGGCTTAAAACTTGAAATTATATTAAATTTATAAATTTTTAAATCGTCTTGACAGATAAGGTGCTCAAACTCTGGAGGGTAGATGTTAGCAGAACAACCTGAATCACCCAGAAGGAAAGAGATACAAAGAAAAAAAAGGAAAAGAAAAAAAAGGGGTAAAAAGAAATAAAGGGTAACGTGGCGACCGACAGGACCCAACACAGGACCGGACGGAATTATGAAGAAAAGGAGGCGAGGTTTTTAAAATCAAAATTATTCTTTAAATATTGTTTATATATTTATTAATGTAATAAAAAAAAAAACAAACAAAACAACCTAAACTATAATTCATTCTTAAATTTACTTCCATGGATGGAAAAATAATAATATATTTCATTTGAGAAAAATGTTTTCAGTTTATTTGGATAAAAGGATCACTTTAATCCCTTTCTTTTTTCTTTTTCTGAAACAATTGTTAAATGCTGCTTTTTACTCCTGCAAAGTTTCAATGAACACAAAGGGCTCACTGACCTCTTTGGCACATCATTATCATTATTATGATTATCACTTTTACTGCATGGAACAGTTAAAAACATGCTTGAAGTGTTGCTAAGAAATAATTAGCAGAGCAAAAAGCATAGAGGAGAAAACTTCCTCCAGTTGTCCAGAGACAAGCAGTTCATGTGTATTGGTGGCTCTAAATGAGCTAATGTGACTGTGACTACCGTATGTACCCTAATTTCTCACCTAATGCATGCTGGGAAAGGCTCCAGCCCCTCTGTGACCCTGCACAGGATAAGCGGGTGTAGAAATTGGATGGATGGATAATTAGAGAAACAGACAGCACTAGAAGCCATGACACTGTCATCCCATTTATCATCATGCCCATTACTGTAATCATAATTCCAACCATCATAATCATAATCACCATGACACCTGTTTCTTCATCACCATCATCATCATCCACCCACAAGGATGGTAACTTACAATATCACCCCAACCATCATCATCTTCCAACTCCGCTTGACGTCACGGCCACGGCCGCATGCACCACCGTCCTCCGTAGTTTCACAGACCTTGTCAGGTCTCATTTCTTAACAGTGGCACCATATAATGAGAGCCATAACCATTATTGTTCAAAGGTCTCCTGTTCCAATCCCTTACTTTACCAAATGACTTTCCTTTGCCCCGACTCTCACACCATCTCTATTTCCCATTCCCCTGCTCTAATTACACACTGTTTGTTTGGCCTTCTGGCTGCCCCCTAATGCAGGGGGGAGGCGTCATTAAAATGATTTACGAATGTAATCTGCCCCACCCAACTCCAGCCTGCCCCCCCCCCCCCTTCCCATTTCTCCCCAAGTTCCCGCCCCCTGACACCCCTCAGGTATGACTCAGCCTAATATCACTAGCTGGATTAAAATCAGCCGGGATTAATCCCTTCAGCTCGCAGCCTTCCTTCTTTCCTTCTTTCTGCCTTTTCCACCTCTGCATCTTCCTCCACCCTCCATGATGGCCAACTTTTTAAAGTTTAAAACTGTTTTCATGAGTTGACATTCTCCAGCCTACTCCATCTTCTCACCCTGGCCTCGCCTCTCATCCTTCCCCTCAGATTCACAGACAAACATTATTTCCCTCTGTAATTATGTTACGCCAAGAAACTGTAATCATTTTGGATGCCTGACTCAAATGCATCTCCTTCCACTTGCTCTGCTTCATACTTTAACTCAGGAAGCGAGGCAGATGCTTTCCTTCCTGTTCTTAATTTGTCATCATTGCCCTGATGACTCACTTTCTCAAACTTTTTCCTTGCCTTATTTGACCCAGGCACAAAGAAACACACTTCAGCCCTGTAAGAAAAAAACGTATAATACCTATACAAGAAGCAAACAAAAACAGCAGGATTAAAATCAGATTCAATTAATCCCTTATTCCCACGGCCACCTACTCAGCAAGGCTCCTTTCTTGTACTTTCCACATCACTAACTTCCTCATTTTACCTCTAAACTGCTATCTTCTTGGGTTAAAATGGCTTTGAGTGTGTGGGAGCGGTTGAAAAAAACATTTTTTTTCTAACTCTTATGGCATCTCTCTCACCTGATTTTCCCACACCCCCGCTCTCTGCTTTTAATTAACGCTCTTTATTTCATAGCTCTCCCCGCTAATCTCTCCATCAGAGGCCTAGAGCACAAGAGGCCGAGCTTTAACTCCCATCATGGGCTCTTTTTTACAAAATAGAAAATGGCAACAAACACAAGTCAAGGCTTCCACACAGTGATAATGACTGATAATATTTAAACACGCACATACTCATCTCTTGAAACACATTAATGTGCTCAAATGAAAAATCGAACATTGCATAGGCAAAAATATCTAAACTGATTTATAGAAAGAAACATACACTTTCGCTTTATGTTGCTCACTCAAGGTGCTGCGAGGCTGACGGTTTATCAACCATTTTAGGCGATAAGTTTAAAATAACATAAAACGGGTCATTTTCACACAGCTGAAGTCTTTACAGAGGAAGACTCATACTGATTGGTGACAGCTTTATATTTAAAAAAAGAGAACATGTGGTAAGCTTGTCTTTATTGTACAACATTGTCACTAGGGTTGGAAGAAATAGAAAAAAATATAAATAAAAAAAAAATTAATAATAAAAATATATATATATAAAAAAAAAAAAAAAAAATAAAAATAATAAAAATTATAAGTTGAGGTGCGGTGGCTATTTAATATTTTAATTAATTACTTACTAAAAAAATAATACATAAAAACACATTAATAGTCATATTTTGACTCGGTTCGTATGGATGAATGAAGGGGTAAAAAGGGAAGAAACCAAAAAAATACCGAATTCCAGGGGGAGGTGGAAAGGGGGGGAAAAAGAAAATTCAATTCCAGCTTTTTCGGGGGGTGGAGTGATGGGGTGGTGGGGGGGGGGGGGGGGGTGGGATAAGAAGCAAGGGAAAAAAAGAAAAAAAAAAAATCAGTAAATATATAATTTTTATTTAATTTTTTATATATAATATTTAATATAAATTTATAAATATGATAAATAAATATTGTCACTATATTAACAAATATGCCGACACATTTATATAAGACAGTTTATGTCCCCGGTCGCATAAAGCAAAGCCAACTCTCACATTTGCCAAGCTGAAACAGTTTTTCCATTGTTGCTTAAAGAAAGACATGTGGCACTCCACCAAATTTATGCGTGAAGGTCAGCATACTCGTCATAGATTGTGCTAGCCGGACTGTGGAACCATTTCTTCTGTGGCTGTGGAGGAGCTTTGTCGAGTCTAAGAAAATTGCCCTTGATGATGCAATTGCGACGTCATCAGGGTTATCTGTACAAACAGACGGCCTCTGTCACAACTGGCAAGTAAAAGGTTGTCTATCTCTGTTTCTCCTGCTTTGATCTTTTTTTTTTTTTTTTTTTTTTTGGGGGGGGGGGGGGGGTCTGAACAGACTCCTAATTTCATGAGTGTAAATCAGAGTTAGAGGAGTTACAAGTTTACTGGAGGAAATATTAAGGGAATACTGAATTGTTCCAATCACACCACCTTGCAATGGATAACATACAGTATTTACAGATTCAGATTCTTGCTCAGATCCATCCCTTGCATGTCAACTCTGGCAGAAAATCCAAGGGTAATGACTCAATATTGAATTCAATGCTTCAGCATTACAGTCCACAATCCAGTGAATGGTATCGCAGTAGATTTTTCTATTTTTCCAAATGAACACTATAATCAGCACTCCTATAAAGGCTTAACCAATTACTTGTCAAGTGTACTGTCACAGTCATGCAACTTTGCTAGGCAATTTAATGTCATACAAACAATTAAACTTAGCTATTTGATTGTGTTTTGCCCATTGATTTTATGAAAGTAAGAGGGGTTCCTGTGCCTTTGACTGCCACCCCTTTTGTTTCTAGAGGCAATTTGCACAAAAAGGGAGAACAAACAGTTGGAAATAAAAAAAAATGCTGATGAAAATGTGACATTTCTGTTAGTTTGAACCTTTCCTTTATTCATATGTGAATGTTTCCAATTAGCTAAGATAACAGCAATCATAAAATAATTGTGAGAAGGTTCATTGTCAGTACACCTCATCTACCGTACTTCATTGATATTCCAGCATTCCCATTACACCATACTTGCAAAAACCTTCACAAGTGTTCTGAGTGGAGTGTGAAAATGCAATATGGCAAAGAGAGAGATAGCATCAAACAGGGGGTGTTTGGGCTTTAGGCAACATTTTATTTGGAGCTCTAATCTTTCCAGAACATCATGCTGTCTGTATTAACAGATCCTCAACACAGCTGCATATCATACTCATAGATGAAGTAATTAACAACAATCTTTCAACAGACTCTTGGATGAGAAAACAAGTTAACACACAGTTTGTTCACCAAAGTTATTCTGCTGCATCAGAATAACATGTATAGTATGACCATGCAAAAAGGGGCACACATGCATGGACACACAGCTAAGGCCTTCATCAGTCTGTAAGGCATGTATGTAATCACAAAAATGACAGCTGTAGAGTTGTCAGAAGATTGTGCCATGTCAGAAAAAGGACAGAACAAGTCTGCTCTGCATCTAATTAAGGTCGAACAGGGAACTGTTGACAGCCACCACTAAATGATTGTGAACATGAATTGCGTGAGTGCCCTTCCAACAAACTTCACACTGACCTCGGATGAATAAGACAGAGGCGTGTTCACACAGAGGGAAGCAAATGCAGCAAACAGTGTGCAAATGATCTGGTCAACTGCTGGTCTATTGTGATACCAATGTTTCAACCCTGAAAAAAATAACTCATTACACTCAGTGTTGGAACCCAAAGATGCTGCTTGAAGTACAGTATTTCTGGTATTATAATATTTGTGTCTGCCAGTATCATGTTGCTGGATCAATGTGTCCTCCATTGCTACACTGCAGTTAAGTGTCAGGTTTTATTGTTTCAGTTAGTGGAGTGGTCTCCAATAAAATGCAATAGAGCTCTATTGATAATGTAATAAACGTGTACTGGGTACAAATCATTACACATGCGAGAAAGCCAATGCTAATGTCCATTATTTTCAATCAGGAAATCACAACAAATAACATTATTCTTAATTTTCTGTTGTATTTCTTTTATCAACACATTCCTCACACATTGTACTACATACGTATTAGTGTTGAAAAATTAGGGTGTCCGTGTTTACCCATTAAAATAGTATCCTGTAGTCTTTTAGTACATGCTGTCCCACCACCCACAACATGCACAGGGCATCCAGGCATGTCTTACCATGTGCCCTCACATGCTCAGCTGTCAAAGGTTTGGACACAACATCCCATAAGTGTGTTCAAACCTTTGACTGGTATTGTATATTGTAGGCTTGTTAGGCTATGCTGGCCTTGCGTATTTCACTCAGCTAGCTAGCCACTAGCTGTAAGAGTGCTGTCTATTTTGGGCTATGCACAGTGGGTCCTGCTAACAGAGTAAAATGCAGGACATTTGTGGGTCGCACACTATGAGCCTGAGATTGGACGGCTGACTTTGGGCAGCCTGCTGTGGGTGTCTCTCTCTACCGGTGTGAAGCGGAGGGCTCACCTGGGTCCTTCCTTAAAGCGAACACCCACACTGATATGTGGACATACTGTGTGGGCAAAGTGCCGCTGTGAATCAGCTTAGTGTCAGCAACCTACACTGACTCCACTATTCACTCCGGCCCACCGGGACCCCACCTGGACCCCACCTGGACTTCTGAATGTGAGGCCACCAATGTGCCCCACATTTTTTGCCAGATACAGTTGCAAGGCTCATAGTAGACAGTCCACCGCATAGTTTTTCTTTTTTTGTTAGTTTTTTGTTTGTTTTCCTTTTGCTTAGTGTTTTGGCTTTGTTTGCATATTTGTTTGCCCCCCCCCGTACAGTGGTTGCACATTTTACTGTATCTTAATTTAATTCCAGCAAGCCAGGTTTCCAATATTCAATAAGATAGTACCACATGGCTGTGTAGCTAAGGCAACATAGAGAGTACTTTGCAGCACTGTCTGTCATGTCTGTTTTTTGTGTATTTATGGAGGAATGCTCTTATTACAAGGATCACCAGATTTGTGAAGGAAAAACAAAAGTAGTATCATAGTCATATCTTTGGCAAATTATAGTTATGTAACACCTTCATTGTGAAGGTTCTATGGAGCACTTCAAGTTTTTCCCATTCACCAGTTAACATACTCATATACTGTAGCACTTTTAAATATGCACTCAAAATGTAACACTTTATTTTCCCCTCTGCTGCACAATATTGTACAGTAATAAGTGTCAATACATCTCCAATAGGCTCATAGTAACTGTAATGTCCTTGGTTTATCAAAAGAATATTTCTAATAAAGCACAGAGTGGTGCATTCACTAGAATTCACAGTTCTAAGGTTGTCAGGTGTACAAATGCATCATCAGAGCCTGCCTCTGTTTGCACGTGATTCTGCTACACTAGCAATAAGAGCAAAGGAGATAAAACCAAATGTAAAGTTAAGAATGACAGCCCGGTGTGAAGTGCATGCAGATGATGTTCTGTAGTGTACATCTGTGAAGTAGCTTCTGAGAAATCTTTGTTGCTGAATTTCAGTGCTGTGCTATTTACACAGGGAAGACACATCACATAACAAATCTCACCCACCGATCCAGACAATGTTAAATATAAACACAGGGCATCGCCACGGTGCCTCTGAAACTTCAGTAGCATTCATGCTCATCTATGAATAGTTCTGTATCTGCAATGTGCAGCTGTGTGCAGCTGTTAAGAACAGCTGATTTTCTGCACCTCAGCTCCGATGGTGTTAAAAAAAAGAGATTCTATCACAAGAGCTGTGATGCATCGTTGAGGGGTAAGCAGCGGTGCAAAGAAAATCAGAGCGACCTTTGAGTGAAGACATCGAGTGTTGCACATATTATTTGTCTATTGTCGTGTTCCTCCACACACTGTTCTGAAAGAAGGTATCCAATCAGCCCTTTTTTGTCCAGTAATGAATAAATGTCCCATAAAAAGAAGCTGCTGTAAGAAAAGAAGACATGGATAAAGGAAGATCCAGACCTAATACAGGTAAATGAGGATAAACACAACAAGCCCAACCAACAGCACATGGGTGAGCAGATTGAGCACTTCTGGCCAAGTTCTTTGTGTTTTGTTTTTTTCCAGCACCACATAACTCATCTTCGAGTCCATTTAAAAAAAAAAAAAAGTTTTGTCGGACTTTGGTTTGCACTTGTGCTTGACAAATCTGCATTCAGTTTGCCGGTTGCTGTGTGTGCCCGTTTTCTGCTCCATTAAATAACCCTCATTAAAGGGCAGCAGCAACTAATAACAATGTCTGAGCTACACCAAGCTTGTCCCTGCACCCTGTCCCCTTCTTCCCTTATTTAATTTCCCTTTAAGGCCGCTTATTGATTCCAGCCCTTCCATTCTGTAACTCTTTTTATTAATAACACAAAGCAATAACAAGAGTGTCACAACCTCCAGCTTCACACAAGCAATTAATAATATTAATGTGAAGATGGCGGATGGAACTGTATTTCTGACGCACTTTACAGTGGAGTTCTCTTTCTTACTAAATTAGTAACCTCAGTAGATGCTGTATTTTTGTGCTTTATCCTTGTTTCCCTTGGCTTTAGCTCCCAACTCTTTCCCAACTGAAAAACTTGTGAACGAAAATGCAGAATTGAGAGGCATAAAGACACAAGAAGTTTAGGCCATGCATAAAAAATAAAATTTGATTCTGAAACTGAGCAAAAGAGATTATGATGAAAAGAAAAGGGGGCCATGAAGAGCAAGATGGAAAAAACAGATGGAGAGAAGAGCAGGGCGGCAGAATGGAGAAGGAACTGCCAAAAGGCAGGCTTTGGTGGTAAATTCAGAGGCAGACAAGGTGGAGAGAGACCGAGACAGGGGAGGAGGCAAGGAGAAATACGGATGTGCCGAGAGGGGCAGAAATGAATAAAATATGGAGGGAAACAGATAGGATCGAAAGGTAGCTAAGGTGAGAGAGAGCAGCTGGAGCTATTAGATTCTCCAGAGGCAGTCGTCGCTCCCGCCTTCCATCTTTACCGTGGTTATAGTCTGGTATTGTGCAACGCTGCTAATGCAAAGTTCTCACTCATATCTGCACTTGTGTAAAGTTCATGCCAGCCCAGTAAATATGCACACAACTCCATCTGTCGCCTTCAATCTCTGCATGTGTGTGACACGAGGTGAGAAAACTTTTCAGAACTGCATTGAATGTGTAGGAGGGTGTATGGCAGAACATCCCCATCTGAATGTGTGTGAGTTAGATCCACAGACAGCTACAGATTGTGCTCTCTCAGGATCACACACTTTTTGAATATTTATCCAGAATACATTGCAGCCAAATTATCATACCCGCAGGATTTAAATATTTAAAGAGGTCATCTTCATTCTTTGACACTTGTGTTAGAAAAAAAACACTGCATTTTAGCCAAAGAGGTAGGTTACAGCTGTGATGGAATAGAATTTGTCATATGTCTGGCTCTTTATTTTATTTTAGATTCTGCAAGCCACAGAAAACCCATTGTCAGATTGGGAACATGCCTAAGGCTATAAATGCCACAAACACCAACACACTTGTGTCCTAGAAGAGTTATATTTGCAACTATGGACAAGTGTTTCGAGGGTAATTCCAACTTGATTCAATATCTGATGCCATAATTTTCATTAATAAACTGGATTTCTATATCTAAGAATCAAGAATAACATGAACAGTTAAAACAAATGTAAGCCAAACATAATCTCTCAAATGATTTCTATGTATAGGTTTAAGTTAATGCAATTAATCAGTCTGGCTCACCTAAAACTTAATTTCCAGCTGGTTTGATCACATGATGGATGATTAGATGATGCAGTGGTTAGCAGTTTTGGCTCTAAGCCAAATTGCACTATATACACACACACAACAGTTTTTCTTAGTTTTCTCCTGGGAAACTTGCATGACACTAAAGCGTAACATAAATCACTGTTATTTATGGTTCTATGACTTCATTGGTTTTATCTGAGGCTACCAATTGTCTGTATAGCAGAATGAAAAAGTGTAATCATTCTATACAATAACACACAAGTTTTACATTAACATATCAGATGGCAACCTTGCAACTCATAACCTAATTAAAGAGAAATGTGTGAAGCACCAGTTGGATGCTGAACAAATAATCAAACCCTTTAGTTGCTCCCGCCTCATTTCAAGTTCCTTTGCCTGAGAGGGCGCAGATGAGCACGGCTTCATAACATTCTATAAAAGGTAGCTGTGTGGAGCATATGAGCAACACGTTGAGTGTGACAGGTAATTACAGCCAAGCTCAATCATTATATACTTTGAACTCAGCAAGTTAAGGCTTATAACAGCCTTCAAGTTCACTAAAGAGCTCTTTTTTTTTTTTTTTAAAGTCAATGTTGCATGGATTTGCTCTGACCATTCCAAACACAGCCATGACCACAGTCCTGTTCAATTTTGTAAACATCTTTTCTGCACGCAGTAAACTGCAACTATCTAATCAGCCACAAATAATGGACACAACTATTAAGAAAAAAAAAAGAAACAAAAACATCAACCTGGATAAACGATGGCAAGGCCACTGGTTCATAATTGAAAGCCACAGAGAAAATCCATTTGTGCCAGAACATAACGATCCATTATTGTAAAAAAAAAAAAAAAAAAAAAAAAAAAGCTTTTCCGTGTTTATAGCAAATCACTGTCCATCTCAAAGATTAAAACCTCACTTAGAAAACCAGAGCATCTACAAGGGGAGGAATTCATAGCTGACTTTTATTAAGACCTATTAACGGTTGACTGTGGTAAGCTGTCACCTGTGCGCTTTATATTCAGCCTCTTCTGCCGTAATAATGGCAGTAACAGCAGTTACATCAGGTGAGCTGTTTATCTCAGCTTCACACTGAACCCACACACACAAACACACGCACAAATAAGGACAATAGATGCATTCTGGGCAAAAGATGCATTATTTTGTGTGATTATGTTGTTGTTCTTTTTGTGTGGGTGGGTTGGCCAAATCATGTAGCTACAGTGTCAGTGTTACTCAGGAGTGTGTTTGCGTATAGAAAACATAACATTCTGTGTGTGTGTGTGTGTGTGTGTGTATGTGAAGGATGAAATGAAGCTGGACTGGTATCTCCCGCTTCCTCCCTCCCTCCATCCATCCCAGCCCTCTATGCTTTTACTAGCAGGTCCATGTAAGTCAGTAACAGCCAGGTAATTTTCGGGAGTGTCGGATGGCAGCACTTTGCATCGCCCGCCCCTTCCTTTACCCCGCCTCTATCCATCCACTACCTCTGACCATGCCCATCACTTTACAGCTGGATGAGCAAAGCGGCAGCAGCTACCTACCTGGCCCTGTGATTGACTGCACTACTGCAGAGCGGGCATCACTGTATCTGTGCCATGTTTATTGCTTCTTTCACCTTCGCCGTAATTGAGTCCCTTCCCCATGCCAAATATGCACCGTCAGAAGGGCGAGTGTGTATGTGTGTGCGTGTGAGAGAGCAGGGAATTGACTGACAGGCTACATAACTCAATTCAGCAATTCTGAGGAAACCTGAAGGCGGTCTTCTCGTGTGTTTGCGGGCAAGACTCTGTTTATGTATGTGTGAGTTTACACAAACCTATGAGCAGCGATTTGACAGGCGGCGTCAGTGTCACACTGGATGTGTGGAAGTTGTAGGCAATGGAATTTTACAGATGAGAAGCTGCTATCTCTCTTAAAGGAAGGTTTCCAGGTATGTGAATTTTATTTAGAAAAAATAAAAGGTTACCCAAACCATTCAAACCATCTACTTTTTTTAATTGCCTGCTTACATATGCACGCAGCCGCCTGTTTGTTTGGTATAACAAAACCACCAAGACAATAATGCATGTGTAAGTGCCTTCATGTGTGTGAACAGAATACTACTTTGCTTTTCCCAAACACAAGCATGCACAGCAGCATCCACAACTAAACAAGCCAAGCAGGGGAGGTGAATTATGATATATAATGGCACATGAGCCTCAGGAAGAGATGTGAAAAAAAGAGGAGGAGAGAGAAGAATAATGATGAGTGCATGAGTGTTGTGTCAGCGATCAAGAGATTTGTAGTAGATGAGAGAATCAAATACGTTTGAAGAAGCTAAAATCTTTTTTTTCTTTTTTTTTTTTACTGCAAATGTTAGGGGACAAACAAGTAGAGCACAGGCTTTAGGAGAATCTTTTTTTCCTTTTTTTAAGAGGTAAGGCAGGAGGGCTGGAAGAGATAGGTTTGTTAAAAACAGTCATGGGAGGAAGGGAAGGTGGGTGGAAGATGGCTGAGGGGACTGTGAGGTGTCTGAGGGGCATATACACGGAAAATAAGCTTCCATAGTATGAGTTTTTCAGCACACCATAAAATGCAGAAATCAGCAGGCCCAGAGCAAAAGAGACGGTTAAAGACGGCACATGTGGAGGGACAGTTTAATATATATTTCTCAGGAAAAACAATTATAACTGTAAAACACAAACTTATAAAACAGGAGGTGCAAGTGAAGATCAATCTGGGAAATAGGAACAACAGCATGAGGGGGGGAGTTAAAATGATATTGGAAATGAATTGATGCATCGTGTGTAAATGGAAGGGGAGAGAGGGGGAAATAAAAAAATCAGAAGAGGGGAACAAAACCATTTTGTCTATGCAAATGAGAATGGGAAAGCAGAAACACAGGCGTTCAAACTGGCCACCTGGGTCCAGTCATTTTTTTTTCCTATCTATCCCTTCATCTCACTTTCTATCCATCCACACCTGGCCCTGCCATCACTGTAGCCTGCAGCGACAGTATGTGAGGTAGACAGGAGGAAGAGGAGGCAGGGCTGGGGTGCAAGCAGTGGGGAGGCAGGAGAGACTGCCAAAATATCTATCAGCAAGAGATCCTGGCAATGAAAAGTCCCTTCTCCCCTTCACCAGGACCCGTCTTCCCAGCTATCAGTCTCCATCTCACTACAAACTATGAGAAACTGTTGGCACAGATGCATGTGGATACATGCACCTGGAGCTCAAAACTCGAGAGGGGGGGGGCATGGATATTCACATTTAAGCACCAACAAGGTTATACGAAAAAGACAAGCGCACAGGGAGGGGTTGAAAATGCTTTTGTATCATCACACTGAGCCCAAACAAAAGGACACTAAGTCACTGCTGAGGCCCTTGAACAGGCTGCACACTGCAGGAGAGTTGGGAATGAAGGAACAGGGAAGAGGAGGCTGATAGACACACACAAACAAACAAGGTGGACAGGAAGAACAAGAACGTGTAAAAAAAAAAAAAAAAAAAAAGTAAGAGCAACAATCACAAGTGAAAGACTGGTTTAGCTTCAGATTAAATGAAGGAAAACAGAGTGCTAGACAGAAAAAGTGAAAAGACAGCCGTGTGCATTTGTAAATCTGTCCTTTGTGGTTTGAAAATAATGGCCAGTTGTGTCTCGCTATTTGTCTTTAAGATCCTGGAGAAAGCTCATAAAAAGGAAACCAGTGAGGAAACATGATACTGAATTCTGCAACAAAGACGCTTGACAGCTCCAAAATGTCTCTAGTCTCCTGACTACATTGCAATGTTTGCATTCCTGCATTTGTAAATCTGAATGAGCCTCAGTGCCTTCGCCAACCAGTCTGTCTGCTGTGCTGCAAATTTAAACCCATTTGTGTAACGCAGACTGTGATTTATACATCAGTCATCATTTGGGATCAACCTGCTTTTTAATTACAAATGCTTTATGTTTGTTTTTAATTTTTCCCCACAAGCTCATAAATCACTTTCCTCACTGCACCTTAAATCCATCTCCATGGTGAAAAGCATCAAATTAAACTGCATATACAAGTAGGGCTGTCAAAATAGTATATTTGCACACCAACTATAGGAAGCACAATTGACAGAATAAGATGGTAGATAATAAGTAAAATTGCAACAAACTACGCTGGTTGATGCATTTTTTTAAAGTTATCAAATAACAAAGATTAGATCAGGATTAATGATGAGATCTTGGTTTCTCACTCTCAAGAACAAATACCTGAATTTGCAATCAAGAGACAATCTATTGATGTGAAATGCTACAATGCTTTTGTTCCACTTTAAAGTGGTTTCTAACAAATGATTGATTCAGTAACAATACACTGAATGCTTTTCCTTTCTTAGTTCTTTTAGTCTTGACAAAAATTAACTTTGCCTTCTCGTCATTTTTGCAGACCTAAGCATACCTTCATCCCTCAGAGTGTTGGGCATTCATCTTTTTGAAACGAGGAAGGCAGCATCATATCTGAGAAATTCTACCTCATAATGACCAAACATAATCAGAGATTCATGCAATGCAAGTTTAAATCTGTGTATCTTATGCAATACTCATCAGAGAATCATATTGTACTCTATAACATTTATCTTTTAAACACTGAATAAAATGAGATGTTATTATTCAAATGCATATTTATTATATACTTTAAAAGCTAATGATATCGGGGGAAACCATCTTAAAAAAGTAACTGCAAATTCATATCTTGGTTTATTTTGGATCAGCACAGTACTGGACTCTTGCTGACTGAAACAGCGGGTAGAGCTGCTCTGATGAAAAGAGGAGAGATGGTAGCCATCATGGCCTTTGGGAAGAGAGAAAATAATCAAGAAAGAAAGCACATTCCCCCACAGCCTTCTTTTATTAGTTTCTCCAGCAATAAAGTATGTTACTGTATATATGCAGTCAGGAGGCGACGGTCTCGTGCTGCGTGTACTCTGTTGCTATCCAAACTGAAGGATCTATATAGCAGACACAAAAACCACTTGCTGTCCACAGCTACAGAGTTGACAAAAGCTAAAAATGACTTTGGTACCAATCATAGAACCCCAGTGGCTTCTGCAAGCTGCTTCACAGCTCAATTCACCAGTATAGCCAAGCGGGAGGCAGTTGCTATGAAGCACCGTTCCTCTGCAACTGCGTCCAGTGCCCAAGGCCTCTGTCAAACTCACTCAGTATCACAGACTGTTCCACTCCTCTGCAGCAATGGCCAAAAAGGAGAGAAGCGGTCCTTCTGCGGTCACTGATAACATTATTCTCCCAACAGATGGACATAGTGATAGGAACACATCTGTGGATGTGAGTCAAGCACCACTACAATCTGCCAGTGATGGTTTATGGAAGGTGAGGTGAGTGGGGGCGTACCTGTTAACGGCCATAAGGTGAATCAGCAGTCGTGCACTTGAATGCCCCCTTCAGCCGCTCAGTAGAAAATGAATCCTGGGAGAGAATCAGCTAAAGCTTTCCTCAAGGTCATTGCTGCTTGGCCACTTTTTAAGTGCCCTTGCCAACCGTAACAATGTGTACAAAAACAATTGCAGCACCAATCCAATTTGGCCAAGCTCCTTTCCTTTTCTCTTCCCCCTCACTGCAGGCGGCTTCATGGCCTCACTTTTGTTTAGCCCTGCTGAAACCAGAGCATGAATTGATGACCTTATGGATCTCAAAGAGCCCAGCAACTCTTTACAGCAAATCTCACACCAGCACGTTCAGCATGACCACAAGCCTTTTCCTCTTCGTTTTGTATTTTCTTTTCTTTCCTCTGTCTCTGTCCATCTCCCTCAAACAACCTGCAAGCACTTGGGGGGGTTGAGAGCAGCCAACTTTTTCCTTGGATTGTTTTCATGTGCTCCTAATTAACTGCCTTTAATTAATGGTTGTTTATGACTTGCTAATGAAGTGGATCAAAGCTTGCTACTCCTGATGTTGAGGCTCTTGTCTTGGGCTGAAGTACAAGATGAGGGGAAGAATTGATGGAGACAAGCAGCAGAGAGAGCAAGGGTGCACCAGTGAAGTACAGTGGAGGCTTCAGTGGACTTCTTTTTCTCTTTTTTTATTAGTTGTGTCAACAATCACTTGGCCTTTGTCAAAATGGAGCAGGCAGTCTGAGTTTGATCCACCGTCAGCAGCTTTCACCTTGTCTTGTTCAGCAGTAGCACTTTTTTTTTTTTTTTTAAAGCGCTCAGAATGTGTTTCATTTGTCTAAAAAAAAAAACTACGTTCATATTTTTCCCAGTTAATTCAACCTTTTTCTGCAAAGTTTCAGAGATATTATCAGGATTAAGTATAGATTAATGTGATTAAGGTTGCATGTTTCAGTAAAAAGTAGCAGAAATGTCACAACTTAAGTGTGTGTGTACCTGCTGCGTCTGCACCACCACTTTATCTGTGCCAGACAAGGTAATAGCAGGAATGAATTTGCCCCTCATGAGAGAGACATTTTGAGAGTTTTCTAAGATAGAAAACTCACCTGAGACCTCTTCAGTATTGTTGTGTCCGTGCTCTGAAAATCTCCATCTGATTTCCCAGAAGATAGTGCACTGCTTTGACTGGCAATTTTCTGCATCCGACAATCTCATCAAAGCAAACCTATTAATGGTGATGATATGAAGAAGGCTTCTAAATGGCAGACAGATGAATAGCCCGGTGCGTGTGTGGGTGTTTAATTCTGCAAGCTGATGGTGGCGAGTGGCTATGCTGAAAGTGGGAGGACTGGCCAAGAGCGGCTGTGGGAAACATTTTCAATACTTGTTTGCCTGAGTCTGTGTGTGTGTTGTGCGTAGTTGTGTGCGGGTGTGAGAGTGTATGTGCATGCTGTGACCTCATCGATCATGGTATCTTGTCCCTCAGCTGTGGTCACCTACACAGTGCTTGCCCTCTCTCCATCTTTATCTTTCTATATAACCATCCATCTCTCTGTCTCTGCTCTCCCTCCTCCCTCCTCCTCATCCTCACGCCCATCTCCCTCTCACACCAGCAACTGGCATTTTTCTGCATTGGAACCACCTCCATAATGTCACTCTTCTCCCTTTCTTCACCTTTTCTGGCCTTATGAATCAGCCATTCTGCACCACGGGGGTAGCCTTCGTTTCCTTGTCCGTTTTTTTTATTCTTTTTTTACGGGCTTTCCATTTTAGAGCTGAAATCCTGCAATCATTCACTCGTTTGTTGGACTCCTTTCTGCCTGACTTTCTCCTCTGCTCCACTGGTCTGTGACACATGCCCCTGGTGCTTTCTCTCCCCTCCTTGCCATTTTCCTCCATTCTTTTATACAGTGTGCAGTCAGCCTCCTCTCCCACTCCCCCGTGGTTCTTTTTCTCTCCCCCTGTGACCCCATCAGTTCCTCAGTGCCCCAGCTAAGTCTGGTCACTCTTCATCAGCCAGCCTCTGCTGGACACACAGACCTCCCAAGGGTAAAGGGAAACGGGGTCTTGTTGGCAGCCTCCATGCCCAGCCTGAAAGTTTCACCAAGGTTTAAGTGCATCTCTGATCCTCCTTACCCCTGAATGAGCGCCTCATTATCAACCATCCTTCCGTCCTCTTGTCTCTACATTAAGTCTTCCAGATGGGATGCGCATTAGCCTCCGAACTGGCAAAGCACACAGCTTCCAGCTCTTCAATTTTAGGCACTTGCCCTTTTCAGCTCAATCAGCCTCTCTAGTCCAATCACGGCTGGTGAGGGTTGCGTTGCACCGCCTGAGTGGGGATAATCACCTTGGTTACTGGCGCTACCGGAGGCCGCTGTCTAACCACGTTAGCTCTGCGCCCTGTGGGAGCCGTGGAGACAGGTGTCACAGCAGCAAGGAGGGTGTTAAACAAGCCCAGGGCCAAGCAGGAGGTATAAACGTTCCCTCTTAGTCATGGAAACTGTGTCACCAACAGCTAGGAATGCTCACCCCATGGCGTTAGTTTTTTTTTTACCAAGTTTCTTCAGACTCAGGATCCTCTCTCACTCAACTGCAATTCAGCATTGACTGGCTTTGACATGTGTACACCTTGTACCCTTGTAGAGAAAATGTAGCAACTTCTTCCTTTGTGTGGAGCCATGAAGCAATGCCAAGACGATTGCTGTTAAATGATTTCACAGTCCCACAGCAAAGACAGACAGTGAGAGGGGTCAGCAGCTGGAGAAAAGCTGCTGGCTCAGGGGACATCAGGTCACAGCATGGAAAGCTGCACTTCAGTGGGGCATTTTGCTTTTGCACCAAGCCAATAAGATCAGATGGACTTAAGAGCACGGGATTGATTGGCAGGCTTTGGATGCCAGCAAATGGAGGAGATGTCCTTGGCATCCCACTCAGCATTAAAAAACTTCAGAGGCAAAGTTGGTGAAACGCCAGTTGTTCTCAGAGAGCGACACGTAAGGACGACATAGATCACCATTATGATAATCACAAGCTGCACTGTCTGGGGAATAGTAATGGGAAGGAGATGAGGTGACAGCCATAAAGAGTGTTTCTACATTAGCGCTGGCCTGATTAGATTGACAGAAAGTTTCACTAATGGACAATTAAACCAAAGCTCAATGAGATATAGGGGTTCAATCACCAATTGATGTCTTTGCGTGACCCTTTCAGTCATTGTATCTTTGTTTTGAGTTAGTGTGAACCCCACCACAGGAGCAGAGCAAAAACTGAAACCCAGTGCGGTAAACGGGATATGAAAATTTGTTGTGACGACCAATCACATGTTCCTGCAGGGAACTCTAAAGACTTGCCAGGTCTCATTTCCCTCTTTAAATTTAGGCAAATGCTAAACAAAATCTGTTTCTGGACCTGGCTTTAGCACTGAATGTGGTTATTGAGACGTTTGAAACAGAAAAAACTTCAAAACATAGATTTATAGATTGCACTGGCGACTGGGGGGCAGATCAGAACATAATTACTGTAAAATACATCACCTGCAAGAAACATGCAGCCTAAAAAAAAAAAAAAAAAAAATCAGCCACTGAGTAATGGACCCATAAAAGCCCAAAGGAGAATAAAAACAGCCCACGATAAGCTCCGTAACTCTTTCAGTTGTGACTTCCCCCAGAAGCAACACAATTTGTTTATGGAGCTTATGCTGAGGCAATTGCTCAGCTGAGATAGTGGGCCACCCTGTCAGGACCCTTTAAGACTGCATCAGTTGATCAAACAAGGTTGTGCACAACAGCAGCAAGCACCGTATCGCTCTCTCGCTCAAAAAAAAGGGGCTCATTTCTGCTTCTCCTCTGTCGACGGGCATGCCAGCGCTGTCTGCCAAGTTCAGGTTGTCCAATTATTTAGACTTACAAAAGACAGTGAATCAGAGAAAAAAAGAAATAACATCATAAGACTGAAATCTCATTGCACACTTGGCCCAAATTTGCAATGTGAACCAGCAGATGGCATGGCAGAGACCACGGAAAAAAGGTCCCGCTCTTTTCAATTAGATTCTTGATGAGTTTATTTTATTAAGGGGGTAAATTATTGTCCAAGGTCAGGATTAAAAAGGGGAAAAACTTTGCTTACAATAAAGGCTTTTTCAGGGCTTTAAACAACAATATAGACAAAAATAACAAGCCCAGCGCAATGTGCAAGAAAGTAAAAAGGCAATCTTTACCCCGGCGTGATGCAAACTGTACTTGACAAGCATCAAAAACTGAGACTGGCCACTGCAAACTCTTGCATAAGCAGCACTCTTCCCTTCAAAAGAATGTCTAATGTGTACACATGTTCTGCATTCATGTGTGCGTGCACATAGGTGTCTGCTTTTAGCTGTGTACTTACAGCATCCCTTGATGTTTGTGTTTACATGCCAAGCCTCCATTCTGTGACTCACAGCGACATTGATTTATGCATGGCTTCCCCGTGTTTGTGTGTGTGTGTGTGCTTGCACACATATACCAGCTATAATTGGTATTCAAATCTCCTCCCACAAGTGCGTCCAACTGCTGCCATTTTTCAACCAGCAGAGCCAAAGCCAAGGTCCAAACAGGATGATGGGGAACAAGCTCAAACGGATGGTTCTCATTGCACACATTCAAATAAACAAATGGAGGTGATTTAAAGCACACAGCGATAAGGCAGGTGGTAATGGAGGCATAGGAGAGGACTGGGGATGAAGGGAACCAACGGAAGTGATGGAGAGAAGCGATTAAGGGAGGGCAAGCAGCAGAGGAGGAGTTAACCACATTTGTTACTGTGCGTGCAGAGGAAGTTTGGCCAACAGCTGCTGTAGATCAGTCACCTCCACAAAGCCATGCACTCCGTGCACAAACATGCAGCTCTGACTGTGTGTGTATGTGTCCCTCAGGCCTGCCTGTCAGACACACTGTGAAGTCAGTCTGCCTTTCTTCTCCCACTATTCCTCTTTTCTGCTTTTCTTGCTCTCCCCCTTCTCTCATCCTTCAATCTCTCCCTCATTCTGCAAAGGAGGGCCGGGTCCTCCAGCTTTACCCTCCCACCAGAACTCTTTCTGCCATCCATGCAATCAACCTGTGCATTTAGATCCCGCTTTATCAATATTCAACCTCATCTCCTCTCATTGTTTGTTTCTTTAATTCCCTTGAAAACAGTGAAGAAAAAAATGACCCCCCAAAAAATCATTTGAAGGCGTGCAAAGTGATGTGTTCACGCCGTTTAGAAGCATCTTTACATTCCTTTCTCTCCCTCATTCCTCTATCCACCTTGTGCCTTTAACACCCCTAACCTCCCCCAGCCTCCTGTCTCTCTAGGCCCCTGTCAGAGGCTAGATTAATGACAATGATCAGTGAGCAACCCCCAGCTGAGGGTGCCTGCAGCTGAGCCAAAACCCTGCGCTGCAAACAGCACACACACAACAACATCAAGCACACCTACTAACACACACTGAAATTCATAAATGGATGCCCAGACAAACATGCAAACCTCTTACACAGAACTCCATTTAGACTAACATACTAACGCCTACATCTCATGCATATAAATCAGTCAGCCACTGTTCCCCAGCAGACAAATAGACGACAAAAAAAAAGGAAAAAAATATATACATCTCAAGGGATGAAATAAACACACAGGCAACAGTAAGGCTGGTGTGTGCACAGCCATGACAGTGGCAATGGAGCAACGTGGTGCTCCCTATATACAAGAGACATCATCACAGCAGCCCAGCGCAGGTCTGACTGTGACAATGCCTGACCTAGCTCTTAACCCTTTCACTGCCTCGGGATGGTGGAAATAGCCCCACGGAGCACAACAGCACAAGCCGGTGAAGCAACATCTGTGTGTATCACTCCTGCTCAGCCAGGATCACTGACACCATGGGTGGCATTTAACAGGCTTTGTTTTGACTTTATGTTTCCATTCACATCCAAGCAGATGGCACAGGCTGAAGTTGCTCTGAGTCATGATGCAGCCTATAATCCAAATCCCTTTTTTGCAGCATCTGCACTTGTCAGGGTGCTGTGAGTGACCATGGACTCTATTGTGCCTGTGAGAAAGCAGTGCAGGACTATCCCGAGCTGATGTGTTCCAGGGGGTGGGATAAGAAGCAACAAAGGCTCTGCAGGAGGCGGTATAAAGCTTTGTAATAGATTGTTCAATGTTATTGTGACTGATAAGGAGATGTCTCAAAGGTCTTTTCAGTCCCTGCACTGCTGCAGAATATAAAGGATATAAACACTTCCCCACATCTTGGTCTGATGTCTGACACACGTCTGGTCCACTGCGGGCATTTGTTATGTGCTCTCATGTGGTTGTCAAGCATTCAATAGGAGCTCTCTGCACGCATGGCTGTATGCACAGGAGACTTATGTCATAGGCTCCAGTACACAGCAGCTATGATGCTCGGTCGGTCCGGAGAAAATAGCCTAATCAAAATGCCGTGACGCACGAGGGTCAACAGAGCATGAGAAGACCCGTTCAGAAAAAAATTTCTGCAGGGGGAAAAAAAAGTGACAACACCGGCTTTCACTTTTGTTCTGATCTTAAGGTGTTTTCGGGTTTTTCCAGTAAAGGATATTAGAAGTGGGCTCGAACAAACAATGAGTCACAGTACAATCCTGGCTGGCGAAAACGGCTTTGCTTCCAATTATCTAATGCAGAATATTAACAGAGGAATATCAACCGAAAATGTGCACGTGCTTTTTCTCCTTCTTTTTTTTGCCCAGGGTGCGCTCTTCCTCCTTCACGCTGCCTTGTCTAATAAATCAAAACAAACCCAGCGCCTTCATTAGCATCACTCGGCTTCTTCTCATGTTCGGGGACTTGGACAAACTTGATAGCAGAGCCCCCCCAAACACATCGCCACCGCTCTCCCCCCCATTCACCTCACACTCATTCACTCTTTGGTGTGCGCCTTACCGGTGTTGACCACGCAGGCGACTGTGATGATGATGAGAGGGAAGCAGTAGTTCCACACGGGCGCGAGAGCCATCGTTGATATTCCTCTCTAGTCTTCTTTAGTATTCCTCTTCCTCGGAGAAATCAGTGTCATGAACCCGCAGGTTCACTCTCCCGACAGAGCCTTCAGCGACTGTGTGTACCTAAGTGTGTGTGAGTGCGCGCGCCCCACCGTGCGTGAGCGAGTGTGTCTTGTCAGAGCGTAACAGCGGGTCTGTGCATAGCAGTGCTTAGTCTCATACACACCCACTTTCTCTCCCTCTGTATGGCAGAATATAATAGCTTGGCCGGTTTTTCTTGGTTATTTTACATTGTAAATAGATTTAAAGCTTGCCAGCGGGGCGGGCCCGAATCTTTCTGACCAATAGCGGAGAGGGAGAGGGACGAGAGCGAGGGGCTGGGCTCT
Organism: Atherinomorus stipes; assembly: GCA_023101725.1. Lineage (NCBI taxonomy): Eukaryota > Metazoa > Chordata > Actinopteri > Atheriniformes > Atherinidae > Atherinomorus > Atherinomorus stipes. Next base: position 1,441,094 of record JALJCO010014492.1, read on the forward strand.
GAAAAAGAAACAGGAGGAGAATTCAGCAAGGGCTTCATCCTCGAGTTAATTGAAAACAATTCGCTCTAAATATGATTGATAACCAGTTTTTAATTTTCCGACGTAAACAAGCAAATTGTTTCAAATTCCGCTCTGTGGACTGAAAAAGATGTGGGACGCAATGATCAAGAGGACGAAAATGAAACATATTTTTCATTATTTAAATTAAAAGACAGCAGTGGCGCAGTTATTGTTTGTGCCCTGAATTTGATCAGGGAAAAGGGGGGGGGGGGGGGGTGATTTAGGTTGACTATTACCACCAACCACGAGAATTTAGGCTACTTTCTTTACGGTGGTTTTCTTTCTTTTCTTCTTCCTCTTTTAAGGAAACTATATGAGTTATCAGGAAACTTTAATGTTAAAAAAAACCTGAGTTAATTCATTTGTAGAGGCTTTGCGTCCTAATGTGAAACAAAAAACTTGCAAAAAACAGTTCATCAGAGCTTATTTAACTTATTTCAACTTTCAGATGTGTTCACATTTCGCTCATAACTGTGTTTTCCAGCCAGAGAGCGCTGGTCTCTTTTGAAAATTGTTTCTCTTTCCACATGTCTTACTTTCCCCGCCCTAATCAAGTCTACCATGAACTTGCAGCCTCCAAGGCTCGAGCCATGTCTTCTCAACTGTGTCTTTGACGCCCCCTTCAGGTGACAGTCGGAAAGGCACGTCATGGTTGTCAGGTTCTCATCCGTCATAAATCCTGCAGATATTTGTTTTGCTCAGAAAAGTTCCAAGTTCAATAAAGTATCAAAACACCAGATCGTCATTAATATTAATATTTCTACCTTTGACTTTCTACAAAGTTGTTCTGAACTCTCATATCTGACCTCTGATGGATCCAGGAGAGGGCATAAATACTCTGCTTCAGGCTCTTCCCACTCAGTGAACTTACTTTTCAGCGCTTTAACCTAGTTGTTTCAGCAAGGATATCTGCCCCTTTCATTCCACATTCCCACCCAATCCCATTTTTTCCTGTCAGCCTCTGCGAGTGTTTGTTCCTGGGTTGGCAGGGAGTCTGTGGCAGCAGCTCTCTCCTGCACCAGATGGGGCATTGTCAGGAAGTAATGAGGGGAAAACACCTGCTTCTCCAGCGAACTCCACTCCTTCATTTTCAGCCATTTGACACAACATATGCAGGATGCACATACAAAACCAAGTGACCGTGACAAGAACAGCAGTAGGCAATGACTTACAGTAACAAAATGCCTGGCACTGCAAGGTTGTAGTCAGTGGGGTGTCATGTTTGGTATAACTTACCTCTACATGAAGGTTTGTACTCTGAGCGCTGCCAAGATGTTTGTGTGCCAGACCAAGTGTTGATATATGTGAGTAGCTGTCTAAATTTAATGCCACAGATCAGCATGCTTGTCTTAGGGATTCACCTGCGCTGGACAAGACCTTTTGGCCAGTTTTGTGTTCTCTGCATAGGCTGTGCATCCACCCAAGTTGGTTAAGCCAGGAGGCACAGTCTAGGTCAAAATGTTATGGCAAATTACACTTCTTCCATGCGGAGCCTTGCACCTCAGGGTCAGCACCTCTGTGTGGAATTCCTAATACAGTATAACAGTTTGTGGCCATCAAGCTGAAGCCTCAGGATCAAAAACAACTATTGAGTACTCAGTGTCTCACTCATCGCCGACTTAAAGGCCATCACAGAACAGTACAGGCATTAACATGCAGAGGGGCATTTTGAATTTAAGACATTAAATGCTCTGTTTTGTCTTAGTCTTCCAAAGACATAAAGCAAGCAAAAGTTTGTCGAGTTGGAAAAAAAATAATACAAGAAGTCTGTAATACACTCAACAAAGGATGGCTGCAGCAGCAGCTGTACAGGGGGCTTGAATAATCAGTTTAATAACATTATCCGGGCTGTGCTCTGTGGCGCATGCACCAGTTAATGGAGTGTCATTGTTAAACTGCCGCTTTGCCCGTTATTAACAGCGGCCTACGGTCAACCACACACCGATAATAAAACCACATAAAATCCAACATAACTTCAACAGACAGCTGTAATGAAATTCTCAGCATCGTGAGCATGGATGTGGTAATGAGCAATGGTGGTGCGGCATGGCGTTGAGGGTTACAAGGCAGCAGAGGAGAAAATTAAAAAGATGAAGACGTTGTGTATGACGGTTTTTTTGTGAGATGAGGTGAGAGGCTGGGAGCTGACAAGATCTTGTCTTGTTGAAGCAAAACTAGGAATAACTAACCTGCCCGCTATATTGATGAATGGGCAAAGTTTCAAGGTTACCAGACCTTCACATTTGCTCTGTGTCTGGGCCAAATGTGGGAATCCAACTCCATGGATGAGCAGCCAAATTGACTCAGTAAAAAAAGTTTTGTGCTTGTTGGCAGGTGGGAAACAGAGACAAGACTGGAGAAGTTTGAGTAAAGATCATTCCCTCTGAGTAAGGTTTTTCAGACAGAAGAGCGAGGTTAGTAAACAAGCTGATACAAACCAGCGATGGCATTGGATCGAGATGATGCACGGCCAAGCAAGCGCACGTCTGGCTTTCAGCATATTGTCAATACTCCCCAACCTCTTTTGTATCTTTAAAATGGAACAAAAATCAATGACACACTGGAGGAAAGTGAATAATAATTTATAAAAGCCATTTCATATCATAGAACACCAAAGTGCAGCAGTACAGTGCTAAGTGCTTAGATGCAGCCACAATGGAGAGATTCTAATAACTTTCTTAGATACTTCGATCTCGTTCTGCTTTGGAATAAAAAAAGAGAAAGAAAAATACATCAACAAGGTGAAACCTTGCTGTCACCCATATAGTTCATTAATAATAAATGACTGAGCAGTTACATTGGAAACTGGAAGAAGATAATTGCATGTGGAGTCTTTGCAGATTTGACAAGTACACAAGCCTCCTCATCATCATTTTGCAAAGAATGTAGCTCACCGTTTTATACGCTGTAGAGTAAATGAAAAGAAAATTGCCAACCCTTTTGTCCAAGACGCATAACTACTGCCTGCACCCGCAAGCAAAGCTTCTTTGGCACCTCTAAAGCAATCATTTGCCCTTCAGTATGTTTTTTTTTTTTTTTTTTTTTTCCCCACACCCAGCTTGTTACTGCTTTCGATTTTGCGCTCCACACAGACTTCCAATATCCCCCGTTTGACTCCCCCCTCTTTTTCCTTGCTTCTGCCTCATGTATCTCCCTCATTCGCTTGTCTATGCAGTCACACCAGGGGTTGTTTGTCTCCGCAGGTGGAGGGAAGCGACTCCACACTTGTTTTGTAGATGGGCTTTTTCTGAGAGCGGTCATCGCTGGAAAGAGGAAGAGAGGGGAAGACAGAGGAAAATGAAAATCAGTTTATCGATCTCACAGCAGGCACTCTAAAAGTATAAGTGAGGAAATTATAGACTAGAACTGAGCACTGGAGGCACACCTGGCTGCAGATATGAAAGTCCATTATCCGGTTTTCTGCTGTCTGTACTTTTTTGCACACACACACACACACACGCACGTACGCTTATGCAACAAAGAATGTCAAAAGAATTTCTTTTCTACAGAAAAACATTCTTTCCATCCACATGAAAAATAAGCCAATGGACATGTATGTTGCTGCACGGGGTCATGGTGCACATAAATACACTATGTTCCAAATCCTGCATGTGGGATTTCAATTACTTAAACATTTACGTTTCAGTTTTTTGTGGAAGATTCTCTTGTTGTTTCTCCTGCTTGTTTAGGTCACTGATCACAATCTCAGATTGGTTTGATAATTAGTTTCCCAGGTGAAACTACTTAAGGAGGTTGTTACAAATTATTAAATAAGTCCCAGTTTCAGTGCAGTGTGGGGGGAAAAAAGGCTCTTTCTGCAAATGGAAAGTGTGAAATAGTGCAATATCTTGTGGAAGGAGTAAAAACCATTGGACATTAAACAAATATTTATACAAGATCATAGAATTTGTGTGTGATTCAGAGAGCAAACCAGTTCATTTAGATAAAAGCACACGTCATATTAAGAAAGCAGCTGTTTAAAAGCCACTGATGAGCAGCAAGCAGTTATATGAAGCTGCTGGTGTCTATGGAATTATCAAGGACATGTAAAGTTGTGCATAACGCTGTTTTTTAGCCTCCCTAATGCCGATGAAGAGAAATATTTGCAGTGGGCTCAGATATACATGAAAAGTCATTTTCAAACAGTTTCGTTTATTTACTGCACAGAAGGATGGACCTCTGAATGGTTAGTAGATGACCACCTTGTTCAAACAAGGTTGTGAGATCGGTAGGATGGTGAGGGAGTGACATTTTGGGCCAGAATAATGGGGAGTGAGATAATAGGTCCCTTTATGATGCTTGGGAGTGTCAAGATGACCTCTGCTAAATACATGCAGTTTGGAACTGACCATTTCCTGCCGTGCTATAAAAGAAAGAACCGTCCCTTTTGCAGTAAAAATCATTTTCATGCAAGACAATGCACCATCACATGCTGGAGGAAATATCAGGAATCTTTGGCTGCGATGGGTAGAAAGCGAGAAAACTTGATCTGGCCATCATCAACCCCTGATGTCAACCCTACTGTGGAGCAGCCTTAAAAGGAAAGCTATGAGTGTGGGCAGCATTATACCACCAAACAGCAACAGCTCCTTAAATGAGATACAGGCAGAAACTGAGGTCAAATCAAAGAAGTGCTCTGATGTTAACATGAAGCTTCTGTAAAAAAGTTTCTTTGATTTTTTTAAAGAAAAATAATCTAATTAATGCAAAAATATGACAGGTGTGCATGTCAGTTTTTCCTTTTATGAAACTGTCATGTTAAACACAACATAGCCTATACTCAAAAAATTAATGAGTTCTCTAATTTTGTTACATTTACTGTTGCCTTTTTGTATAACTCACATATTTTAAGAATATAACTTGCGACTAAAAGCCCACACTTTTTTTCTTTTTTTTAACAAGCAGTAGGATGGAAACACAGGGGAGTTGAAGGAGCATTACATAAATCACGGATGAGGTCAAGAAGGTTAGACCTGCTGAGACAGATTTTAATATTCAGTCTGGATAATGCCTTTTCATACGAAGGCATTAGTCTGCACACATGGACAGACTGTTTGCATCGACATTCATATAGTGGAGCATAAACAAAAGGTGCACACTGGTAAATACCAAATGCACACTCTGTAAGTGAAATGGCCTTGGTTCTATCACATGAGACAGAATGAAATATTATAGTAATGGGCAAATCCGTAAAATAAAGTCAAACTGCAGGAGGAGAGCCGGGCAGTGAGTTAGGGAAAACAGGAAGGTGAATGTGGATAAACAAACACATACATTCACCTGCATTCGGAGGGATATTATCCATCAGGTTTTGAACATGATTTAAGATGTCATTAACCAAAGTGAATTCAAAGTCATTGGCCAGTGAGAGGGCTTCGGAAAAGTTAGCAAGAAAGGATTTTTGGTAAATAGACAGAAGCTGAGCGAATTCCCTTCATCCCCGCCTTTTTTTTTTCATATTAAGATCTTCACCCTTCCTCCTACAAGCTAATCTGACTGCATTAATACGAGACGAACAGTGCTCCTGTTATGAAACACCCAAAGAAACAAATGCATGCAAAGCAACTTATAACGAGCAATGCTCAGACAAACTGTTGATTCTTACATGGGGCCTTTGCTGGTCCTGATCCGCTTGGCCCTGCGGCACAGGAACACGCTCACGGAGACGATGAACACAAGCAGAGCCACAGCTGCTGCTGAGGTCATCAACCAGAGACGGCCATTAGTCGTCTCGTACCAGGGGGCATCCTCTGTGGGACAGACATGAAGGGAAACGTGCATCACACAGAATCCTAAATCAGCCGAGCTTACCGCCTCCAGGCAAAGTATCTTCAGGCAACCTCATGTTTGTTTGTATGAGAAAGAGTGTCTGCAGTTCAGACAAGCCATAGTTCTTTTCACAGCATTGACTTTCAAGAAGTCTGCCTGCTAGAATTTCAAAAAACTTGGTGATTATCCCTTTCATGTGCATGAATTTCCAGTTTGCACATTATATTTGAAAAAGGGGGATTTTGTGAGCCTGGTCTTTAGAGCCGTGGACAAAGCAAATGCTAAAAAAATTAAAGTTAAGAGTATTTGAAGCGGAGGCAAACGCATGCTTTGTTTCCTCATGAATACAGTATGTTAAGAGGATTTCTGGGCAGCTGGAGTCACACAGGTTTACACTAGGAATGTTTGCTCAAGGTTTGTGCAGCTTGTGTAGTAGCAACTTCAAAGCAGCAGCAGAGGTATGCAGAGTTTTCTCACCATGCCCTCAAGAGAGTGCAAGTATTATTCCAGTATCTAGAAATTATTACATTTTTAATTAATACATGTGCTTCAGAGAAAATGCTGTGGAGCACAGTGACCAATGACTCAATTATAGCACTAATAGGAAAGCCCTATTTTAATAAATCAGATGCACTGCTCCAGTCCTAGAGGTTGCATGATTTCAGTTGTTAAAATCACAAAGCTTATGAATCATACTCGCTGTGCATGCTTTAAAACTGCAGTGAATTAAAAGTGTAATCATCTCACAGGTCAGTGATAAAGATGATGAAGACAGATGAAGTGCTGTAAATTGGATTAGCCAAAGTGTTGTAATGAAATTATTGCCTAGCTTTAACCTAATCATTATGTTTCATCAGAAATCAGAGAAATTGTCAGTCGTACAGGCTCAGACAGTCTCTATAGACGTCTATAAAACAGCAGAACTACCTGCATTTCCATCATTGTGATGTACTGTGCAATCATCTTAATCATGTTCTTATAATATTCCCATGTGTGTGTAAATATAAGAAAATAAATTTAATTTAATTTAATTTAATTAATCACTGGAGTGCTGTTTATTTAACCTGACATTTCGGTCAATAGAAAAGCATCAAAGGTCAGCTATAACCACTGCTTTCCATAAGTCCTGTAATCCTCCTCTCATTATTTATTATGATATCTAATGTGTATTCTGTCCTCTCTTATGATTGCTTTACCATGTTTGACATTTCAGACATAATTTCATTTTTCACCTTTTCTGCATGAGGTGTTTCAATAAGCGTCTCCTTCTCTTTGTTGTAGCATCACCTCGTTTTGCTATTTTGACGTCAAACCTCAATACTTTTCTCCCTCCCAGAAATTTGGGGGGATTTAAAAACTTGCAGCTGGTAGCTTGCACGTATGCACCTCATGACGTCAGTGAATCTGTATGCCTGACCTTTAAAGTGACATTTGAGTGGCTGATAGAAAAGGAACAAGAACACAGGAGGGTTTTTTTGTTTTTTGCTTGGAGGAAGTTGACAGAGATGAACTGTTATGAAGAAAGCCCAAACATTTTTTTTTTTTTCTCAGAAACAGGATGTGGTGACTAGCCTTATCTGACTTGTTCAGTATGAAGAACAACAGGCCTATTCCAGGTAAAGCCTTGTCTTACCAGGCAGCACAGTGATGCTGATGGTGCGCTTCTTGTTGAGGGACTCCACAGTCGGATGCTGGACCAAGCAGGTGTACTCTCCATCATCCAACAGGCTCGTCTTCTTCAGTGTCAGCGTGGAGGAGGGCAGGACCCAGTCACTACCCTGGAGAGAGAGAGAGAGATGGATGGGAAAGTGTTACAGAGTGGAAAGTCAAAGTTTTATTGGTCAGGTTGTTTGCAGCCCTGCAGGAATGGACAAATGTATACAAATTGCAAGGGATGGAGAGGAGGTGATACTTGTGGAAAAAGGAAATAAAGGGTGGGATTACAGGAACATCACACAAACCAAGCTAAAAAGAGGAGGAAAGAGATTTAAAAATGGAGAGGACAGTAGTTATTTTTGGTGATTTATACAAGGAGGTCCAATGGTAGAAAGTGAATTAGAACAAGAAAAGAACAAATAAAGACTGGTGGATAAAAAGAAAGAAGGAAGCATACAGTACATACACACTGGTGTGTGACCCTGACAAAGCAGTCCCCAAAAGTCCCATTTAAAAATGTATTTACCTGAGCATCAATCCCAATAAATGAGCACACATCGACACAAGTCAATAACCCAGATAACACCATCATCCGCAAAGAATGATGTTGCAACAACACACTGTTAACACAACGCATAATGAGATGGCAGGGGAGCAGGATGAATTGTTGACACAGAAATAGCAGCATTATTATGAGATAGAGCCCAACATGGGAGGAAACAAATAATAAGCCAAACACAAGGATTGGAAAAACAAATGAATGTGGAGGAGGGGGTAAAAAAAGAAAACAACACAACAGGAGCAAAAAAAAAAAAAAAAAAAAAGGAAAAAATTACACCATGCAAATGATTTGGCTCTTGGGAGCGGCAGTTCCTGCCAAGAAAGTCCATTTCAATTTGAATGGATCTGAATTAAGAGGATTTCCCATAAAGGCCAGGTCTGGCCAAAGCAGCATTTTGTATGCAAATCCACTGGCTCCCAAGCACTCGGCCATTTCTGCCTCTGTCCTGCTGTCATTACCGAGGGCCAAAGCGCTCACGGGCGGCTGTCTGTCAAATTGGGCCGCTCTGATGCTACTCTCCGCCTCACATCCCCTCCTGTCAAACACACAGTGAGCTTCTTACGCACACACACATTTGTAAACATAAAAAATGAACTCTCACTGCAACAACTGACATATAAACAATATTCATTCAATTTTCTTTTCAGAGTTCTTGTGACTTAAATAGACGATGCATGAGAATTGTGAGCGCTGGCCTCTCCAGTCACACCGCTAATTATTACTAATCATTAAAAGTGACAGCGCCGCCTGGTTTACAAATAGTGACAAAAACCAAAAGCTCTGCATACGATCATGTGCAGGACAAACAGTATTAGCGCCATGACAAGTCCACTGAATTGGATTTGGACTTGTAAGCCCATTTAAAGCCCGGATTAGCAGTGACCCTTTAACAAGCATATTAACCCAGAGCCAACTTTTCAAGAAGAAAAACAAAAAAAAAGGGGAAAACTCAGAAAGAGCGTCTGCTTTTTCCCCCCCAAGATTTATTGATTGTTACATCTCTGTGGGTTTATTACCTGGTAGGAGCAACTGTGAGGTAAGTGTAACAACTTGAAAGTGTAACATCGTTTTCTCACCACAAGGGCACCCATATAATCAAGCTGGTCTTGTTCGGTATTCCAGTTCTCACACTGGCATTTTAAACTAAGACATCTTAATTTCCCTTTTGCAATAGTTTCTTGGATCAGTGAAGAGCCTAGTTGAATTATTCAATGCCAGTTAACCAAACACACACATAAAAAAAAAAAGAATGGAAAAAAAAAATCATTAGAAATCTATCCACATAATTGTTTTCAGGTTGACTGGTTCTTGTCTAGACCTCATTAAACTATTAATCCCCTGTAAGTGGGCAAGCTGCAATCCCCGGCAAGAGGTGAGCCTAAGCCAACCGGTCACTTGAACACAAAGTGCTCCTTTTGTGGAGGAGATGGAAGGACGACGGGCGAGGGGAGTAAAGAGGCTTGAGGAAGTCAGGGGGAGAAACAAAACGTGTAAAATGCAGGAAAGACAATTACAAGAACGTTGAAGAAAGCCAAGAAGCCAACACAGGCCCAGGCTGGATGGAGACCGGGGGGGGCTTTAAGAGGTCACATCATGACAGAGTAAAAGAGAGAAGAACAAGTTTCCAAAAGCGTAATGAGGACACTGCCTCTGTGCACATAGCTGAGGCGTTCTCACCTCTTTCTGCCAGAAGTAGCTGGGCTCCTCTGATGAGCTGGCAGAGCACTTCACCACCACATCTTCTCCGAGTCGCACCATCAGCTCCCGGGGGACATCCAGGTAGCTGCTGTAGCCTTCCATAGACAGTGACGGCTGCCCCAAGTCTAAAGCGCAGTGCAGATGAGAAAGCATGATCAGGCATTAATGAAGCGAGTAATTTAAAGCATGCTGAGGTAACCTCTTCAAGCGTTTGGAACGTGCCTAAACATATGTTTGCAGTGGTAACATCTGGTAAACACTCAGATCTTTTAAGCATACTTGAGCATACAGGCTTAAGTATAAGAGCCTTCAATTGTTACAAACTGTACCAAGCAATCAATAGTAATGATGATAGGCTTCATCTTATCGAAGTCTTTAGAGAGGCAGTGTTGTGAGTAATGGCTCATTTTCTCTTCCATCTTAATAGATGGCTGACGTCCATCTAGCTTCTGGCTTCTCTCTCCCTCTGCCTCCTGCTGTCCTTTAGTTCATTCTAATCTTTTCCTCTTATCGATTCCTCCTATGAGGCCGAGGAGCCTATCAACCAGCAATGCGGTCGATACGGTGGCCACTGAGAAGAGAGAGGACACTGAAAATCTGACCAGCTATACTATTGATGACAATTCATGCCACTCCTCCACACTGATAGCGTAGCTTCAAACTGAAACTTGTGGGGCACAGACAGTAACAGCATTTGCATTGGATCTGTATTGTTTTTTTGTTTTCTGTTTTTTTCCATTTTTCTGCAGCGGTATTCCTCAGCTATGTCTAGTTATTGATAATTAATGTGTTTTTCTATCCTTCGCTGTGAAGCAAGCTGTGTCCACAGTGTCAGGAAGATTGTCTTTATCTCCCGCTGGTTGCAAATATGAGGAAATTAGTCTCAGAGGCTCTCTGTTTAGTCCAAACAAAACTATTTACCAGTGTACATTCAGGTTTCTTTAATGTTTCCGTCTGCGTCAGACATATCAGTACCACCAGTTTGTCACGTTTCCTTATTGAAAACAAAACACAAAAATGTTCTTTCTATCAAACATTTGTCTTACTCACTCTCAGATCCTGTTCAACTTCCACACAGCGTTGAAAACTAATGTAGAATTATAGGTCAGGCTGAAAACACAGAACATTATTGTTTTACAGACTTTATGAAGACAGCTCCTACGCAGCAACCAAAGCACTCACAATGCACTTTGAAGGTCAGCAGCTGAGAAGAGTTGTCAGGTGAGGTCACATTGTCAGCATCTGACACACAGCGGAAGGGCACCCCGGAGAACCTTGATGGGTGGTGGATATACAGATAGGCTTTCTCTCCGTACTGCTCAACATATGGTGAGAAAAATGAGCAGCGACCTCCCCACCAGCTTCTTTCCCAAAATTGACGCCAAGTCTGTGTGTACTGGTGCAAAGAATGAAAGAAAGAGTTTTATTCAAATGTAACATGACATTAATGTGAGAAGCAAACAGATTCAGTTAAATGTCTTGCATATTTTCTTTTTAATGTCCTACTGTGCTAAAAACAAAAAAACAAAAACAACAACTGATATTTCTAATTGTTTAAAAGAGCACAAGTGAGGACACGTACTGCAAATTAGTTTAGGCTACCAATGTTATGACATGCAACTGTGTTTGTTGAACTTTAAAAGTTGATGTGTACAATCAAGAGCTGTTAAATCCCAAAAGACAATCAATTTTAACAGCAGTCAGTTTATAACAGCAAATTCTGCCAGGATAACAACCATCCTCTCACACCCTATCGCTCAATAATTCCCAGGGCTCACCTCGTAGAAGTACTCGAAGTGGACCTGGCTGATGTTGAGGTCAGAGTCAGAGTACAGGCATTCCAGGGTGACCGGTTCTCCGTCCAGAACTGGCTCAGTTGGCCCGTTAATGATCAAAGTTGCTGCATGTGGGCAAAGATTACACATGCAGGTTATTGATCAGAACATGAAAGGACAGGAAAGCTTTGGAGCTGAAGGGAATTAGATGCTGAGGGATCAAACTGCTTTTCTGGGCAACACTTTCAAACCATCTTCTCCCTTTAGCTGACATTTATTTCAAGGTCCTGGTGAAACTCCCAGTGCTCAGATTGATCACGTTCACATGACTAGCAACAGGCTTTTTTTCCTATTTTATAAACAGAGGCAGTTTGCTTTCACCTCAGTCTTTCACACTAATATGAAATGAATATTACACTGGCCTCAAAAGATTTCATTTTTCTCATCTTAGCAGCCTCTTGATGATTCTACCAACATTTCCTGTTTTTGTCTGAGTTGTGTAACCACCAGGGAAAACCAGTCAGAGTGGCAGAAGAGAAAACAAAGCATTTCCTCAAGAGAACACCTCAATACAGGCTCACAAGCATGCAAGACCAGACTCGAGATTAAACAAATATGTCATTTACAGAGAAGTAAATATTATCAAGCCCTATAATAAAACTGTAAAACAGAAAAATAAATTTACCTGAAATGCTGCGAGTTAGGGCGAACAATGCAACAAGTAGAAGTCCCTTCATGATTCTGGTCAGACCTTTCCAGTATTTAAAGAAACGTCTGAGCTCCTACGCAGCTTCTAATCTGAAATGAAAGTTTCCTGTGTTTATGTATTACACCGTGTAGGTGTGGCTTTCATTTTTCTTCTCAGGAAGTGTGTTTAAAATCGTTTGAAATTAAGATAGCGCATATTATCCGTTTATTTCATTTTAGAACTGAAAATAAATAAGGCTGAATAAGCTGAGTCTTATCAAACGTATCATTTTTTGCTGAAGCGCAGTGACGCCTGAAATTTTCTGTGAAGAGTAGACCGTTGAAGAGTGAAAGCTGCTGCTGTGGCTCCAATAATCAAATCTATTCCCAGTGCGTCATCTGTATCTGAACGTGCCCGCCTATATTACCTTTATCTGTCTGAGCTGTTTGACAAGGTAGCTTTCTTCCAAACGTGTTCAAAGAAATTTGAAGCCAGTCGGGGCATGTTTTGCTGTTTGGCAGTTGATATCTCTCGGCGTGATAAGTACTACCAACCCAACACTTTTACGCTTCATTTTCCTTGACCCTAGTATTGATTCGCTGCTGAACAGAGGGTTAGGATCGAGTTAGATGCTCTGTCTTGCTTGCATGAACCGCCAGGGTCAGTTTGTGTAAGCATGGGTTTGAAGCAGTTCCTGCATTTACACTCCAGTTTTCACCTCCAAAATTAAACTGAAATAGTTATTTGTAGTTGTAAGAACTTGAAAATTTAAGTTTCTAAAATTTGCTTTAAATTTGCATTTCCTCAATGTAACCTACCCAATAAAGCCTACCTACCTACCTAAGTCTTAAGAATAAATTAAACAAATATTTGGTTTTTTTTTCTAATTTTTTTTTTTTTTTTTTTATTTCATTTATGGTGTACATAATTACAATTAGTAGAATATGGTTTAATTATTATAGCCTACACCAAATGATTCATCAAATGATTCTGTCCCATCCATATCTAGTGCATAAGAGCTAAATTTGATCTTTTTAAAAAAATCAGTTTCTCAAACCGAAAAAAACTTGTGCAACTCTTCAAGATAACATTTTGAGAATTCCATAATTTAACAACAGAAATAAACATTTGTTTTGACATTAACCAACCAAACCTGTGCTTAAAATCCAACTAGCATCAGTCCTCTTCTAGTTCACATAGGTTCTGTAACTGATCTGGTAAATATTTATTCTTTTCTTAATGCATTATTATCGAAGTCTGAAGCTCAACTAAATCCATTATTTTCAATAAACCAGACAAAATAAAAAGTCTGTTGTATGTTCTCTATACCCTACCTTACATGTTATTCTTATGGCTCTTTTCTGTAATAAAAATAAAGGTGTAATGCTACTCTTATAAGTATTGTCCTATTGCCCAACACAACCTAACAGTACATGAAATATGGTGAAACCAGCATTGTACAGCATTCACAATGTACTAGTATCCAAAATGCGCTTTATTTTATTCAAAATAAAATTGGTTTTGGAGACCTTAGATTTAATGTATGCAATATGATTTTTCCATGTCATCCACTGGATGATAAATTAACATGACATCCAACAGGACTTCCAGAAACCTAACTTCATACACTCTGTCAGTATTTATTCCATCAATTAAAACCCAATTTCCTGCGGTATTGCAAAAACCATAAACCATGGTTTTTGCCAATTTTCCTATTTTCCTTAATAATGTTTTCGAAATGCACCATTTGTATTATTGTTTGTTCACGCTGTAAACAAACAGAAAACAAACCCTTACTGACTTGGGGTTGTTGCAGTCCCGATAGTAACCAGCAGGGGGCAACGTAGAGGCGGCATTATGCCACCGGAAACAGACCAAAGGTTCAGGGGAAGTACTGGAATCGAGACTGGGGGGAAAACAATTTGATGCTCTTGAGGGAGATTAAGGGTGCCTTTTATGTCAAAAACGCAGACTATCGCTGATGATTTATCCAATCATGGACAGATAGTGTCTTTTCAACAGGGTAAGGTTTGAAATGAAAGTGCAGTCGTACAATCTAATGTGAATAACGCCGCGCCGCGAGATTGGCTGCTAACGTTAGCCTGTGAAGCTAACGTCAAAGCTTGGTAACGGCTATTGTTTTTAGCAGGTACAAATTTGCTAATCTCGGTATCTTACTTGCTTTGTCTGTTGTTTTAAGTCAATTCCGCTACTAATTTGTAGCCCGTTTGGTCTCTTTATTCCTTTAGTTTAATCTTGCTCATTTGATGCAGTTCACAATGTCTTGAGTCAAACCCTTGTTTGACAGCTAAGTTTTCTAAATGTGTCTGCGGTAGTATGATGATATCGTGGTAATAATTGCTAATGTTTACAAAATCTTCACACACATACAATTACAGTGACAATCTGCTCAGTTGAATTTACTTATTTATAGTAATCAGTTTTATGGACTACTACGTGTAAATGTTATAAAAATGACCTAAAAGCGCGACTTCTTAGAACTAGAATTTAAACATAAAACAGTTGTTTAATTAATTTGATCGTAATAAACTTGGTTTATAAATATATATCTTCTCAGTCAGTATTAACTTGCTCCATTTGTATATGTTTTCTCTTTAATTTCAGACTAAAGGTTGTGATCCTGTAGAAAGTTATCCATCAAGTCTTAGTCCCTCTCATGCTGTTATTCAGGACTGCTACAGTCACATAAAAGTCACCATAGTGTTGCTTCCAGAGAAACTCCAGAATACCTTCCCTCTTCCTGTGGCCACCAGCATGGCTAACAGCAATCCAATTATAGTGAAGGGTCTGCCCTCGGGTCCTGCAGGCAGAAGCAGTCCAGAAGGAACTCAGGTCAGTTCATTTTTTAAATTCCCTTTATTTTTTGTTTGAGATGACGATTTTCTTTGTGAAGAAAACTGAGACTTGCCGTCTTTTCTTTCCAGGTTCTCAGTAAGAAGAAGTTACAAGACTTGGTGAGGGAGATTGACCCAAATGAGCAGCTGGATGAGGATGTTGAGGAGGTGTGTCGGTGGTTTTAAAATTGAGTTTTCAGATTATTTCCAAATGCAGAGTTAACATAAGCAGCTGTCAAATCAATACCATAAACATGTTATTGGTCTGTCAGATAGAAAATCTATCTACTGCTATATCCATCATATAAATATATTTAAGTAAATGCCTGTCCACATATTAGATGGCGCAAACAGCAAAAAATACAGGAACATTTTTACTAATATGGGAAAGTTGTGTAACTGCTTGATGTTAATGGTGTTGGAATTGCTAATCTCTTCACAGATGCTGCTTCAAATTGCAGATGACTTCATTGAGAGTGTAGTGACAGCAGCTTGCCAACTGGCCCGTCATCGCAAATCTAATACATTGGAGGTTAAGGATGTTCAGTTACATCTAGGTAGGTTTTTGGTAGGATTGTGCTACTTAATAATCTAATGGGGGGTGGCGGAGGGTGGTCTTGGTAGTTATTGGGTTGCACCTCCTAACTGGAATACTATAGGCCTTATTTTTATTCTTTACTTTACATCTTGAGATAATTTGATATTTTTTTATTAGTAAAATAATTTAAACTAGGGCTGTAAAAATACACAAAATTCACGGTTTAGTATGTACCTCGGTACACAAGTCACTGTTTAGTTTTTCGTCGGTACAGAAATGGAAAAAAAAATACATATGTTTTATTAACAAGTTTAACACTAAAATTTAACATTTAATCTGTTTGTTTTGGTTGGGTTTTTTGGCGTGTTTTTTGAATGAGAAAAAATAACCATAACTAAAAAAAAAACTATTTTAAAATAATGTTTTTTACACTTTTCAATGAAAAATAGGGGGGATGGACATGCTTTCACATCTAAAGTGACCCTATCTGAGTTTTAAGAGCAGCATTTAACAGTAACAGCTCTACTTTCATTTCACTCATCCTCATCACAAAAACTAAACATCACAATAGTTTAGTCTTTTGGTCAGATTGGCTGAATAAAAGAAAAACATAAATAAGTAACAAACCGCCTTGTTTTGTTTTTTTTAAACACATTTGCACTAAATTAGTCTGTTTTCTTGTTGTACTGGTAACATCCAAACTTGGGTGGTGTTGCATGTTGGAAGTGTTTCTGAGTACATTCCCGACCGAAGTTCTGCAGTGTCGGCACGCTGATTTTGTTTTGTCAGCTTTTCTTTCTTTCTTTCTTTCTTTCTTTCTTTCTTTCTTTCTTTCTTTCTTTTAGTACAAACAAAAAAAGTATTAAACTTTTCTTTTTCCTTTTAAAGACCCTCAAAAAAAGTTTAACATTCAGAGTGTTTGGACATTTATTTCAAAAGAATTCATCAAACATTTACAGTTATTGCATTAGAAATAATTGCAAACAGGAGCAGTTTCAAAAGGGAATGACTTTATGAGAAATGTAGACTGTTTCAGATGTACGTCACAGTCATGACTAGTAAGTAAACCATCATCTCTATTGCTCTGGTTTTAAAGCACACACAGACTTGCATGAAGTGTCAGACAATTGCAAGGCAGATGTAGTAACTTGCAAGAAAGTGGTGGCCAGCATGACTCTGCATCTTTAGAATGTTTGCGGCTGCTAAATATGTATTATTTAGAGGTCCTGTGTGATTTAATGCCTGTGTCCTGCCGGTTTTTTGCATTGCTTCCCTTAGAGCGCCAGTGGAACATGTGGATTCCTGGTTATGGTTCAGATGAGATCCGGCCGTTTAAGAAGGCTTGCACCACAGAGGCTCACAAACAGGTAAGGAATAAAAAGCTGGTAACTGATGTCAGAATATTCCTGTTAATGGTCTGTGTATGCAGAGTTGGCACAGGTAAAAAAGAAAAAAAGCTGACCATGTTTGTTTTCTAATTCTTGTGGCCGTGCACTGAACTTAATGGTTTGTTTTTATTATTGTTTCAGAGAATGGCACTGATCCGCAAGACGACCAAAAAGTAGCACGGCAAATTATTTTCCTGTATCTACGCTGTGTATTTTCTCTCTTATTTTGTTTTTCACGTTTTTTTTTTCTTTCTTTTTTTTGACTAATGCAGAAAAGCTAAGTGTTTTCGCTGAGGGTTGTTTTTGCTTTTGACATGGAATAGTGTAAAATTGTCATTTCTTTCTAACCTTCGAGTGTTTTTGCCAGAATTGTTGCACAGAAATTGTATTTGTACGTTTCATTCTGTTTTGTTGCCACTATGCTAAGTCTGGCAGAGAACTCCATTGCAATTTTTGCCAATAAACATTTACTGGAATATTTCTTTTGTATTGTAAACATCTGTATCTGATTTAAGCTGGAGATGATAGTAGCTGTGCAGTCTACTAAAAGATGCATGCTGTGCTTTGAAGCCCATCTTTTTTACGTACTTTGGGTTGCAAACCATCACATTTCCTTTTTTCAGACATGTATGTGCTGTTGTATAACTGTTAGTGTGACTGTTACATATACAACTCATTCATTCCAGCCATAACTGTAAACGTAGTTTTGGCTACTCTTCCAAACTTTATCAAAATATGGACAAAAAGAAAGTTTACAGCTAAAATTTCAACCTTTTTTTTTCTCATTCAGTTATATTAAACTTAGGAGGAAATTTGTTTTAAATCATAACTACCAAAAAGCAAATTTGATGTTTGTGGTTAAATAAATTAACATCAGATTGATTCCTGGTGGATGTAGAAATGCTCATTTTTAAAGGGTCAGGTTGGAATAGAACTTCAATTAATCTAATGAGTTCAGCTGTATGCTTTAAGAGGACCAAGCCCACAGGCTAAACTACAGAAACCACTGAAAACTGCCTGTTATGTCTTCTTGTAAGTTGAATTATTTTCATTTTGGGGTTCCAGAAACACGGAAGGCTGGTCATGAGTCGGACGAACCATAATAGCTTTAGAAACCATTCAAGAAATGTTAAAAAAAAAATGAGATTGAGAGGCATCCAGGAGTTTATTTATTGATTTAATTTTAACAGCAGCACCTGAAAAAAACTCCCTCACTGAACAGGATGCCATGCAGTCATTAGTGTAAGAAAAACCTTTTTCTGTACACGTACTCTGGACCTAAAAATGTGTTTGTTTAATACCCTTAGTCAGTACCTTTACAGCTACCAGTTACAAACAGAACAAGTAACAGACACGAATCATTGATTTTTGTTCTGAAATTGGTCCTCAGGAACAATGCAGAATGTAATTAAAGCACAGTGGCTCCCACCATGTGGAAATACACCGAAGATGAATTTCTTTCCTCTCTGAGGAAAAATACAAAGTGTGTCCTCAATGAAATACATAATTGTCACACCTGCTGACCTCTCAGATATCCTGTGGTTCCTCTCAGGCTGGGAAACCACTTTTCCAGTGTAAGTTAAAGGTCTTGAATCACAAAAATCAATAGTATAGAATGTGATATTACCCCCTGCCTTTAGATAGAATGTGTTTGCAACGCAGTCACTTTTTTTAAGCACCTATTAGACTGATTAAGGAAAAAGCAAAAACCACTGCATATCACCTTTACAACCCCTGCTGCCTCTGAACTGAGGCTAGTAATGACCTCATCAGTCCATTAGTGTGATAGACTGTGGGCTTACCATATCACAAAAAGAAAAAAAAAAAAGAATTAAACTATGAGTCTTACAAATTCCAAAATCTATAGCCGTTGCTTTTAAAAGTCAAG
Source organism: Atherinomorus stipes (assembly GCA_023101725.1). Taxonomy (NCBI): domain Eukaryota; kingdom Metazoa; phylum Chordata; class Actinopteri; order Atheriniformes; family Atherinidae; genus Atherinomorus; species Atherinomorus stipes. The sequence goes on from JALJCO010014492.1 coordinate 1,459,971, forward strand.
CTCAGTTGCAGATTTGTGAGGCTTGACCTCAGAGCACCCTTTTAGCTCGAAGCTAATGCTAAGAATGTTGTTTGTACAAACTAATCAGTAAAGTGATTAGACTTTACACTGAGCCTCTGAAGCACATTGAGCAAAATCAATCAAGTAGTAGCCAGAATATTTTGCTTGGAAACACAAATGTCAGCATGTTTGCTCTCAAAAGTCAGAAATGTCATTTGCACAAACTTTTTCTGATGAACTCTAAATTGAACTTATTAGCTTTCAGGATTCATTCGTCTTGCTTTACTGTATGATGAAGGCTTTATTTTCAGACAAAAAGGGTGCCAAAATGTAGTCGTTATGATTCATGATGGTTAGAAGTCAATATACTCTCACTCTAAATCCAACTTCCTGCAGGCTGTTCTGGTCCTACAGTAATGTTGAGTTCATTGTTTACCCACAGCACTTCTTGTTGTTCTTGGGGACTGTGCTGGGTTGAGACATGCTGGCTCTTTGCAACTGCAGTGCCTGTGGGGCAGCGCACTTCACACCATCCCAGCCCTCTTGCAACTCCACCTCCCCACTCAGCAGACCCTGGTAAACCCGTCGAGTGAGCAGCTCAAAGGACTCCTTTACATTTTGCCCCGTCTTCGCAGAGGCCTCCACGTAGGGCATGCCTAGCTGCCCGGCCAGTCTCTCAGCCTCTTCCCGACTCACCGCTCTCTCCCCAGAAGCATCTCGGTCACTCTTCTGACCCACCAGGACAAACAGAACTTTATGTGGCTGCACTCGCTCACACACCTCAGTGTGCCACTCCTTAATATGGTCAAAGGAGTCTCGGCTGGTCATGTCAAACACCAGCAGGCCCCCAACTGAGTTGCGGTAATAAGAACGGGTCACTGACCTGTGGGAAGAAGAAGGAGATGTTTTAATTTCAACACATGAAGACTTTCCAAAATCCAAACATCAGAGTGCAGAGGTCAACCTTTGCCAACAGCCAACTTCCTACTCCAGTGAACAGCCGCACTGTGTGAGTGGAATTCTTTCAGATAAGCAGATTGACAAAGAATCTATGTCTTTGTAAAAAGAAAAAAACATTCAACCTGATAATCTCTGTGTTTAATCATGAAACCCTGAACAGGCATGCAAATCCCCATTGAGTCACTGACTGTTCTTTGGAAAGACTTTGGAAGGTGTCCTCCCACTGATGCAAACTACTTTATTACAATATGTCTTTCTGAAAACAAAACTCAATTCAGCTGAGCTTTTAGCTGACTTGTAGGATTACAGACACCATGCAGAACTGAGGTAAATACAAACAGGCATATTTTGCAATTTGTTACAGTTCATTCAGCTGGACAACTGACGTGATGAATTTAGAGCAGAATGCTACTCCTGTTCCCTTCATTTAATATGCTGAGCATGGAAAAGAGTGCCTCCTGAAAGAACTGCACATGCTGCATTTCTGTATACATTGCATGTTGATCCTGAGAGGGTGGATATTCATCCACAGCTGGAAACAAATGCTGATGAACAGCTTTGAGGTGAAAGGGATGACCAGAGTAGTTTATTTGGACAGTATATTTGTATTAAGAACTTTCGTATTATTCACACCATGAATAGTGTCTTCATGATGTGTTGAATTTTCTTAGAGAGGCAAAAAAACTGTATCTCAGGGCCTTGAAGAAAGGTTTGTTTAAGTTCTATATTAAACCATCTAACAATGCAAATGATCCAAGGACTTCAAGTTTTTTTCCCCAAATACCCTCACCTGAATCTCTCCTGCCCAGCTGTGTCCCAGAACTGCAGCTTGACACGGACCCCCGGCTCCACCTCCAGGAAGTGAACATAAAAATCTACACCTACTGTCTGGTTTATGGACTCAAGGAACAAGTCCTCAGTGTAGCGCTTCAGCAGAGAAGACTTCCCCACAGTGGAATCGCCCAGCATGATTATTCTGAACTGGTACTGCCACAAAGTCAGGTCCATTGTTGCTGGCCGTGAGAAAAGATGGATTTAGATAGACACCAACACCTTGTAGGGATGTTAAAAAGATAAGGGAATATCAAATATAAAGAGAAAGAGAAGGCTCCTACAGGATACAAGCACTCCCACATCAGCTGGTTCCTTACCTCTGATGCTCCAGATGTTGAGAAACAACTCAGCAGCCACTCCTTATTAATCTCACAAGCAGCACCAGAGTTTGTGTTCATAGCCATCTCAAACTGTTAGACATTTGATGAGGAGCGAATCTCTCAATCTTGTCTCCATGACCGCTCATGTAATCCTCTATAAACGCAAGTATGTAGAAAAACGTGTCCAACAGAGTTGACCCCTATATCACGACAGTTCTCATCTGAGCTGCTGATCTGACTGCTACTGTAAGCATGTGCATTAGTGTGGTTGTACAGGGGTGTGGACTCCTAAAGTTTGCCTGTTGATACTTGATAAAGGGAGGAGCAAATGCACAAGGACACAGGGAGGGCTGCTGTGGAATGGGAGGGCCAGATGTGGGACGGAAGCTTATGAGGAAGTAGTGGTTGTGTGTTATGCCCTATCACAGGAGAATGTGCAGTTTCCTGTTGTTAGGGAACCGGCTTATGTATCACCATTAACAAACATATAAAGTGATATTGAATGCCATCTCTTGGCTCACGATTTGTAGCAGTTTTTATCACTTTATGATCTTGACTTTAGAGTGGATATTGCAACCTAAAAGGGGAAGTCGTTAACAATGGAGTTTTAGATCCCCTGGGAAAGCTCAGGACACAATTGTTCTAACAGCCCTGCTGGGGCTGATTTCTACATCTATATTTAGTTATGACATAATGGTCATTTTAATATAAAGGATATGTTACAAACAGCTTTCTTATGGCTTTTCTTTCCTCAAAATCAACATTCAGCTTCAAATAGCCAAGTTATCAAATAACAACCAAGCCAGAAATCTGGGAGTAGTCCTAGACTCAGACCTGAATTTCAGCATCACATTAAGACAGTTGTGATGTCAGACTTTTATCATAACATATTGAAGGTCTAATGTCACAGCAGGATTTTAAAAAAATGCACCTTTTATCTTCAGTAGACTACGGTAATGCAGTCTTCACAGGTCCCCTCATAAAGTCCATCAGACAGCTGCAGTTAGTCCACAACGCTGCTGATCCCGTCCTCACATGGACCAAGAAAGTGGATCATATAGCTACAGTCCTCAGATCTTTATTCTGGCTTTTTGTTTGTCAAAGAATTAACTTCAAAATCCTGCTGTTAGTTAACAAAGGCAGGAGAGGCAGCATTCAGTTTGTATGCTGCTCATATGTGGAAGAACCCCCCAGAAAACTGAAGGTCTGCTGAAATGCTCATTAGCTTTAAATCAAGGTTTGAAAATCTTTTTGCCACCCTTGAGCAACAACAACAAATCTCGTATTGTCTGTTGTTTTAGATCTTTTCTGAATTTCTTTATAGTTTGTTTCCTTCTAGACCCCACTGTAATGCTTTTAATATTTTATGTAAAGTACCTTGAGTGTTAAACTTGCCTTCTCCATTTTTGTTCAGAAACTTCATAGGGAGGACCAAAATTCCCATATGTAAAATAGAAATGAGTAAATAATGCAATATTTTTATATTTATATATTTTTCTATCTAATTTGTCTATGTCCATTTCCTCCTTTATTTCCACACTGATTTATGCTTCTTTTCTGTTTTTCTTCAAGTGGTCCATCTTGCTTGGTTAGAAACCCTACTTGTATGCCACTCAGCAAACAAATACAAAGAAATACAGGAATACTTCAATTATATGTGGAACTAAATGGATAAAAACTCTGAATCAATTTAAATGAATAAATGTTTAAGTACATCATATAGATGTATTGATTTTAAAGAAGCGTTATTATATTGTAGTATTGTAAAGGACCTGGTTGCCTAAATTAACTGGTCTATTTATCCATACACAACTGTAAATATCAATTCAGTTTGTCATCATCAAGCTGCCCAGCGGCTACAGGTGTATGTTAGTATTCATGCTTTAATCTGGTACCAAACATCTGTTCTGACTTTGTCTTGGTCAATGTTGTGTTGTGCATTGTTCCTGTTCAAACAAACTTATACCATAGCTTACTATGCTTTATATCTCAACCTGAATTATCACTCAACGTCAGGGAAATAAAAGTAGATTTATTAGAAATGGATCCACGTACAGCATAACATGCATCTAAACATCTTATATTATAAAAATATGTGATATTCATACATTTGGTTCACACACAGATAAAGTGTTTCTATTGCCTTTGTTTTTACCCCCCAAGCTGACCAAGACATGGTACCTTGAAGCTTGATGCCTATAATCTGCAGTTAGCTGCTTCTGGTGTTTTGAGGTTAAACAGAGGATTTGGTTTCATTTTCATGATCTCCATTTTCAAACACAAACTGCCAATTTCCTCCCGCTGCTGACTGAAGGATCGCATGCGCTTCCCAGAGTTGATTGTGCATCAGTATTATTCATTTAGGAAGTTCTGGGTCAGATTTGGCAGTAAAAGGCAACAGAAGACAACATTGGAGGAGGCGAAAGACCACAAACATAAAAGCCATGCACCCCCATGTGGTTGGTTTACTTTGAGATCATAAAGCAGGACAATTGATATGATTCAACACAATAAAAAAACAAAAACAAAACAGTGTCCATGCGATCAACTGTTGTTGTCTGCAGAATATTTCAGGTGAATGTTTATACTGAAGTTGCAAACCTTGTCTCTCAGTTTAATTCAAATCTCAACTAAATGCAAAACAAAGCAGACATTATATAAATGTGAAGTTGGTGTTAAAACAGAAGATAAATCAAGCTAAATAAGCATTCCCAAAAAATAAAGGTATCTTTAAAATGTCCACAGAAAGTTTGGCAACAACTGCTTGACCTTGTATTTCTCAGTAGATTTCATACAGTGGGTTGAACAGAAATGCAAGTTGCCATAAGAAAAAAAAAAGAAAAGAAAAGTCAACCTAATCTGTTGCCAGTCCTCACAGATTCAGTGTTGATGCTCATGACTGAGAGCAGAACAAACTGCCTTTCAGAGTTTTGCCCAAACATCCTGATCTTGCCAAACCTCCATGTACAGCACTAGAGTAAACATCAGCAAGTACAATTTGGCAAAGTGCAACCATATCCTCCTCTCATAACTTACCCTTGTTTATCATTTGAAGTTCAACCTTTATTCCATAACATCCACATAATTCCTCACATTATCAATTAATTTAGTTTACTGCAGCATTTCTTAAACACTGACACATTTCAACATCTTATGTTTAAAGTATAAATTATTAACATCTTTTCTGCATCAGTGGGAAACTGTTAAACAGAATTGCTGCTTTTGCAGTATAATTTTAAACCAGATCAGACTCTTCTGATTTTTTTTTTTTTTTTTGAGGAGTACAAATGCAACTACAAAGAGGGGAACTTCAGCTCCGTGATGTCCACGTCAGGAGAGCTGCTACCACTGCGATCGCTGTAAGTGTCCCTGGAACGACAGACAAATGAATTAAATGATCTGGTTAGGATATGTTGCATGTGTATGTTGCAGAAATCAAAAATATAAAACTAGATATTAATACCCACTATAACATTGTGAGAATATAAAAGTACAAACTATATAAGTGGAGGATGCAGCCCTGAAGTCTCCAGAATAAAGCCTTAAATTAAGAAACAATACTACTGATGACCTCTTGGCTCTTCAAAAGATTTATTTATGAAATGTCAACTTCTCTCATTCTCCCAATAGCAAAATATAAGACAACAACATACTGTAAACAGATAGGAACTACATACAGTACGTGCACTCCAAGATTCAAAAACATAATTGTTTTTGACATGAAGAGACATTTCATTGAGGCAAAAATAATCCCAACACTAAAAACTTATCAGGGAATGCTGCAGCCAAAGCAGATGGATACAGTCAACGTAAATAACACTCAGCTGATTTTAAAGTGGTAGAAAATAAGTGTGAATAAAAGCATCAATCTTACAAAAAAAGGAGGAAAAAAAACTTGTCAGACTATCTCATCAGCATCATGTGATGCAGGTTTACCGTGGAGAGAGGCGACAGCCTTTTGTCAGGAAGCTCTGGAGTTTTCCTGCAGCAGCCAGCAGGAGACCAAAGTATGGAGGAGAAGGTTTGATGGGTCTGGAGGTGAACTCTGGATGGTACTGAACTCCAACAAAGTAGCAATGATCTGAAACAAAAAGGAGTGGGTTAAGACCTTGTTTATTACCACAAACACACATGCACATGCAAATTTAACCTGAAATTGTATCAACAAAGCAACATTATTGTACCTTGTACAAATTGTTTCAATTTCAAGTTAAGTGTACAGTTTCTTCAGCGAGCCCTTCCTGTAAGATTTGTAAGGGCAGCACATGGATGCCTTTTTTATAATAAGCACTCACCCTCCATTTCAATGACCTCCATTCTCTCTCCTTCAACATCCTGACCAACAAAGTGAAGTCGATTTTTTTTCGAAGTGGTGCTTCAGTTCTGGATTCACCTTTAATGAGATTGAGATTCAAGACTTTAGGGCAGTTTTCTTGAGAAATGGCAATTACCACTTTAACAGTACTGCAAAGTGCACCAGATGAAAAAAAAAACTGTTGGGATGAATAAAATATTCATATTTTGTGCTTCCAGACAAAAAGCTTAAAGATCTTTAAGTCTTTACCTCAAATCTGTGTCTGTGCCTCTCTTCAACATATTCCACATCTCCATACAGCCTTCCTGCAACCATAAAGCATGAGTCATCATCAAAACAACTCTTTGAAAGAGAGAGAGGGGGGGGGGGGGGGGGGGGGGGGGGGGGGGAGCCACCCGCTGGCTTAAAAAGATACATACTCAGTACACTTGTGTTGGATTTGAAAATGGTTCGCCTCTTTCCCAACCTCATAGTCCCTCCCATTTGCCCTGGGTTGTGCTCTGGCATGTCAATCACCTGCAAAGATTAAACAGGATGTTAACCCACCCTGCTGATATCATGGAATATGTGCACCGTGGGGGTGGGGGGAGATAACCTACCACAGGGTGTTTGGTTTCTGGATTAAATTCTGTGGAGTTGGCATCTGAAAATGATAAGTGAAAGTGATTCAAGCTCAACTTCCCAAAAGCTCGTAGCTGATTTTTTTCCCAAAACAATATAAAAAACATCAGGGATCACATGTTTCTTTGCAGTGCCCCCAGCAGAACTGCACAATTACTCACCTTCCCATCCCAGAACGTTGCGGGCAAACTCACACACGGCCAGCTGCATGCCCAAACACACCCCTGTGAAAAAACCCAGCAGGATTGTTAAATAATGAGCAAGGACTCCTAAATAAAGACGAAAGCGGAACTCCATGGTGCAAACGACTTTCATCACTAACACAGCTGCATCTGCATATAGTTAATATAATGTCTATAAAAAGCATTCAATTTCTTCTGGAGTTTGTTTCTACATTTTACATCTTTAAATGCATTAATGAACACAAGCTTCTCTCTGATCTGAGAACACATGAATGTTAAATAGAAAACAAATTTCTACAAATGGTTTTAAATTATGCAAAAGTAAGCACAAACTCGCATTCAGGTCTACACTGTTCAAATTATGTGTGAAGTTATAAACATTTTGTTGCAGGAACCCTGATACACAGCTGCAAACAACAAATATTCTGCAAGCAGTTAAATTTCATCTAATCTTTATACAGTATTATGAAAGGTTTGCTTGTACTTTCAACACTCCAGCAACCCATGTCAAAATGAGCTAAACCTGTTAGGATCCAGCCTGATAAAATAAAACATGGCAAGTTACCGAGCAGCAAATTACTTTGCCAAGATGTGGTTATTTTTTATTTAGAAGCATGGCATTACAGATACAAACTTGCACACTTAGAAGTCCACAACTTACTCTCCTCACATTACTAAATTATTATTAATAAATAATATAACAGAAAAGGTCAAATAGATTTTTTCAACAAAGAGAAAAAAACCCCAAAACATCATAAGTCCTTCTTACCCAGGAATGGCTTGTTCTGTTTCCTGGCCCAGCTAATAGCCAGAATCTTGCCTTCTGTTCCTCTTACACCAAAACCTCCAGGTACCAACACACCACTGTTAAAAGGAAACATGACTGTCAGGCCTCAGTTCACCTACAATCTGAGTCATTTCACGTACACGGTTGGAAGAATTCACAAACCCGTCTCTAGAAAAAGATACGAGTTCTGAATCTGGTCAAATGTCGGTACACAAAGACCGTGGACTGAAAACAGACAACTGAATGGAGGGGGAACATTTGCAAGAAAAAAAAAACTGGCAGCAACTGTGGAGGAAATATGAGTAAAAGGAAGAAAAATACTGTATATACGTTTTAAAATTTGAAAACATATGTATGAATTTTATTTTTCTTTTCAGTACTTTTGTGATTTCCCAATTACTTTAGTGTTGTGAAAAAAAAGGACAAATTACCAAATTTTGCTCTGTTTGTGGGTGTTGCTTTGATTGCCATCAAATATATTTAGGGGGAATATCATCAGTCTGTTTTAAGTTGGATATGGTGCAAATATCTTACTCGTTTTGTTTTATTAATCCCAATTATAGAGCCAATTAAGAAATTCATTCTCTGCATTTAACCCATCTCAGGTTGAACCTAAGAGCTGCTATTTAAAGCACCCGGGGAGCAGTTGGTGGAGGTTAAGGACCTTTCTCAGGGGTCCACAGTGGTTTACCCGAGTGTCGTGTCGGAGACTAGAACCTGGGTCTGCCGCACCAAAGCCCGCGACATTACCACTACGCTACCCACTCCCCATTCAGACCAACTCAACTGCTAATGAGTCTTTCATCCGAGTCAGGTGTGTTGAATTATCATGAAAACCAGCAGGGCGGGGGTCCCTGAGGACCAGGATTGGGAAAGCTGATTTAGAGTGATTTTAACATGCTTGTCTTTGGACGGTGGGAGGAAGCCGGAGTACCCGGAAGGAACCCACGCATACACGGGGAGAACATGCGAACTCCACACAGGAAGACCACTGTTGGAATTGTTCGACCCCACTTCTGCCGGGACTCAAACTAGTGACCTTCTTACTGTGAGGCTGCGGTGCTAACCACCGCATCACTGTGCAGCCAATATTTTAAATATGTTTATATAAAATATTTTCTTCTACCATAGTTTGCTAGTTTCTTCCAGGTTGTTTAACTTGAAATATCTTTTTAAAAAATTTAGATACTTAATATATGGTAAAAAGCAACAGCTCAAATCTGACTAAGATACACCTGCATTTTAAATATTTTCTGTATTAAAATAATCCCCAGAGCTCTAAGGATAATCTTTTGGCTTTTTCCAGACAGCTTGCCAATTCAAGCAAGTACTAATTCCCAGTTAGTGATTTTGTAAAAAAAAACTACATAACTTTGAAACATCTATTTTTGCATGTTGGTAGTACTAGTCTTTACTGCCATCATGTGGAATGAATGATGACATTCTGCTTCTTGTACTTAGCTGTTTATTTTCAGGAACATCCAAGCTAATTGCCACGTGTATATTCTGCTTACTTAGAACTGCAGAGTTTTTGCCACGCCTCATGATATTTGACTGGTTCCTCTTGTAGAGTTGTGGTCTCCAAATCAGCAGAGTCAATGTACTGCAACGACAAATAGTACAATTTAGAAAATAATAATGCAACGCCACCAGGCTAACCGCTTAACAAAGATGGGAATGCACTTTCAGCAAGTTTCCCCATACGTTTTCTTCCTGTGAAAAGAAGTGTTCAACATTTTCATACCTTGACTTCTAGTTTGTGATTAATGGCGAGGGCCGAGTGCTCTAAGGCTTTAATAACCGACGTGTAGGAGTCAGACAACTTTGTGTATTTTCCCACCAGGGCTATGGAAACATGCTCCAAGAGACGGTCAGATCTGAGAAGACATGGAGAGGGCACACTAATGTAGCTGCAGAGAAGCATTTCTTTTTGAGAGCTAAATACTGTGACAGTAATTAAATATTGTCTCATAACTGAGAGGACTAAGTATTCAATCAGAAAGATAACAGGCTGATAAACATCCTCACCTGTCAGCCATCTCCTTCCACTTTGTAAGCATCTTTCTCTGCCTCATCTCCACAGGCAGGTTCAGCCGCTGACGAAGGTAGTTCACAACACCTTGGTCTTCCAGCAGCAGAGGGACTCTATAAATTGAGGAGACGTCATGGACGCAGATCACCTGCAAAAACATGAGAAAAATAAGACTTTATTTTTTCCCCCTAAAATACACAGCGCAGCAATCATTTTTACAGGTTTAAGTTTTAAAATCAGAAATGTATGTAGTGCTACTTTAAAAACATAAATGACAGAAATTATTTAAACAAGTTTTTATTTTGATCATCCTTTCTAGGACTTTACCAACGTCCAAAGTGCAACAAAATTATTATAATACTTGATATTTTTAGCACAAAAATGTCCCTTATGTGAACAAAAACCCCAGAACTTTTTTGGAGTTTTTACACTAAATGAACACCGTACTTTCAGTAATATGCAACGCGACTGCATCCATGATCCTTTTCCATCCTTCTACTTTTTCATCATACACAGCACACGCTGTGAAAATAATTCCACTGATGTTGGTTGTCTCTTTGCAGGAGTTTGGAGCAGCTGCTGTTTTGTGAATCACATAAAACAGTGGTTCCCAAACTGGGGGTCGAGACCCCCGTGTGGGTGGCAGGATACTCCATCTCTCGGGGGGCCTTTCTCTCTCCCTCTCCCCCCTTTTTTCCCCTCTTCGTCCCCTCGCCAATAAAAAAGGCGCCCCTCGGGGGGGGGCCGCGGGGGGAGGGGGGGAGGTGGGAGCGGGGTGGGGGGGGGCGGGGCCGGGGGGGCGGGAGGGATGTGACCCAACGCGGGCGCGCCAGCCCCCCCCCCCGGGGCCCCCCCCCCCCCCCGGGGGGGGGGTCCGTTGGTGTTGACCCCCGCTTGAATATCAGAGGGATCGCCAGATCATTGGGGAAAAAAATGAAAAAGAGCCTACATTTGTCAAATAAATTTAGTGGTTTTAGGGCCATCAAAATTAACACATTACCGCAAAGAGACCAATTTGTGAAATTAAAACATTGTTTTTTTAATCCATAAATAACCAAGTTATTACTACTACTATATTAAAAATCTAAATTTGGCATTATCTCAGCAAGAGAAGCTGATTTTGGGCATGTAGGGGCCCCGTTTCTGCTGTGAACCGAATCCACCCAAAAAACATTGATCCTCCTTATTTATGAGGATTCTGACAGTTTCCAGCCTCACATTGACAGGATGACGACAGGATGGCCCACACAATTAACCACTCAGTCATCACATGGTGGGGGGATGGGGGTCACAAACACCAACGTATGCTACTTTGGGAGTCATGGGGACATTTGAAAACCACTGATGTAGAGTATCCCTTCTTCCACTCTGACATGCCTCCATTTGAGGTGTTGAAATAAATCCCTAGTTCATCAGGGATCCTGATTCTCATTAATGGCACATTCAAATCTCCAGACAAAATTGATTCATTATCTAGCCCCAGAAGAAAGATAACAATATTCACCTGTGTGGGCTCAACATGACAAAACATGGAGATCTTCTCCTTGACAGATGTGTCCAGGGGTGATGTGCATCGACACATGATCTGAAAAAGAAATATTTTCACATAAGTGTTATTCAGTTATACAAATTAATGTCATGGCAAAGACTTGAGGGGTCAAATTTTGACTGATTTCATTTGGTTGTTGACATCATGAGATGAGCCCAAGACCAATAAATACCATCTTGCCAGATAAAAGAAAAAGTAATCTAGTCGATGCATATCTGGGGAACAGGAGGAAATTAAAAGTGGGCAATCTGATGATTTTATATGACAGACAATATTAATTAGCTGGCATCATTTGTGATCTGATTTTTAGAAGGTAAATTTATCAGCTAAATAACAGTGAGTGGACAAAAATCCCCAAAGAAGCAATAAACTTTTGTCATCACACACGGTTCAGATTGTAGACATTTGCTGATTATACAAGTTGCGCAAGCTGAAAACATGAGCTCCGTCTGTGGGTTTGTGCCAACATTCCAGCATCCCATAATTTATCATGAGACACCCACCTGTGCAGAAGTCACGGGTATTGTTAGTTTTCTCTGCGGTTACCAGCAGTTAATTTCAGCCATTTCCCAGTCACGCTTGGAATCCAGCTTACACTTTACTGCCTTTTATGCTGTTACTCTTGCTAACACAACAATTTATCTGGCAGCATGTTGACAAGTCATTCTGGTGATTAATAACTGCTGCAACTTCAGCAGAGATACTTCTCTCATGTACCCTCTATGTGTACTTAGATACACCAACTACCACTGTAACAAATCTGTGAAGGAAACATCTTTAAGAAATTAAATCATTGTCCTCGTTCTCAAAACACATGAATCACTTCATCCCTTTACTCTCTAGGATAAATGTCAATATGGATTATCCAACTGGTGTTTCTGAGTGGCAACTCAAGTATCCTGTCCATGGAAAAATGAATCAACGCTTCTTATGAGAAAATTCAACATAAAAAACAGGCAAAACAGGATGATGAGAAACTGATTAGTTTATTGGGACTTTTGCCCTCAGTTTTGTGTATGAGTGAGCTCTGTAACCAGGTAACCATATGTACATCTAAGCATGCAATCACAAGATTAGCTAGGATTGCCCTATGACCTTGTAACCAAATTGCCTTTAATTTGAAAAAGGGCAGACGCCCAAAACGTTGCAAGATCAAATCCCTCAGGAGCAACTTCCGGTGTGTGGATCTCACTTTCTTGTATTTTTATTTTTATCCAGCACCCAGTTCTAATCATCTGGGATGTGCGTGTTACCCCCTTTTGCTTCCCTCAGAGGATTGTCCCATGACCTTTTAGCCAAACTATCTTTAATTTGAAGCAATGCTGTGTTTAAAAACCAACTACAATCAGACTCACCAAATCTGGAGACAAACCCAGGCCTCTGAGCTCTCGGACGCTGTTCTGGGTTGGTTTGGTTTTCTGTTCTCCTGTTGTATTTGGCTGAGAACAAACGATAAATTCATGTGTAAACTGAATGTCTGTGCCAAAACAATAAAGAGGAAACAGTGATCCTGTGGTTATCATATCTCCTACAGAACCTGGTTAAAGACAAAAACATGCAAACCTGTGGGACCAAGCTGACATGGATGTTGCAGAAGTTCTCCTTCTTCACCTTGAACTGGAACTGTCTAAAGGCCTCAATGAAAGGCATGCTCTCAATGTCACCGACTGTCCCACCAAGCTGTTGACACAAAACAACAGTACAGATCACACAGTGATCAGGCATGAGTGTTCTGCACCTTACATATCACTACAGACTTAGAAAGAACAGAAAAATATCAGCAGCACTGGAACTATAGCACTGTCAAGAGCTGTTTTGATGTATGCTGTATGTAGAGAACTGCTGGAGGCAGGACAATAACTTAACTTGGCACATGAGGGCAAGATACTTTTCAGCTGCAATTTTTAAGGATGAAATATCTTTACAGAACAAACTATAAAACAAGCAGTTGATTTATAACAAAGATTTACCATTTATTTTAAGGCTATGTTAAATTTATGTGATTCTTTTTTGGCTGAAACAAAGCCAATCTGAAAGGTCATTTTCCTCTCCTCAACAAATTTATTTTTTATACTTTGTTTTTTTTTTTGTTTTTTTTGGCAGTCTTTGTTATATCTTTGACTCTCTGGTTCACTAGTGCACACATTTGTTTAAGTACACCGATAGTTACAGGTACTTTGTGATGCTTGGCTTCAGATCTGACTGGAATGTTTCATTTTCTTTAACCCTCCTATCGTCCTAAAATCTAACAACAAATTTGGTCCTTGGGGTCAATTTGACCCCAGGGATATTTACCTCCAGAAAATAATTTACAGAATATTGTTGACCAAGTTTTTGTGACAGGCACTTTATTTGTTGAATACATAAATAGCCCCTTGAAAATCAGTGAATTGACCTGTCCTCTAGCGCCACCATCAGGCCAAACCTTTAAATTAGAATTAATTTATCTTGGATTTTTCATACAAATCTTCTCATATTTACTTCTCAACATTGATGACTATAAGTCTGGTTTTGGTGATGATGGATATGACCTTTACTGTAGCGCCACCATCAGACAAACTTTCAGGTTAAGAGCACATTCACGAATTAATGACTTTCACAGAATTAACCATGTTGATTAATGTTGGTGACTCGCCCTTTCCTGTCATAAACATATCTATATACTTACTTTTATGTACTTTTTTGTACTATATTTGTGGCTAGTTATTGTAAGATCTCCCTCACCCCTTCTCTTTTATTATCCGGGCTTGGGACCGGCAGTGGCAGAGTTACAGTTTTTTTTATGATCTTTTAAAAAAAATTGTAGTGTGAAAATGAATAATGAGAACATGTCAGATAGCAGTCAGAACATAGAACAGTTCTTGATGCCCACAGTAAACCTTTAGTCTTTAGAGACAACCAACATTAAAAACAACAGGAAAATCCACCCATTTGAGAAACAGTGTGAACATGTCATATTGTAGTAAAAACATGGAACAGTTCTTTATGTCGACAGTAAATCTACCAATGTCCTACCAATGTCCCATCAACTACCAATGTCCTTGAGGGAATACCCGCCCCTCACAGTGTGGGAAAAATCAGTTCTACTTTGACAGGTGTGAGTTCAGAAGGTCACACAGACACACACACCTTCGTGCCCATGGTACGGGAAGAATCAAAGTTCTCCTGGGAACAGAACAAAATGTATCAACTCAAATGTATCAACTGCATTTGCAGGTGTGGTCATGTTTAGGTCACACACACTGACAGATAAGTTTTAACAACTAAAACAGTTTGGGGTCAAATTGACCCCAGAGGATGACCTTTGTGTGCAATATGTGTTCAGCTTATTGAAAAAATATCAGCATAAAAATTTTATGCTTTATCAGTTGTCCCCATCAAATTAGGAAAATTCATGAAATGTGAAGCAAAAAAAAAAAAAAGTTAACTACTATTTTTTAAATGATAAACATTGAATGACCCCTAGGACAATAGGAGGGTTAAGAAAACAACAACAACAACAAAAAAAAAACATCCTGCTTACATATCATTTAAAATACCCAAGTCTGCAATCTAGGACTATTGACCATTTGCAACTATGTCAAAAAATCTCTTGGGACTGCCCCATGACAGACGTCAGAAGTGAACGACTGGGAAGAAAAAAATTAGAGACTGCAATTGTTTTCACTGGTTTTTCCTACTTGTTTTTCAGAATATAACCTTGGTTGCTACTAGTGCAAGTCAAGCTAATGTGTCAGTGGAAGTAGTGCATCTCGTTGGGGCTCGCAGGTACAGGTATAGTAAAAAGCTCGCTTTGAAACCAACCTTTACTTTTTCCCTCCTGCCATGTTTGTTGATCTGACCAAATTGCCAACTTTGACTGAATTCACACCCCAAGATTTATACCATTATGTCATTAACACTGGAACAGAACAGACTTAAAAGTCCACAAAAGTCTGATTGCTTACCAGATTAGGCGCTTTCGGACTGTAGGAATCTTTTGGAGTTCCTATAACCTTTTCGAAGACCAGGCCATGTCAAAGGACATAGAGCAGCCTAATGATAAGGTGCATGACAGCCACTTTGCTCTACAGATGGATGAAGTCATTGACAGTAACAAAGACTGCTTACTGATAATTATGTCAGATTCATAGATGGAAATGAGATGAAGGAGGAATTGCTTTTCTGCAAACAAATTCCTGGCAGAGCCACTGCAGAAGAACTCTTTAAAATCGCTGACTCTTACCTGAAAGAGGCCGATCTAAAATGGGAGAACTGTGTGCCAGCCATGGCCAGACTGCGCGAGGCCATGGCTAGGAAACAAGGAGCACTGCAAGCGCTCATTAAGCGCGTCTCCCGCAATGTGCAGTGGACACACTGCATGATACACCGCAAAGCACTGGCATCTAAACAGCTGAGTCCCAAGCTGAATAAAGTAATGAACGACATCATTGTCGCAGTCAACTACATTAAAACACGACCTGTCAGATCCTGGATTTTTTCGGTACTGTGCGAGGAAATGGGCTCCGACCACACAGCTGTTCTATTTCACAGCGAGTGGCGATGGCTATCGCGTGGGAAGGTGCTGACCAGCGTCTTTGAACTGCGAGAGGAGATCCGAATCTTTTTGGAGGAGGAAGGCAGTGATCTTGCCCACAAGTTCCTCATGAAACTTGCATATCTCAGTGATATGTTTCTGAAACTCAATGGACTGAATTTGCAGATGCAGGGCCCAAACACACACTTCCACATCTGGAAGATAAAGTCACATCATTTATCAGAAAACTAGAGATGTGGGAGCAGCGTGTGAAAGATGGAAATGTGGACTCATTTGAGACCACATCTGAGAGATCAAAGCTTCTTTTAAAAAAAAAAATTGTAACAATATTCAACTTTGTTATCATCAATACATAAAAAAGCCTCTGTGCAAAATGTGGTTCAAACATGAACAGCTCCCTGAGAGTAAAAGAAATTTAAATAAAGGTTTGTCGTGCGAACATGTCTTTAATCCTCCCATCTTTTCAGTGGCTGGGATGAGACTGCTTGTTGCTGCAGATCTTCTCAAATCTGGGTTGCAGGTGTAACGCTGCAACCTTGAGTTCATTTTCAATGTCCAGCTTTGATCTGTATTTGATCTTGATTGAGGCCACAGCAGAAAAACCTATTTCACATAGGTAAGATGTGGCAAAAGGAAGAAGTGTGGCCAGTGCTCTCTTTCCTTGCAGAGGGTAATCTATCTCCACTCCTATCCAAAATGTAGCCAGCGTCTTTGACCTAAACTGTAGCCTCATTGTTGAATCGGAGGTGATATCAATGAACTGCTCCTCTTCTGATGTGCTGAAGTCGGCTGGTGGTGTTGCACTGAAGGGATCAAGGATCCAATCACATTCTTTGGAATTCTGCACTAGGAAATATTTCTGGAAATGTTTCTGAAGGGCAGATGTGTGCTTTCATGCATGAGATCACCGTGTTCTGTAGCTTGTTGTCTTCAGTGAATGATTTTAGGGTCACAAATGAGTCCACATTTCCATCTTTCACACGCTGCTCCTACATCTTTAGTTTTATGATAAATGATGTGACATTATCTGCCAGATGTGGAAGTGTGTGTTTGGGCCCTGCATCTGCAAATTCAGTCCATTGAGTTTCAGAAACATATCACTGAGATATGCAAGTTTCATGAGGAACTTGTGGGCAAGATCACTGCCTTCCTCCTCCAAAAAGATACAGATCTCGCAGTTCAAAGACGCTGGTCAGCACCTTCCCACGCGATACCCATCGCGACTTGCTGTGAAATAGAGCAGCTGTGTGGTCAAGGCCCATTTCGTCGCACAGTACCAAAAAAATCCAGGATTTGACAGGTCGTGTTGTTTTAATGTAGTTGACTGCAGCGATAATGTCGTTCATTACTTCATTCAGCTTGGGACTCGGCTGTTTAGATGCCAGTGCTTCGCGGTGTATCATGCAGTGTGTCCACTGCACATTGCGGGAGACGCGCTTAATGAGCGCTTGCAGACCTCCTCGTTTCCTACCTGAGGCCTGCGCGTCATCTGATCCCCACACAGTTTTCCCATTTCAGATCGGCCTCTTTCAAGTAAAGGCAGGTACACACTACAGGAAAATCAGCCCGATTTATGTCCCGATCTTTCCCTTGCGATTAAAACCAGCTAAGGTCCGATTGTTGGATGTTAGCAAAAAACATTGCATTTGATCTTCTCATGGTGTGATGCGAGTTACGAGTGATTTTGTTCGATCCGATCCATTCGGAAGGCCTCGGAAGGAGAGATCGTAGATAACGAATGTTTAATATTTGCAACTAGAAATCATGGTGGGTGTGGTGTTCCAAGAGGACCAGAACACGCACAGTGTTCACAGCTGTGCAAAATCAAAAACATTGCTCTCATTGGGAAATCACATGGAGGTTCCCAGGAGAACAGCCAATCAAAATGCAAGAGCTAACAGCTGACTAACGGAAAAGGAAATAAACACAAACAAAGAGCACATAGCCATTAGCTTACAGCCCTGCTCTCCAAGCTATCTAATGTTTGTGGCCATTTTTATTCACCTCCAACTCACTGTCATACAGCCCACATTCCTATTACTCTCTATGACTTTTTCCACAATGTTTTTTTTTTCTTTATGCGTGTTTTTTTTTCTACAATGGCTGAAAGAGGCTGAAAAGTCCACTCCGTTTGTTTATGCTGAAGTCTCGTCACGAAGTCTCGCCACAAAGTCTCGTTTGATATCGCGAGATTTGGGATGTTGACAGTGAAGGAGCCGATTCTCTGCTGACGAATCAGTTAGTGTGGGGTGTTCTCCGTCGTGTACACCCCACACTATATGATAAGAGGCAAATCTTGTGTGATTTGTCTTTTATAATCATCAAATGTGTAGTCTCTCCATCTATGAAGGTCTCAGGAATCCTGTAGTGTGTGCCTAGCTTAAGAGTCAGTGATTTTAAAGAGTTCTTCAGCAGTGGCTCTGCCAGGAATTTGTTTGCAGAAAAGCAATTCCTCCTTCATCTCATTTCCATCTATGTATCTGAAATAATTATCAGTAAGCAGTCTTTGTTACTGACAGTGGCTTCATCCATCTGGAGAGCAAAGCGGCCGTCACGCACCTTATCATTAAAGGGGAAGTTCTGGATTTTTGACAAAGGGCCTCATTTTTCAGTGATCCAGGATACTACTTATCACTGGAGACAGTTTCAACATATTTCATTCCGTTATTCTAGTTCCAGGAGTTCACCGATGCTAATGCTAGTGTAAGTCAATAGGAATATGCTAGCCTGTCACTTAAAACAATCTTAACCACTCCACAGAACATCCGAGGCAAATCATTTATAACTTAAGACGATCTGTGTAAATGCCGTGTTAATAGAATGTTACAAATAAAACTAACCTGCATTTTGTTGCATTTTGATTGTTCCTACTGAGACGCTTTACAAAGTTTTACTTCCTGTATTTGGCAGCTGAGTGATATCATCTGCTGCTATGTGCATGAAGGAGTTTGATTATACAAATATACAGTTGAAACTACGGCCACGTCTGAAAGGCACAAGGATATGTTGGATTTTGAGGACGATTTTGAACTTTTTTTCATCAAACTAACTGTCACCATATCTCTATGAACCAGAATACACTGACAAAGGTAGTAACACCACCACCCAGAAGCAAAGTATATCATTCCACAGCTGGTAAGAAACTAGATCCTCAATTTCTAATGCAAAATTTGTCATACAAGGCTAATTTTACTCGTTTAACACAAGAGTTTGCGAGTTTAATACGGCATTTACACAGATAGGCTTGCTGATTTGTTCAGAATAATCTGTGGAGTGGATAAGATTGGTTTTAATGACAGGCTAGAAGATTCCTATTGACTCACACTAGCATTAGCATCGGCAACCTCCTGGAACTAGAATAATGGGATGAAATATGTTAAAACTGCGCCTGCCGATGGTATTATTGGACAGAGGAATAGCCCTCAGTTTGCTGGCTGCTGAGTCATCAATCATAGTTGAAACCGTGTCTGTAGCACAGGAAAGTTTTAGTTCCTCCGCAACCGTGTGCGGCTTTTTACACTGTGCAACTCGGTAGGCAACTTTATATGAAGTGAGTTGAGCATTTGCTGACATGGATGCAGCTTTCGTAAAGAGCCATTGTTGAGCCCGACAGTTTGTGAGTTTTTGTCTGAAAAAGTCAACTGACTTGTCTTTGTGCTCTGGATGTACGGTCTCCAAGCTTGTTGGGCTTCAGACTGTCACAAGCTACCACTTTAAAGCCCCGTTTCCACCAGCGGGTCTGGGTCGGGTCGGGCCGGATCAGTCCACGTTTTTTTGCGTCTCCACAGATAAAAACTGGGACGGGTACCCTTATATCCGACCTGACCCGGCCTACTTTTTTGGCACCCTTCGGTAGGGGTACTGATCTAACCGATCCGGACCAAAGAGGTGGAGCCAACACAAAGCAATACATTGATTTGTTGAAAAATCTCACTTCCCGCGTGACCAAGCGTAAAAACAAAGCTGGGGTGACTCCTTTTTTGTTTCTGTCATGTGTGGCGCGGTGTTTTGGTTAAACAGCGTTGCACAGCGATGATGTCACGCGATAACGTAGCAGCGCTGTCCAGCGCCTCCAGAGTAAGGGTACAAGGTTGCTGTGGGCACGCAGCGTGAAATCAACACATCCGTACCAAAACCCACCCGATCCGGCCCGGCCCGACCTGACCCGCGGGTGGAAACGGGGCTTAAGACAGACAACACACTGTGGTCTCTCCTCATAGCCCACCATCGAACAGGTGAGGCCAAAGGGAAGCTATGCTTCATCATATTTTCTACTCTTTGGCTTTGAAGAAAGCTGGTTTGGAAGCATATTTAGTGATGCTTTATCTTCTGCATTACGTTTAGGGTGTCTCCAGGTCAGAGGTTGCGCTAGACTTTTTCGTTGTCCGTCATTTTGACTGACAGGGTCATAAAAATCCAGTCATAATCTATTTCTTACCCGTCACTTTAATTAAAATATATACATATAATAATGACATATTCGGTAGCATTTTTCCATTAAATGCTTGGTTGCTCAGTTCAATCAATCAATCTTTATTTATGAAGCGCTTTTCCAGCAGGTTACGCGACTCAAAGCGCTTTACAGTTTAAAAACATTCCCGCCCGCCCACTGCCCCCCCCCCCCAAAAAAAACAAAAAAAAAACACCGGTATACGTAACGAGGTGGCACCAATCACAAAGCGTCAAATACGCATGCGCAGCATCGTCGCCGTCTTTGTTCAACAAAAAAATCAAAGAGAATCCTAACCTATACACACTCTCTGAGGAAGAAACTAACAGCCTGCAGGAAGATTTCCTCAGAGACAAACAGCCATCAGCTAACAGATGTTTGCTCCAGAGTTCGGGAGTAGGCTTTCCACCGATCAGATCAGTTTGATCGGATCTGCCGATATTTCAAATTTTTTTCATATTTTCTGATCGGTCATTAACTTTTCGTTCACCGATCCGATCAATGACGTCATTGTTATTTTGAATCTGCTCCGGTAAAACTCTCATTTACACCAATTAAACTTAGAAAACAAGTAAACAAACAAAGCAGAATAGACATGTACTCACTAGTATGTGTTTTATGTCTTTGTGGCGTTTTTGTCGTGAGTTCTGTCACTATGTGCTGGACAATAAAGTTTTTACAATCCCAAATACGCCACACGTAAAGGATGGCGACGCCGGTTGCAAACATGTCAGCGCTTAGACTGAAAGGACACAGCCCATTTCCTGCATTTCCGCAAACAACAGTTTACCTTAAACTGTTGCAGCACAAGTGTTTGTCTCCGTGTCTCCATCAGAGACTGTAAATAACAGGACTCCAGACCGCGGAGACCTCCAGTGTCGAGCGTTTCGGCCGCCGCGTGCTCCTCACGTGCGGTAGCAGGTATGTACACAAACGCTCCTGACGCTGACGCATGCGTTCACAGCAAATATATTCCAGCCCTACTGTAGCGATACCGGACTACATGAGCTGCAGAGGGTTGTTCGTTCCCACGTCGAGGTTCTTTCGAGGAAACAGTCACTCGATTAGTTTGACCACTGATATGACGTCATCAGATGTGAGCCCCAACTTCTGAAGCAGCATTACTGCCTTCATTTGCACTGTGACTGCAAATAATTTCAGTTATGACAGTTTCGGTTGGGCTGTTTTTTGTGCCACTGGCTCAAATTATTTTGGTTTGTCCTGATTTAACCTGAATGCTCATTAGAGGTTATTGATGTTTAACCTCTTCATCTCAGTTCAGGACAAAAAATGGAAACGAAAAGCTTTTTTATGATACTCAGTAAACTGTATAAATACAGGTAAATGAGCTATTTAAATAGATATATTTGCTTCCTCACATGATCGGATCGGTGATCGTTTTTTTAAAACTCTCTGATCGGTGATCAGCCTCAAAAATCCTGATCGTGTAAAGCCTATTCGAGAGTTAGTTGTTTTTTTTAAAATTAGGGGGGGGGAAGGGGAAAAAATGTGGTTGCATTCGCCGTGGGAGTTTATTTGTTTGTACTGGACGAATTGACTTGCCAGAAGTGGTTGGATTATATCATCAGAAGCAGAAAAAAACTCAACTTTGTGTGTGAACTTCAATTCTGAAAACTTCATGAATCTCGGGCAGTAAAGTGTTTTTTTTTTTCGCGGGGATTACTACTGAAACCTGATGCAGTTCCCACTATAAAAATGCCTCATGAACAGACAACACCTGTGAGCGAAAAACGTCTCTCAGCTCAATGCTAAGTATTAGCCTATGATTTGTTTGCTAATTTACTTACTTGGCAGGGGTCTCTGTGGTACTGCGTGTACTTCAAACTCCATATCAGACTCTGGGTCGAGCGCATACAGCTCCATAACAGGCTGCTCCATTTTATTCCGTCGATCGGAGTCCGATTATCTATCAATGTTTACAAATAACATCCATGCGAGTGCCGAAGCTGCTGGTGCTAAATACAATTCTGTGAGCCTTAAGAATCGGTGTCTCTTCCAGGGCGACAACATGAAATGGGCGTAAAACATGTTGCAATTGGTCGAGAGCTTTGTGGTTCAGTACAGTGAGCCATCTTACTTCCATGTCGAAAATTAGACGGATAAACACCAAATTAGTTTCTATAGTGACGATGGGAACATATTTAGCTTATAAATGCCTGTATTTGACTTTTGGAACGTTTGAAAAGCATGATACAGCTCCTTTAAGGTACTTAGAGTCTGACTAAAAAGGGACCAAAAGTTGCCGGGAATTTCATGCCACTGGCACTTTAAGTGTTGTTTTGATGTCTGTCATGGCAGAGTCGGCATTCCACTGACGACCATGACATCACGTGCAAAAGGTCAATAGAGTTGACAATTCAACTTTGAAAAACTATGGTAGGTGCCCACTCAGAATTAATAATAACAATATGACGACTTACTTGCTGTTAAGAGCTTACCTCTATAACACACACTTGAGGCTCAACACCATCATCATCCACTGAAATCCTCGCCTGCTTCATCACCCATTCCTGGATTGCATCAGTGATGTGGGGTACCACTGACAAAACATGCAGGTAGAATGTAAGAATCACAAAGGATTTGCAAATGCAAAAATAAACAAATAACAGTTGTGGATGTTTTAACTTGAACAGTCACTTCAGATAACGGATGCAAAAATCCAGTTTTTCCCAAATGTGTCTCCCTGTTTACCCTTGATAACAAACTGTGAGAAACACAAACAGCCATGTCTAACCTTGTACAGTCTTGCCCAGGTAGTCCCCTCGCCGCTCCTTGTTGATCACTGACTGGTAGATCTTTCCAGTGGTGAGGTTATTGTCTCTGGTAAGGCGGATGTCCAAGAAACGTTCATAGTTTCCCAAATCTAGATCCACTTCTCCACCATCATCGAGAACAAACACCTCACCTAGAAATCACAGTGTTAGTGTGAAGTAACTTCATCAGCTGTAGTTCAGCAATCTCAGCCCCCATCAGTGAAAACAGTATATGGCTGAACTGTTGAACTTACCATGTTCATAAGGGGAAAAGGTCCCTGCATCAATGTTGATGTATGGGTCGATTTTGATGGCTGTGACATGCAGGCCACAAGACTTGAGGATTGTTCCAACACTGCTGGCAATTATACCCTTGCCAATACCAGATATAACACCACCCGTAACCAGGATGTACTTCATGGTGGCAGACGGCTAAACACAAAAACAAAGGAGAATTTTAATCTAGAAAATGACGCATTATACTTCAACGGCTTGAGGGCAACTCAACCCGTTTAACCACTTGTGCAGATAGATGTATCTACATACTTGAAACCCTAGTCTTTCCCTTCAGCTGTGTTTTGTCTTGGTTCTTTACTTTTTGTATGTTGAGGCTATGGGCCAGAACCTATGTTAATCTTAGTTTACACACACACACACACATATATACTGTATATCTATACACACACACCACAGACAACATACATACATACATAGGAGGTCAAAAAATCAGGGTGACTGTTACATTCACCCTGAATATATGTTGTACAGTTTTTATTGTAAATAAAATTGAGTTTATTGTACACACCTCTTTTCCATTGTGTTATGTTGGAGACACTGTTTTTACAACTGGGTCCTAATATACTTTTAAAAACACATATTGACTGCACTCAATTTATGTTTACAAAGATATTCAACTGTGACTGAATTCATATTTAAAGTCTTTTAAACGCAACATTAACCCAAACTATTGAGGACGATAACATGTCTCTGCCATTTGAATTTTGAAGGAGCTTATCTTGTTGACGGTTTTCACTTAAGAAGAACAGTGACACTCCAGAAAAAATGGTAATCTAACTTAAACAACAATAAAACAATCATCCTCTTAAATGACAGTTTGCCGATACAGACAATAATTAACTGCAGGTACAGGGGTTCCATAACAACGTAACGGCATAATGGCGGAGAAAAAAACACAGTGGCGCCATAACCCGGTAAACATCAACAACATGACTTATGTAAGTTGCCAGTTATTTCAGCGGACGTTCTTGTATCACATAAATACAAACAAGGAATATACTCAATCATCCATAGCTGGAACCTGACCAGCAGAGGTTTTGACCTTAACTTAGCTAACGCTACCGTCTCCAAATGACTTTGCCGCAACTATTTTATTTCCAAGTAAGCCATTACATTACTTTAAGTCGTATTGGAAACCAAAGTCGCCAAACGTAACATTTATGTGATACATGCACGAAATATACAGTTAGGTCGGCTAGCTTGTTGTCACTCAATACTGTAAATGCAATGTTTGACTTTGCAACAATTAAAGCTTTTAACAGACTTAAGGAGACAAAGACATTAAAAACACACATCCTACCCAAGAGTTTTTGTTAATCAAACGTCCAAAAGAGCCTCGACAGGGGACGTTTGTGTAATTTATTGCCCTCTACTCACGAAACATCAGTCCCCCCACGTTGCTGCAGCAATACAAACACGTGTAGAAGAAGCTGACTGATCCACTTCTCCAAGGTACAGCGTGCTTCCTTCCGCTTACTGGATTTATGGTAATTATGCCCTTACCATGACTTGTCAGGCACAGTGAACTCAATTTCCACCAATCGTGTTGCTGCATTGAGACTTGAGTTTGGACAAATTTTGCCTGACAAGCAAAATTCAGGGAGAAATATTTCTTTGATTTTTCGTGGAAAATAATGTGCTTTACTTGCTTATTTCACTTATATAGTGCCCTACAAAGCAAAAAGGAAGAAACTGAAAATAGAAAAAAAATGAGAAAAATTACAAAAAAATTATGTTGTTGTCAGAACAAAATATTGGAGGAAAAATTAAGGAGGTGGGGCAATTTTATTGAATAGTGGCTTATTCTATATACATATTAATATTATATATATATATATATATATATATATATATATATATATATATATATATATATATATATATATATATATATATATATATATATATATATATATATATATACACACACACACACACACATAAGTCATCAAGTTTATCATAAGTTATTACTTCCTGCGATTTAGTGACCAAAATACTTGGAGATATTATTATGTTCAAATTGAATGTTCAGTAAAAATTGAACCACCATACCGTCACAGTGATTTGTGCTTTAAGTGTTCTCACCACTAGATGGCACACGCGTTCCGTGTCGCTCTATTCAGCCTACATCCAGGTTAAGTGTAGCTTTTAACATGCATAACGTCATTGACAAAGAAAAAAACTTATTCCACTGACTTTATTGGGTGATATAAGCCACCAGATGTGAAAATACACAGACTAATGCTGGTGACGTCACAGATGCTGGTTTGGTAAGGTAAGGCAGTGCAAGCATTCTTCATATATAAAGAAATAGAAGAAAGCAGAATTAGTGTCTCAAAGACATTAAAGTTTCCTTTTATATATTCACTGTTGTGCTGCTCCAGTTTTGCTTTGGGTAATGAGAGTGGTGATTCTAATTCATTTCAGTCCATGATCTTGATCTAATTAAAGACCTCATCCCTGCCACCTCATTTTCATAAGCTGTTCCCTTCAATTACATCTGACATGTGAGCACAGACACACATTAACCTCCTGCAAGAAGAGGTACTGTGCCTCTCTCATTTCTCTATAATCTTAAAATGCCAATCAGAGCTATTCAAGGGTAATACCACCTTTTTGAATGTTTGCAAAACACATCTGGAGATGACAGTATACTCATCAAACACAGCATGTCCCTGTTTTCTCAGACACAGATGACCAGACCATATATTTCGCAATGTGTTGCGGTCTGAAAGTGGCCAAAGTCAGTTGTGACAGCTTATCCTTCTTTATTAATGATTGTACACCAAGCCCCTGGTTATTATCTGAAAAGAGCCAGAAAAGCCAGTGTGTGTGAAGAGTTTGTCTATTCAAACCATAATAGAGCTCATATAAAATTGATTCGCTTCCATGCTATTAAAACTGACATGATAGTTTAGCACTGCAGGCTAGTGACATAATGAAAATACGAAGTGACAGACTTATGATAAGAATAATTTTAGAGTTTCAAGATTCGCATTTGTCTTTTTAAAAGTAAAAACAATAAATCTCCCTCTGTATGTATTTGCTGGTATCTCTGGTTCTGGAGCTGCAGGCTTCTGATTGGAATTCTAATTTTGTTTGATGCTTCTTCCTGTATCCTATCCTATCCTATCCTATCCTGCAAACCCCATGGGATTTGTTTGGTTTCAATAAATTTTCTTGAGATGTCTTTGTTATGAACTGGTGCTATACAAATACAATGGAAATTAATGTGACTGATTTAAGCCGTGTACCTGGTACCTTTTTTCTTAAGTTGATTGTAATGGTAGTTTAAAATGAACAAATTAAAGTGCCATAAAGCAAGTTAAAATGAGCATAAAATTTTTCTTTAAAAAATGTCAGTTTTGTTTAGCTCCACCCTCTGAATCTAGATAGCATTGGGGTCAAATGTTACATAGCAGCTTCACTCTCCCAAACCTCCTGTGGGCTGACGAGGCCCATCTCTCAGCTCCAACATCCCCCTTGCTTCATACACATTATTTATGAATGGGAGTGGTGCATTTCCCTGGCCTCTTGTAGTTTTGGAGTGTGTAAAGCAGATCGATTTAAGAAGGGAACACAGATGGCTCTCAAGGCAACATGCAGTACACAACCACTCACTCAGAGGGAAAAGTGAGCTCTTGGGCAATTAGTGTCATTATGGCTGCTCATGTGCTTGGTGGGCTGGATAAACAGTGGCTGTGGTGGCAAAGGGTAGGCGTGTGGGTAGCATGGATAATGATGATCAATGCTGCACTGCAGCAAAACACATTCTTAACAATTTTAACCAGGTGCAAGGTAGGATACAAGATGTCTTAATGATGAAAAAAGGGGTAACTACATACATTAAAGCCTAAACTAATTATTTATATTTAGCTGATATCTTGATTTTTAATTTGTTCTACAGGGTTGTAATTATAAAGCTCAAAATAATATCTTGTTTAGTACAACGGTTTTGACAACAATCTCCAAAACCTTAAAAACCTTAAAAATATTCTTATGAAAAAAAGGACCAAATCACAAGAACAGAAATAAATGTATCTATTTTTTTATTTATGTATTACTTGCTTGAAAATTACCATAATATTACATGTTATGTTTTTCTCTGTTGATCAATTAATATATTTTCATAAAATATTGAACTGAATTGAATGTCATGTCCATTGCGAGGGCAGCTGTCTCAGAAGGGAAGTCTGTGGTTTCCTGCTTTGAATATAGCAGCAAGAAATTGGATGGATGGATGAATGGAAGGATGGATGGATGGATGGATGGATGGATGGATGGATGGATGGATGGATGGATGGATGGATGGATGGATGGATGGATGGATGAGTGAATGGATTATTCAGGTTCTTGTGCATCATTATTTTTTCATCCTATTGTTATTTAATCTATTTATTGACATATTACAATTTATGTCTGTAAGTTTTATTCATATTTCAAAGCGCCCTTGCAATTAACATATCAATGCACACTGCATGAATAATGGTGGGATTTTCTTTTAGGGGAAAAAAGTTTCAGTACTGAGATCACTGAAAAAGTACCATGAACTAATGGTATTGCATCAATCAGCAAATTTTTGGTATCCCTATCCCTGCTGACAACAACCAGAAATCACCTATTCTTGAAAAGTAAATATAAGCAAGACAAATTTAACATGAGGTTGATAGTCTCTGACTGATTTGTAGTTCTCCTCTCTGTTGTTCAATAGCCTTTCATTAATGAGCAAAACATAGGTATCTGTGCAATTACTTGTCTCTATGGCTTTAGCTATATTCAATATGTTTCTTATGCACTTCTGTTATACAGTGAACTGTTTGATGAACAGCACATCAAACAGAAGCTCACATCAGATATTTCTTTTTGAAAAAAAAAAAGATTTAAATCTAGGCTCATAGTGGTTACATGGTCAGAGTTAAAAAAAGTTAAAAAGTATTATTTGATGCACATTAAAAGGGGGATATGACGAGATGAGGTTTGAAAAAAGCTGCAGGTTTTCTGTTGACGCACATGCACACACACACACACGCCCACACACATGAACACACATAGACATATAAATTACAGTAACAACACATGTGACAACAAGGTCAACTTTGGTTGTAAACACGAGGCCAGAGGCGAACAATAGTCTCTCTAAGAAATCCAGCTGATAGGCTGCAGGGGAAACCCATAGTGAGTTTGTTGTCTTTGTCTTAAACCCATCTAATGCTCTGTTTATGCTATGTGCATACAGTGTGTGTGTGTGTGTGTGTGCACCTCTGTGGGAGTGTCCCATCTACCATTCTCTGTGCTAAGCCACAAGTTATTGAGAAAACAAATGTCAGTTGAAGGGCGTTGTCTGTGGTGTCTGCACTGAGAGTTACTGTTTCCTCCTTTTCTTGGAGCAAATCTAATTTGATTATGAGCACCAGTGAAGAGAAGCAATACGAGAGAGTTTATTGGATAATGTGGTACCAAAGATGACAATAAAGACATGAGATGGAGTGAAACAGGGAGAAAAAGAAATAGGAATTGAGTGGTTTTTGAGAGACAAGGAGAGAGACACTCTATCAAAGCAAAAGAGAGACTCTTCCCAAGGGGGATGAGACTCTGGATCAGTGCCCGGTATGCCACTGCACTGTCATCTGTGAGCTGCTTTTGTACATGTATGTGGGCCAGCATATCCCATGATCCTCTTCTATCATCCCATCCCAACTCCTAGCATGTGGCACAGTGCTATCTCCCTCCTTTCAGCTCTTTTCCCACTTAAACTGATCATTCACTTCTCCCCACCGTCCTCTTTCTTCCCACACTCCATCATTACATTCTTCTTGAGCCATTTCACCTCTCATTCCTCACTTAGACTTTTCTCTGAATCTCTATCTCTATCATTCTATGCTCTCTCCTAGCCAAAGCACAGCTAGATACTGAGCCTGTGCCACATCCATGAAAACAGACAACAATGTTTTGTTTTTTTTCCTCCCCACTCCTGCAGACCCCCCTCCAGGAGAGATCTGTCTGACTAGGAGGAGAGGAGGAAATGAGGAGGACTGATTAATTTAGAAAGCATGCCCTCTTCTTTTTTCTCTGCTAAGCCCCCCTTCAGGAGGGCATGCCTACTCAGTAGATAGATGGAGATGAAATCATGGGAACTCATTCATCAAGCCATATATTCTATTATAAATAGTGTGTGTAATGTGCAAACAAGCCTGGGTACTTAGGGTTGTGGCCTTTGACCAGCGCTGCTATTATATGTTCTGTTAAGAGCTTTTTGATGCTTCAGTGGTGTCAAGATCAATATTTCAAAAGCCAGACCAAACACTGATTGATTATTTAGTTGTGATTACAATGAAAGTAGCGCTGCTCTGAGTAAAAAGCATGGTCAAAGTTTCATTGTGAACAAGCACCCTGCACAAGTTGTACAGATTACTCTGGATAGTAAGCAATTCATCTGATAGCAAATCATGCCAAAGATAGGGATGAGACGCTCTCAGATGCTGTGGAACCACGTGCATTAACACTCCTAGAGCTCATGTCATTCTAGGTCAGTCAGATGCTAGGCTGGGCTGAACAAGAAGTCCTTTTTTATCCCTAACTCAGTTATTTAGTTATTTCAAACTGTTCATGCACCAAAGCCCATTCAGCCTTCTTACACCACTTAGCTGTGACAGCATCCTTTACAGAGAGGAGAGGTGTGACTGGCTGCTGATATCTCAGATGCTATGAAGTACAAAACAGCTTGTGACCATGCAGCTTGACACCATTTAGATGAATACCTCCCTCATATTACCCAACCAAGAGCATATTTACTGAAACTGTTACAGATTGCTGTCCTGGCTGCAAATAATTCTCACATTACCAAAATGAATTGGATTAAAGGTAATTTCTCTTTTTTTAGATGTTCTCACTCATTGCTTGGAAAACAAAAAAGCTTAGATCATAAGAGGTGTATTCAAACCAGAATGAATTGATATTAATAGCAATATGTGAAATATTGATCAGTTCTGCTTCAAATTTTTGCAAACTAATATATTCCCACCAGCACTCATTTGCATGAATTTCGTGTTTAAATTGATCGAAAGTATTCAAAATAATGCAATGTTTCAAATTACAGACATTTTATAATTCAGACAATAACCCAGATCAGTCAAATAGCCGTCTCCATTGCTGTCCCATACCTCATGTGGGTTTGCCAGTGCCTACAAAGAAGCTACAGTGTCAAACAAAGAAGTGTTCTATTTTGGTGTCCTTATCAATAGAGGATCTGTCTCTGTCAGTATCTCAGCCCCCTACTTAGTCTGTGAGAAGTCCTCATGAAGGAGTGCAGGGACAATGGATGACTTGATTGGAGGACATATCACTTTGGATCACATGTATGGAAGAATGCAGGAACATGACCCAGCCAGAACCAATGAGGCCAGGCTCTTGTGGATTGTGATTAGCTTGATAATAAGCTTGGATGTAACGCCAACTTGCCTCAGAGGCCAAAGGTTCATAACCCATCCAGCATGAGACTGTAGAAGACTGTAGAAAACTTGAATATGTCACTAGATGTCTTTGGCTCACAAGCCACAAAACAGAAAAAAGCTGCTGTTACTCACTTGCAGATATCTTTGCATGCGCTTGTACTTAATGTGTTGCTTTTCCCAAGTTACAGCACCTGTTCAGAACTCTTTTCCATCCAGTGTGCTCAGGATTAAACTAGATTTCCTGGGGCTCTTTACAAGGTAAACAGGATCTTAACTACATATACGGCTTACTTATCTCTTGGTCAATGTTTATCAAGAAATCCTCAGTCCTCATGCTGAGGCAAGGGTTAAATCTGCTGAGAAATAATCCACTCAAGATTGTTGACTCTGAGGCTTGTGGTAGCTCAGCATGTGCTGGTGAGTTTCAGCCGGACTCATGATTTTTGAAGCCTACCTCTTTCTTACTCTCTCCCTCTGCTGTTTTCCATTTATCCTCTTTGTAGACCATCTACTGAAGCATGGCTGCCATAAAAATAATCATTAAGAAAAGATTATCTCCCTTTCACCTCTCTCTCAGTCTCCCTCCATCTCTCATTGAGTTTGGAATGCACCAGTGCAGTCACCCCCACAGAGAATAACACTCACATTGGGTAATTTTGTCTTACATAAGGGAGAATATTGCACACAACAAGACATGTAAAAACAACATCAGGCAAGGCCAGAGGGAGAGAATGCAATCCTCAGCTATTTGTAATGGAGAACGGGGAGGGGCAGCGGGGTGGAAGATGGATGTGATTTCACATTAATTGTGTGGGTTCACACAAGTGTGCATCTGTGTATAATTGTGTATGTGCACGTCCATAAGGGGTGGGAGGTGTTAGAGGAATTTCGGAGTGCTATGCTGATTTTACAAGCACAGCAGGGCTTGCGTGTGTGCTGGTGTGCACATATAAGTCAGCATGTATGCATGTGAGTGTACGTGCATGAGTGTGTTTTGGGTTACATGTGATTTTGTGTGTGCAAATGTGTGTGTGTGTATCTCAACACTTGGCTGGGGGTAGCAAGTGGAATCTTCAGTGTGATGTTGAATTTGCAGTCTGAACCAGATCCAGAATTAGGCTGGTGAGTTTTTCCTAAGAGTTAACAACCATACAACATTTTTGTTTCTATGAACAAAAAAAAAAGGCCATGCAAAAAGGCTAATTTTTCTATTTTCTTTCTAAAAAATCCATTAATTCTCTTTTAATAAGACAGAATGAAAATACATTTCACGTGAATATGCTGACCAAACCACACAGAGCCATCACCAGATTCTGCTGCTGTTTTTGCCTCCATTAGCCAAGGTTAGGTTTTGACATCTCTAAAAATGATGCATTTTGGTGTTATGGAAAAACACATCTACACATTTACAGTAACTGTTAATCAATGTGCACTGTTAGCAATGTAATTACAGCGGAAAATATTCTGAATCATTTGGGATAATTTAGGAAAAAGTACACATACTAATATTAGTTGGAACTCGAGCTTCATACTCTGCCTTGCATATCATTTACAGTGGGATACGGAAAGTATTCAGACCCCTTTAAACTTTTCACTCTTTGTTTCATTGCAGCCATTTGCCAAAATCAAAAAGTTCATTTTATTTCTCATTAATGTAAACTCAGCACTCCATCTTGACAGAAAAAACAGAAATGTAGAAATTTTTGCAAATTTATCAAAAAAGAAAAACTGAAATATTACATGGTCAAAAATATTGAGACTCTTTGCAGTGACACATATTTAACTCACAGGCTGTCCATTTCTTCTGATTCTCCTTGAGATGGTTCTACTCCTTCACTGGAGTCCAGTTGTGTTTAATGAAACTGATTGGACTTGATTAGGAAAGACACACACCTGTCTAAATAAGAGCTTCCAGCTCACAGTGCATGTCAGAGCAAATGAGAATCATGAAGTCAAAGGAACTGTCGAAGGAGCTCAAAGACAGAATTGTGGCGAGGCACAGATCTGGCCGAGGTTACGAAAGAATTTCTGCAGCACTTAAGGTTCCTAAGAGCACCGTGGCCTCCATTGTCCTTAAATGGAAGAAGTTTGGGACGACCAGAACTCTTCCTAGACCCGGCTGTCTAGCCAAACTGAGCAACCGTGGGAGAAGACCCTTGGTGAGAGAGGTAAAGAAGAACCCAAAGATCACTGTGGCTGAGCTCCAGAGATGCAGTAGGAAAGATGGGAGAAAGTTCCACAAAGTTAAGTATCACTGCAGCCCTCCACCAGTCGGGGCTTTATGGCAGAATGGCCTGATAGAAGCCTCTCCTCAGCGCAATAAATATGAAAGCCCTCATAGTTTGCCAAAAAACACATGAAGGACTCCCAGACTGAGAAATAAGATTTTCTGGTCTGATGAGACCAAGACTGAACTTTTTGGAGTTAATTCTAAGCAGTATGTATGGAGAAAACTAGGCACTGCTCATCGCCTGCCCAATATGATCCTAACAGTGAAACATGGTGGCGGCAGCATCATGCTATGGGGGTGTTTTTCAGCTGCAGGGACAGGACGACTGGTTGCAATTGAAGGAAAGATGAATGCGGCCAAGTACAGAGAGATCCTGGAAGAAGACCTCTTGCAGAGTGCTCAGGACCTCGGACTGGGCCGAAGGTTGACACCCAAATCCGGGTGTGCTCAGTACTGAACAAAGGGTCTGAATACTAATGACCATGTGATATTTCAGTTTTTCTTTTTTAATAAATTTGCAAAAATTTCTATATTTCTGTTTTGTTTTGTTTTTTTGTCAAGATGGGGTGCTAAATGTACATTAATGAGAAATAAAATGAACTTTTATGATTTTGACAAATGGCTTCAATGAAACAAAATGTGAAAAGTTTAAAAGGGTCTGAATAATTTCCGTACCCACTTTACTCATTGACATTGCAAATACTGTACATTCAAATATGTATGGCAATGTTATCAATGAGTCCTCACACCTCTCTGGAGTACTTTCATCTGCATCTCAAGTGGAGAATCCTCTGTTCAATGTATGTGAACAGTAGCAGCTAGGGCCTAATATCACCCAGCTTTAGGTATTTTTCTAATTTTGCGTAAGATTTTTAAATTGCTACAGTTCAAAATCAGCGGAGTTCTGTGTTTTATTGACTATCAGCTGCAATAATAAAATGAAAATAAGAATTAATGCCATAAAGAAAAACAGTGCAAATGCAGTGAATGGTTCTTTTCTGATACTGGCGACTGCTTGAGGAGCAGAAAGAAAGAGAGGTCATCGCCAGCAGGTAGTCGGAAAACATAAAAGAAAAACTTAAAGAAATAAGTTAAACTCCAAAACTGATAAAAGTTATAAAATAAATAGGCCTAAATAAAAGTCAGCATAAAAGTACTGAAATAAAAGGAACTAAAACTAAAAAAGAAAAAAGAAAGGCTAAAAAGGGGCTAAAAGGCTTGCGGTGGCTGGCGTCTCTCTTCGGCTTCGCTGCTTTCTTTGCTCAGTCCCGGTTCCACGGCGGCCGCTCCTCCCGGTGGCCACACTCCTGGTGTGGCACACTCCTGGTGGCCACACTCCTGGCCGTAGGCTACCTGGGACTTTCCGTGCCGCTCCTTTGGCTCCAGGCAGTCGCTCCTCTGGCCGTAGGCCTCTCTGTCGATCTGTGGCTGCCCTCCAGCTCCCAAGCCGCACTACTTCTCCGTCTCCTCCTCCGCTGCTGCCACCTCATCCTGAGCCCCCCCAAGCCCGGGGATCCGGTGCCTCCTCCTCCAACCAGTCCTCTGTCTCTCTGCCCTCCTCTGTTGGTGTCCAATTAAGTCAGGGGAGGAGTCCTTCTCCCCAGGTGCTGCCAATCAGTTAACACAAACACAAAGTTAAAACCATAAAAAAGCATGCTAAAAACCAAGCTAGTGTGCAGAAGTCCAGTCTCTGGCAGCACCCGTTAGTTCACCCTGTGACACACATAACAATGAAGCAGTGTTTCCAAAGCTCTAAACTGTTTTTCTTTGAACAAATATATATGGCCAAACTGGCCCACAAGCCTATCGTAGGTGTTGAAGTCTTACAATGACTTAAAAACTGCTGTTTGACTGTTTTTCATCCTCATTTTCCTACAAAGACACAGCTTACATGGTTAGGTGAATGGTGTCAGGTCACCACCTCTCATGCAAGAGGTCAGAGGATCTAAAACTATCCAATACAATATTCTAAAAAGTACTTTGACTATTTTTCTTATGTGCTCTCACCCACAAATAGGTGGGTTGGAATTGAAAGTACATGGATACAGATAAGTCAATACACACACTAAGCTCTAGATGTTAATTATTTTATTGTAGCAACATTCAACACATCTGTTACTGAGGGTTTTTAAACTTAGATTTTGATTCTTATACATTTTATGGTAAATTAACACTTAAATTATGCATTTTCTCCTGAGACTGCACTTATATTAAGTGCCTGAACTTCTTCCAGGTAACATTGGTATTGCCTGAAACCCATACCACCAAAGCAAGTCAAGTTTGTTTTGACATGTAAGTAGACCTTGACCTCACAGGTAGCCTCAAT
The DNA here is from genome assembly GCA_023101725.1 of Atherinomorus stipes. NCBI lineage: Eukaryota > Metazoa > Chordata > Actinopteri > Atheriniformes > Atherinidae > Atherinomorus > Atherinomorus stipes. Next base: position 1,495,636 of record JALJCO010014492.1, read on the forward strand.
AATATCAGCATACAATGTAGAAATGAAAGCCATTAGTCTAGGCAAGGCAAAGAAAGGCAAGTTACTTTGTAAAGCATGTAAAAGACAATTTAAAGTGTCTTTACATAAAAGATTAAAACTATTATAGCGGGTTGCAGAAGAAGAATTAAAAAGTACACACTGAAAACAGCCTTTAATAAGAAACAAACAATATTCAATAAAAAGAGACATAGCTAAAATAGTTAGTTAAAATGTAAGAAATGAGACTGAAACTATGAAAAGAAAAACAAATTAGGGGAAATCAAAACAAACACAACCTCACAGCACATACTGTACTAACGCACAGGATACACACACATACAAAAAGTGAAAGAAAAAAAAAAAGGTGTAATATTCCAGTGGGTCTCCAGAAAAGAACAGGAAAAAACAAACAAACAAACAAAAAAACAAAAAAAATTCCATAGCAAAACTTAATTTATACCCTCACTTTCATATGGGTCTTTTCTTTATTTCAGCTTTTTAATGTTTAACAGAAGATGTTAGACTGTTCTGGTGGTACATCATTCAATTTTGTAAGTGCACTTACATGTGTTTTGGAATCATCAGAACAAGATGACACCGACTGACATCCCCTGCATTCATGCACTGTAAACTGAATTGTAAACTGGCACTTTTGTTGTCCAAATGTATTATTTTATGTCAAGGGTATGCGGTCCTCGAATTAGACAGCACCTTTGCTTCCTGTCTTTCATTACTGGGAACTAATTCCGGGGTCTGGAGTTTGGGAGACACCGGGAATTCAAAAGGAAAGGGGGAAATGGGGGGCGGGCATTAACAAGCTTCAGGTATGTTGTTGTTATAAATTAAAATACTTAATCAAAAACATCTTAAACACACAGAAACCATTTCATTCAACTCAAAATTTTAAGGAAGCCCTTTACCTCATATTTCAACCCAAAATATTTAACCCAAAAGTTGAACATCTTCAACATTTAGTGAGTAGGCTTAACAGCTCAGTTGGCAAGGCATCTGAATTTCACACCGGAGAACCAGGTTCTTCCAGTCTGAAGGCAAGACCCACAATGCCTACATCATACCATGAAAGCCAAAATGTCTTGGGCATTGCATAGTTAAACAAAATCTGCATTACATGCTGAGGAACCAGGGCACTAGCATAACTACACCTGTTGGGGGTAAAAATATAATTAAATTGCAGTTGCATTGCATAACAACTCCGATCATTTAGGTATTCCTCCTAAAATCAACTCAGATCCTTAATAACTGTGTTACAATTACCGTTACAAATTTAGCTGTATTGAACCATAATTAACTAACAATAACCCATATTTACATTTAATGAACAAAATTCTTTCTTTCTCAATGAAAGCATTTGAATTAATTTGAGATTATATCTATAATTTCATTATGTTCACCCAACAAGTTTTTTTTTTTTTTTTTTTTTTTTCAGCGTAGCTTTGGCTGCAGTCCCTCATGTGAATATGGCCCCAACTGGCCATATGATACTTAAGCTTAACCTCTATTGACCCAAACCAAGCATGCCAAAACTTAAGCCACTGATCAACCAAATATTACTGAATCCTGATTAAACTTGGGCTGGAAACAGTGTGTCAAGGCCTTATGGACAGAAGAGGAAAAATGTTGGAAAGAAAATAAGACAGTTGCGTAGTAAAAGAAAACAGTGATCAAGATCTATTGAATAAAAGCCTTGAATTTTTTTATGGATCCTGAATATTTCGATGCAACAGATTCTACATTTAGTGAACAATGTCATAAAGATCCACAAAGGAGGACTGCATTCTGCAGGCTAACCCTTAGCAGAAGCTTGTTGACATTGTCTAGTTTTGTTGCTGCATTGTAAATCAGTTTCTTCACACTGGCTTTGATGCTGAATAAGTTATATGCACATTGAGGGAAAATGGTTGATGGACTTAAATAAACATTAAACCTTTATTGCTTTTGACCAAACAACTTCTTCTATAAACAAACCTTTCTCAAGGTTAAAATGCCAAAAAATGAAATACACATCAGGTCAAGCAAGGGAAGATTGAAAGTTCCTACAAATGTTGTGTAAACCCACATACAATATTCAAATGATCCCTAAAAGCTTTTGCTGCCCAACAGCATCATGAAGCTGTGAAACCACACTTTACAACTTTTTCCTCTGGGATGCCATGTAACATTGCAGCCAAAATTTGCTTTACGCACTGCGTCACACACTAGCAAACAAATGTAAACACACCAGCTGTTTTGAACGTGCACCGAGGCTGATTCAGCAAATGAATGCAAGAGAACATTTTCTGAGGAAGAGAGAAAAAAAAGACATAAAAAGACAGAACAAAAGATTAGACAAGAGTGAAAATAAGACTGTCTTTTACTGGCTGGAGAGATCTGACAGTAGAGATAGGATGCAATTGAGAAACCTGCAAAAGTCTTAAGACTGGAATCCTGTTAAAACATTCCTTTTTTTCAACTAACTTTCATAATTAAGAATAATTTTTGTATTAAAAATAACAGGCTCTCATGACTGAGAATGTGACAACTTTCACAAGAGTTCACAGAGGGTAGAAAGTTCGTACAATGCTTTGCAGAGATAACGCAAGGCAGTCTTTGATATCCAGTATTATTACTAAACACAGTAACAATGCACAGGTCTTGTTTGCTACAGTTGATTTGCTGACAAACCCCCATGTCCAAATTGCTCCTGGATTTCTATCTACTTAGGTTTTTTAATGAATTTGCATTGTTTTTTTAAAGGTAAATATGATGCGTTTGGACAGGCGGTTAGCATCTACACATTGAGTCCAAGACTTGGGCTGTTTTTGCCCTCTCCTAACATCAGTCTAGATTTAATCCCATTAGCCGGAAAACTTTGGAGGAAATCATGAGTTAAAGTCTCCATCCTGCTCGCGATATTCTCCCTACAACTTTATTTGAAAATGTTTTCAGCTGCATGTCAGGACCTTTGGCAAATAGTCATGTTCTTTCTTTTCTCAGACTTTTTCCCACAAACCCTAAAACTGCAATAATAATAATGATAATGATAATGATAATAACTTCTATTTTATTAACTGGGAAATTCAGCTCTGAATTTAACTCATCTCTTGACAGACAGAGCAGTGGGCTGTCATGTCACAGTGCCCAGGAAGCAGTTGGTGGGGGTTAAGGACAATGCTCAAGGGTCCACAATGTTTTACCCTCACTGCCATGCCAGGGACTCGAACCTTGGTTTCCCGGACCCAAAGTCACCTCTGTAACCACTGAAACTGCCCTTGTCAATATCTTAAATGACAATCTAAGAACAGACAGGGATAGATATTTTTTTTTGTCTGGCATGTTTTCGACTCAGTCCTATTAGATGGACTGGACAATTGGTTGGGAATCTCTGGTCCAGTTCTGAACTGGTTTGAATCCTACTTGAAAGACATGGACTGCTTTGTGTCACTTGGTACCCAGAGCTGTGGCCAAAAGATGTGAGAATGACACAAATATTAACGTTCATAAAGTCTGAAGCTTCAGTTTGTATGATGAAAATTGCATATAGGCTGTTCCGGGATGTTATGAGGTGGGATCAGATGAATTGAAATTAATTCAAAGTCCCTCTTTACCATGAAAATTAAGTTATCACAAAAACAGGAAAATAAATATTTTTACTGCAAGGACCAGCAAACATGATTTCAGTGGTTCTCCCATTAACACAGATGCAAGTGTTGATGAGCACAAGGTGCTAAATCAACCTGTCATTTAGACTGAGTTAGAATAACAGACTAGATGTCTTAAGGATGGTTGTGCTTGACATCATTGACAGTAAAGCAAAGACGTTTGGAGGAAGGCCTTGTGTAAGGGAAGCATTTTTTCCAGGAGCATTTTTCACTATATTGCAGACAATTAATTAAATGTTCTGACTCAAAAGTTAAAAAAAAATTATCACCTGTGGAACGTACAGGACTGGAAAAACCACTTCCAATGAAATTAATTTCATTGGATGGGGTGCGAACAGCCCGTGCTTATTGATTGAATGATTATGTCCATCAAACTCAACTGCCGAGTCGTGCCCCCACCCCCCTCGCGCGCACGTGCTCGCAACTCGCCATGAGCATCTCACAGTGCAGACAAACTGAGACAAGCATGGCCGCTCGCTGCTCTTATCTATGCCGCTGCTTGCTCTTAAAAAGAAAAAACGGATGTGGATCAAATCATGGAGGTGTTGGTGTTTACAGTGAGGATGTTTTACGCAGCAGAAGAAGTTGGACCTGAGATAGTTATCACTTGTAGGAAACATGGTTCCTCTGCTGTTTACTGAGAAGCTAACAAGCTAGCCACTCGGCTGTTCTTGTGCTGTATCAATTCTCTTCTTGTCGCACCTTGCGGTAATGCTTCAAATGTTTTAAGCAAAGCACTTTTGGTTGTCTTGCAGATAAAATGCTCAATGAAAATAAACCTGCCTTGACTCCTTTGAACCCAAAAGCTTTATTTTGGTCTCATTGGTCCACAATCAACATTTTTCCTTGAAAGTTTTTTGGGGTTTTAGGTTTTTTGGTCTTCGGTAACTAAAAATGAGCAGCAATGTAGAGTTGTTTTCTTTCTTAAAATTGTCTCCTTCTGTCTCAATTTGATGTACACCAACCTTTATTATGCACATTCATCTGCCTGAATCTGCTTTGGAGAGCTCTGGGGCTGATATACTGTAGCCTAAAGTGAAACATTAGTTTACAACCCACCATGACACACTGTTCTGCTTTACAGTACCACATCCCACACCAACAACTACTGCATATAACAACACAATTTTGCCATTACAAATACAATAAAAGATAATAATAAAAAAAAACCACACAGCAACTTACATTATATTTCAAAATAAAAAGATACAGGAATGAGGCATAAGACAATGGAGGAAATAAGGGAAAACAAATAAAATGTACAAGCAAGACAGATGACAAGAATAAAGATCAAATTGGATTTACCTGCTGAAGAAAGCTCAAAGAAAAGAACATGATACCAGAGAATAGCAGACAAATCTCTGTGGCTATTGATAAGTAATAGATGATTAGCTTTCTTGTTCAGTGTCACATTTCCCCTGCTTGGCTTTAGCATTGTTGACGTTTAGATTTGATAATGAAAAATCTACGATAATGATCAGTTCTCACTCTGCTCTACCAATTCTGTAAAGTCTACATAGAAGGGACAGAAACTGTGGTCTTGTTCGTCAAAGCTTTTCCAAAGGCTCCGGGATGCAGTGCATGTCTCAGATAAAAGTGAAATATTGTGCATGGAAATAACAAAAGATGAATAGTGTTTAGAAAGTTAAGATATTTCAGTTATTTGAGGGGTTGTTCTCTGTGTGTGTGTGTGTCTGTTTATTGTAGATAGCCTATAGAGTATGAGTTGTAAGGGTGTGTTTGCACTTGAGAAGTTTCATAGGATTTAAACAACTGGTTTTGTTCTGTATTCAAACAAACTCTTGTTAGTGAACGATCAAAGTCTGAATACTACCATGTGAACCCTGGTGCTCTTCAGACAAGTGAAAACACAAGTCTCAGATGACTTCCAAAGAAACTCTAAGATTTGATGAAAATACCCAAATGTGAGTTCAACTGTGATCAAATACATACAAACCCAGAAAACTTGACAGATTATTTCAAACCTACCACATTCTTGTAATTATAGGAACTGTAATGTACAACTTGGTACTTTACAGTGTTGGATCCACTTGCAGGATATCTCCCTTTATGTGGAAAACACAGGACCCTTTAATGTCAATTCTATTTCTATTTCAAAATTTCTCTGCTGGTTAAAAATATCACTGGATACAATCTACTCAATTTCAAGGGGCACATTTATCCTAAATAACAGCATTGTTTTGAAGGTTTGTAAGTTCTGCTAGCAAACAAATCATCAAATCAGTATGTGACCTTTGTCCTAATTCATTTACCAGCCATCTGTTGGTTCAATGAAAGACAATACCAGTTAAAAAAAAAAAAAAGGCAAAGCAAGCCGGGAAGAAAGACCAGACCAAATTTCTGCCTTGGCTTGGACCAGACAACCTGACGACAATTGCAAATAATAATAATAATAATGATAATCATCATAATATCACATCATAATTCACACTGAGTGATTGTTGTTAACTAAAGGTAGCTAGAATCTGTGCTCCATTAGCATAAATATGAACTGGTGAAGTCCAAACCCTTCAGCGTGAGCTCGAACAGGTCTTCCTTTGAGATCCTCTCCAATCTTTTTTGTTGGTGCCTTAAAACACTTCCGCAATGTATACAGCTTGAGGAGTCTCATGACAATTCTGAGCGGAGTGAAGCTGTGGTGCCATGTTTGTTGTACAGGTTTGACCGTCAGCACGAGAGCTGTCGGAAGTCTTAACACTGGAGAAAAAAAGAGAAAAAGGAAAAGGCCGTACAGGGATAATTTGCCAAACACAAAGAAGAGGTATTTGGAGAAGTTAGGGAACATTGCTGGACCAAGTGGCAACCTCCGGTGGCCAACAGTAAGGCCAATGCAGAAATACGGAAATGCAGAAAGTCTGCACCAGAGTAGAAAAATGATGTTTTTTCTTAGCCAGCTAATGGCAAGTCCAAACATGCCTTACCTTAAGCCCACCATTTAGGTTGCAATCTTCATTAGCTCCTGTTAGTTGCAAGTTAGCTAGGTTAGCATTTATCCCAGAGTATTTTGACTGTCAATCATTTGTCCCCAGGCCGCTCTTTGCCCATTTTAGTATTTTCTCAGAGTGACAACACAAGTGACACGGCAAGATGGCGACAGTGAGAAACACCCAACTGGCTTCACTTTCAGCTTTTCAAACATGACCATTCCATTTGTTTTTTTACAGTCTTTGAGCCGGACTGGACCTAGGGATGGGCGATACCCCATTTTCCTGTTGATACAATACTAGTAATTTATGGTACTTTTTCGTTGACACTAATATTGGTATTGATACTTTTTGTCCCTTAAAAGAAAATCACATAATTGTACTGTATGCATTAATATGTTGAATGCAAGGGCAATATTAGATGTAAGTAAAACTTGAGAACAGAAGTTCCTGGACATAAAAATAATTGCTTTAAAGAATAAATCAATAAATCAATCAATCAATAAATAAATAGATTAATAAATAGAAAATAAGAAAATTAAACAAAAATAAGATTAAAAACTTCAGTTATCAAACAACTTAAATACAGGTTACAACTATTTAAATTAATTCAGTGGAAAATGTTCAAATATAAAATGTAATAGTAATACTATATACAGTGTATTTACCAAAATATAATGTGCAATAACCTAAATTAAAGCACTGAAAAATACTAAAGCATCATCATCATCATCATCACTAACAGTAGCAGCATCATCATGACATCTGATAGGCTACTACCATCATGTGATACAGAAACTAGGATCTGGCTGCTTTCACACATCATTTCATTGCCTAAAACTCTCAGAAGTTGACAAATGAAAAATGTATAGAATGCATAGAAATGTATAGAATGCAGAGATGATTGGCAGATGTTTTTTCCAGCCCCATTACTTTCACAGCTGATGTATAATAATATTTCTAAATTTAAAGATTTTAATTCATCATAGCGTATGAGGTAGTGAACCCAATTTTATCGAATAGGCTACTGCAAAAATTGTGGACATCTTCTGTAATGCCTTTAAAAGGACTAGAGGCAGGACTTTAAAAAACAAACATGCATGTCCATTTTTTTTAATGCTAATGGATGATGAAGCACTAAATACTAAAAAGAACGTTTCTACCCATGTCTCTCTCCGTTGCCTCGAACAGGCTGTGTGCTGCAAAATGCGCTGCAATTCAGTGGCAGAATTTCCCGCGGTGCCCTGCGGACGTGATGGTCGCTGTAAATTCAAACACTGTAAGCGATAGTTATGGGTTCTTCTGCCGTCAGCAAACGATCCAGATCAACTGAAAGACACTAAAAAGTGTAACTACAAAGAAAAAGCTTAGTAAACAACATTATAGCTTCAGTTTGTGCACGCTCCCGTGACGGCTTGGCTCGTGGCTGCAGTTACCTGAAGCGCCAGTCGCGAGTTTCGTTTCTTAATCTTGCCTCTAGTCCCTTTAATGCAAATGCATTGTGAATTATTTAGTCTTCACAATATGTTTGTAAAGTGGTAACATTTATAATTTTGCACTGTTAATGTTAGAGAACTGTTATTTTCAGTGTTGGGCAAGCTACTTAGAAAATGTAGTGAGCTAAGCTACAAGTTATTCTACACTAAATGAAGCTTCACTACACTGAAGTTAAACACCAGAGAAATGTAGCAAGCTAACCTACAATAAAATAACAAAAGTAGCTTAACTACATCAAAGCTTCTTCTTTTGTTTTGTTTTGTTTTTTTTACATCGAACTTACTTCATTCCAAGTCACATTGCTACATTTCCTAGTGATCAATGAAACTGATCTCTGATCCGTTTGATCTGTCAGTTTATTAAAGTCTTCTACCTCAACAAAACTAATACTATACATACCGTAATCCCCCCTGCCCAAAGTTGTGTGTGTGACTGTCTTCCAGGGCAGCTACTTTGGTTGAATGGAGTCTCTTTAAAGTTGTCTTCCGTGGTCATTTCATTAATATTTCTGTGTTCTCCATTATTTTGTGCATTCTGCATCATTTCTGTTTAAAAAAACCTTCTGGTTCTTTGTTCCAGCTGTATTTGTATACTAGAAGAGAGGCTTGTGGTCCAACGGCAGGCTTTTCCGGGTCCTTCTCATGAATTTCCGTCTGATTGGCTGCCTCCCATCAGTGTATGAAGGAGCTCCGCCCTCCGCTTATTTCGTTACAGACAGGAAATAGAGCCGACAAACAAGTTTGTTCCATCATGCTAACAAACAGTTAGCTAATTAGCTTCTCAACTCCGAAGCTACAGTCGTGCTGTCTTCACTTCTAGTGTGTAGTGGAGGTTTACCTGCCTTCCAATGGACAAATAGAAACCCCACGTGGGATACGCTATTTGCAATGTTACGTAGAAGTGCAAGGCTGTTCCCGATTCGCTCTTTTCTTCGTATTGTTTCTGTGATGAGGAAGCACAGCCGACTGGGGGGAACGCAACGCTAGCAAGTCAGCATGTGTAAGTAAACAAGGGGAAACCCTCCGTATTTCAGAAGGAGCAAGTTAAATGGGTTTTCAGTGGAAGGAGGCCTTTAAAGGAAAAAAAAAAACCTTTTCACATTTCAAATGTAACTTAACTATTCAGGTATAAATGAACACTTAATTCTAAAATGTTTGAATAATCATGCATCATACAGTCATGATTATCAAAATGTCGCAACTAATACAGCAACTGTCAGTGAGTCAGTCTAATCATTGTAAATCAGTCTTTAGTTTAATTAAATCTTTGATCTACCTCATTGCTTTTTGTTTTGATTAATTTAAAGTGGTTAAAGTAACATGTTTATTTCGTCTTGGATTGTGTAGTCTTGCTATGAAGCTGTCTGTGTTTAGTAGAATATTTATTAGCCCCATTTTGTACAACTGGCATCTACACAAATATCAGTTATCTATTAAAACTGACCACATGTTTTTTTGTAGAGGAAAAAGAAAACCTGCACAAAGTAAAGTTATACTGCTCTGTTTCTCCTAACCTTTCCTGCCATTCTTGTCATACACACATGCATTAGAATGCGCGTGGGCACACACACACACGCACACACACATGTTATCATTTTGCTTTTAAAGGATGTTTTTGGCTAGTGCTATGTTAGCTGTTGATGTTTGCTGGCTGAGTTGTGATGACTAGCTTAGCTGATTGTGTTAACTTCGGCAAATACTTGAATGTGTCCTTAAAATTGTGTTGGACGTCTTGGACGTTGACAGGAGCTTCCTCTTGGGGTTGTATAACTGCTCTGTCAGGTCTCGAAGATCTTGAACTTGTTGTGATATGGCCATGGGGATTCACAAGGCGAAGATGTCTCTGCCTCTACATCCCCCTCCAGTTGCACGCTTGCCATCTCGGCTGCATCAGATAATTCTCGGGGTCATCTAGGGCAGGAACCGGGATGATAGGTACGCAAAGTTAAAAGGCTCCTGTGACGTCTGCATCAGGAGTAAACACAGGAGAGATGCGTTTAAGGTCTAGAAATAGCTGGGAAAATGAACTTCTGAGAACGCTACCCGGTACTTGGCCACGAAAGTAGCTTCACTACTGAGAAGCTATTTGATGTAGAAAACAGCGACGTTACGACCACTACTGAGAAATGTAGTTAAACTAGTAGCGGTGCTACTTGTAATGGCGCTACTGCCCAACACTGGTTATTTTGCCTTTTGCACAGTCAGATTGTGCTGCTAATTCAGAAAACATTTGTGAGCTGTCAATGAACACAGGCCGATTCCCTACTTTCACGTGGTTTCAAGCACTTATTTATAAGATAGAAAACAGTTATAAAGGTGTGTCTGATTTGTGAAAGACCAAAATAAGCTGTCATGTCGAACACCACAACTAAATGACAGATACTGTAAGAAGGTAACCTATGTTTTTTTTTTTTTTAAGTCATGTTAGCTTTAGTGCTAGTCTAGGCAATAACATTTTAGCATAAATTTTGCCCATGGGTCGTAGAGTCTGGTTCATCCTCACAGCAAAAGAGCATATTCACAGGTACAGTTGACTGTAACATTGTGTACCTGCTCTTGCAAACGCCAATGACATGTTCCACATGACTGCCCCTAGCTGTGCACGGCTGTTTGTGAAGGAAGGGATCTTCAAAGTGGTACACATCATACTGATTGATTCCTTGTAGGGGAACTTCGTTTTCTTGGGGGGGGGTTCCGACTAATGTTTCGTAACAAAACATTGGTGAAATGAAGGAGTTTGTGGCAGATAATGCCTTGTTTAGAGGCTGCACGCAGTTGCCCCATCACTGCCATATAAGCTGATCTTGAGTGGATCTATATTCGCTCCTGAAGGAATTCAAGTTGCACCAAAACTGTCTGGGTGAGTAAATGAACATATTTCATGCAAGAAAATAGGTCCAGATTGAAAAAAAACAAAGTTCCCCTTTAATATTAAAACCTCTATCTGCAAGGACAATATCATTGGGGAGTAGTTTTTGAAGGCTACCACAATACTCAGTCACAAACTGATAACTAGCTAGAGAACACACTGCATGCTTTATATTGCAGAAGGAAATCTCCTTCCATCGGACTGCAGCTATCTGAGCCATTCGGTACCCCCTTGTCACTTCAGTAATTTACTCTCCTTGATTTTTTTTTTTTTCCACGCCGGGGATCTTGAAAAACCATAATGTGTCCTTTTTTTCTCTTTACCCTCTTGATTGTGCAAAGAGCTGGCACAGTCCTTTACACAACAGTATAACCCTTGCATCTCGACTGTGGACCAACGTAACTCTCAGCAAGTGTACAATAATCATGGCGGAATGGCGGTTTGGCGGAGCAAGGGTACGCTATGACAACAGTATCTATTCTAAAGATAAGACATTAATGGATTCCTGTTTTCCAAATGAACCAGATGTCTACTGGTACCTGGTTAACTGAATACAGTTTATTACTATCTCTGTAGCTCTTTACTTCTCCCTCAGAAATGATGATGTGTGGCAGTTGACGGTCCTGTCACTATGCCTCCGAATGATCATATGCCCTGGCTACTTGGCCAAGGGGGTGTCCCTTTGGTTGAATGGTCAGTTACAGTGTAAAACACAGGTCTTCCTTGAATTTTAATAGCAGACTTTCATATACCCACCCATATTAGAATGCAAGCATTTCAGCTGACTTTTTGAAAACTAAAAGTAACCCGGGTAACTCATCATTGTTCTTGATGTTCTTTTAAAGATGAGCTCAACTTTGGAACCCTTACATCTGGATTTAGAACAGCAGTCTTGCTGCTTTTGGAACACTTGTATTAAGCGTTGAGTAAAAAGAGCTCTGGCATAGCCTGTTTGCAACATCTTGGCTGTCCAATTAGATGATGGCAGCAGTTTCAGCCTTGCTTGGTGACATATTATGAAGACAAATAATAAGAATTATCTTTACACTCCCAATCTCAAAACTCCAAATCTTATTCTCTTTTCACATAATTTGCCCTCATTTCACCCAGTGTTTTCTTCTTTCTTTGATCAAAGTGCCCGGCTTAGCATTTCCAGTCTACAGCACTGACCTGAATCCCCCTTTTCTCTTTTACCTCCTTAGCTTCACTGTTCTTCTGTTGCTGCCAAACAACTCTTTAATATCCTCTTTCTCTCTGTCTGTCTGTCCCTCCAGCTGCTCTTCTCCTTTAGGTGAACCCAGCACATAGTGAAAGACATACTGCATACGGCTTTAATACTTTTTTCCAGCTGCTTTGGGTCTAATCACTGTATTCACAGCTCTTCACCTGTTTATCAGGATCTCACTTTGTGAAAACACTTGTGCGCAGAATGGGTGTTTCCAAGGTTACCGCAGCAGCATTAAATAACTGTGACAGCTGTGGCTGGGGGAATCTAGTCAACCAAAACTATATTGCCATCGACACAGAGTATGAGTAAACAACATTAATTCCCCATGCTCTTAAAAACAAACAAATTGGTGTTATGATTTCAAGCAGTCGTAAGCGGTGGCCTGATTATTTAAACCAGTGCTAGTTTAAGTGATGTGTGAGACCAAAAATGGCGCTGTAGCAAGTTTTCTGGAAAGCCAGCCAGTGGCAGCCTCTGCCAGCTCTTTAGGAAGACACCCAAAACATAGTCACATTTAACAGTATTACAAATCTGTGATTATGGTACATCAATTCACTGAGAGGTTAGAGGTAGTGGAGAATGTCTGCATTGTAATCTCCACAGTCGTGTGTCTTTGGCCATCTGTGCTGTAGTGTTACTGTGTGTGCATAGTGGTCTGTGTGACGTCTGTTCTGTGCCCATGTGTCTGGTGCTGCATTCATCTTTCAGTCACCCAAAAGCAGATGTCACCAGGACGATGGGGAGCGGCAGATTGCCGTGGCGACCGAGCGGTGGCAGGTTGAAGGTGTCTCCGCCCTGCAGTGCCCAGCAGATGGAAGCTGAGGTCATTATCTGCTGTTCCGTTCATCTCCTTACCCCCCACCCCCCAAACGCCTCCTCTCACTCTCTTACTGTGCCAGCATACTGCAAAGCTGCATCAGATCAGGTACTGCCTGATTGCTCTGACTGCAAACATTTAGTTAGTTCCTCATGTCATGGAAACACATAAGGTAACCTACGGCTACGGATTCTGCTGAGGATTTACGGATTGTGATAAATGCTCTTTACAGATTCCCAGGAACGTAACCCTGATCAAAGTGTCGGACATTAATATGCACAGAGGTACATCAACAGGCCTTGATAATATCACCTCCACCTTTTATTAAAAGGAAAGAAACAAAAAAAACAAAGAACAAAAAAGATTCCAGTAAGATGTTGTCATTCAGGACATGTAAACCAAGACAACTACAGGCAGAAAGTAGGGCAACCTGGAAAAGAGCTCTTTACCACAGCCGGCAGCAATTTCTGGTTTGTTATGCAGCTAGAATCCTTCTATAATAAGCTGTGCATGCAGTATGGAGGACATGGGTAAATCCAGGTTTACATGCTTTGTGTCTTGTCTTTTTTGTATGCCGCGCTTCAGACAGCAGTCTGCAACACTGGCTTTCCCTGACCACTGCATGGAATGGCTGTCTCTCAAGCTAGGAGTGTCAGCAATTATGCCTCACACTGCCACAGGCTACAGTATATTGAGCAAATATCACTTCCTGTGTGCCGAGTACTCCTGCTGTTCAGTAGCTCTCTGTTGCCTTTCTCTCTTTCAAATATAAGACAGACATGCTCCAGATGTGTAATGCTGTGCATTATTAGGGCCATGGAGTATTTTGTTTGTGTTAGCAGAATGATGTTTGCAGCCCTGGCGCCTGTCCAAATGTGCCAAGTTACTCTTGTTTGTTTGCTCTCATGGTTAAAGCAGCTTAGCAGCACTGGAACTATTTAACTGCATATGGGCTGCCTCTCTTACATACGAGTGAACTAGATGTGTTGGTTAACAGCCTGTGCACACATGTGGCACACAAACTTGTAGAGCACCAGCTAGTCGGGGTTGTTGTTGTCTCTGGCTATAAGCTTCACATAATAGAGCTCCTGAAATGATCAAAAATCAGTCCTGAGTATATGGTTTTTCTGTATTTATTTCAATTGATTTCTATGTACATTAGTTAAGGCCCCCTGTTTAAAGTTATTCACACACTTTTAGATAAAGCCTGCAATAGTTCTGTTGAAATTCAGCTTTAGCTATTAATTTTTTTAAAAATCATGCAATGGTATTTATCCAGCCACCTTTGTCTACACTCATCGGCCACTTTATTAGGTACACCGCACTAATTGACCCCCTTTTGCCTTCAGAACCCTCATAGCTCCCTAAGCTTTCTGAAGGGGTAGTGAATGACCTTTTATGTTGTTACTTTTTTTCTACTAATGCAAATAGCATAAAACTTGGTCAAGGTGTGTATTTTGGCTTGACTCATGATATTCTAGAAGATGGGTTGTCTAACTCTTTTTCTAAGGTCTCAAATAAAAATACACCTCATTTACTCATTGTCAATCCGTGCCACATTGACTTGCATTGAAATGAAATGAAATGAAATAAATAAATAAAAAAAAAAGAAAAATACTTTATTCATCCCGAAGGAAAAAGGAATAAAAATTTTTTTTTTTTTTTTTTTTTTTTTAAAAAAAAGTTTGGGGGGGATTCCCCACCAAATCTTGGGGGGGGGGGGGGCCCTTAACACCCCCGCCGGAACCCGCAGAACAAACGTAATCTATAGCCGGCCCAAGCGCAAAAGAAACAAATTAAAAAGAAGAATAAAAATTAAGAAAAAGATTAAAGAGAGAAAAGGAGATGAGAAATGCTGGTAGAATATGCCCTCCCAGGGGAGATTATCTTAGAAAATATAACTTGAAGATAGATGCTAGTAAAAAATGACGTGTTTCAAAAAAAAAAGGAGGAGAAGAGGGAGAAAGTGAAATAAAGAGAAGAAAAGGAAAGGAAGGTTACACAAAAAGTAAGAATTGTAGTGAAAGAGGAAAGAGAAAGAGAAAAAAGAAGAAATAGATAAAAAGACTAGAAAAACAAAGAAGACAAAAGGAGGCAGAAGAGAAGGAAGAGAGATAAAAGGAAAAAAAAGGGTATAGAGAGTGAATCTGAGAAGGAAAAAGTTGGTGAAAAAGAAGAAATGAAGAGCTCTGGAGAAGAGAAAAAGGAAAGAGAGGTTTTATATTTATGGGGAGAGAGAGAAAAAGGAGGAGGAGAGGAAGAAGAGAAAGAGAAAGAGGGGGAAAGAAAAAAAAATAGAAGAAAAACCCGCGTATGATTATTCCCTCTTGGCTCCTTCTTTACTTTGGTTTTTGTTACATTGTATAAAAAAGAAAGTAGTAAAGAAAGCCCTGAGTAAGAGAGGAAGAAATAAAGAAGAAGAGGAAAAATTATTTAAGGAACTGGAAAAAGAAAAGAGAAGAATGAGGAAGACAATAAAAAAAAAACTTGAAGGCACCCGGGTAGGGGATCCACCTATCCCCCCTTTTTTATATTATATAAAAAAAAAAACAAACCCAACAAAATAAAAAAAAAAAAAAAAGAAAAAAAAAAAAAAAAAAAAAAAAAAGGACCCTTCTATAATCAGCATTTCAGAATAAATTTTTAGTTTAACATTCTTTCACCTTTTTACTCTACACTTCAATGATGTAGTTTGAGCTGTTTTCCATGACAAAAGACCATTTACTCAAAAGGGCCCCGCTTTTTATCTTAGTGATGAAAAAAAACATAGACTTCAATGTTATTTCAGCAAATCAGTGTCCTTCAAAAACTCAAAAAATGCTTAACACATCCAATGAAGTAAAAAATCTTATTTCTTCTTTCATGTGAGGTTATTTGAGCGTGAAAGTGTTTAAAATTAGTCATTTTGGTGTTTTTTTTTTTTTTTTTTTTTCAAGCATTTTGATCAGTCAGATCACATGCTAATCATTTAGGTCAGTCTTTTGCAAGGGAATTTAGTTCCCTCTCTGTAATGCACTGCCATTCCAGTTCAAAATGGAATTTTTATGTCAGTAGGTAATTTTACATCTGAGCAGACAGATATTACCTGTGGAGTTCCCCAGGGCTCTATCCTGGGGCCTCTTCTGTTTAACATCTACATGCTACAACTGGCCCAGGTTATAAAGAACAACAATATTAGCTACACAGATGACACACAGCTATATATTACAGTGTCACAAGGAGACCGGGGCCCTGTACAGGCTCTTGGTAAATGTATTGAGGAGATTAATGACTGGATGTACCTCAACTTTCTTCAGCTGAACAAAAACAAAACTGAGGTGATTGTTTTTGGAGCCAAAGAGAAACAACAGCAGGCTGTCACAGAACTTCAGTCCATACACCTAAAAACCCCCAACCAGGCCAGAAATCTGGGTGTAGTGATGGACTCAGACCTACACTTTGAAAAACACATCAAGGCGGTCACTAAATCAGCCTACTATCACCTGGAGAACATCTAAAGGATAAAAGATCTGATGTCTCAGGAAAATCTGGAAAAACTAGTCCATCTATTCATCTTCAGTTGGCTTAACTACTGTAACAGCGTCTTTACTGATCTACCTAAAAAATCAGTTAAACAGCTGCAGCTCATTCAGAACTCTGCTGCCCGAGTTCTCACTAGGACCAGAAAAGTGGACCACATCAGTCCAGTTCTGAGGTCTTTGCCCTGGCTTCCTGTCCGTCAGAGAATAGACTTTAAAGTTCTGCTGCTGGTCTATAAAACTCTGAATGGTTTAGGCCCAAAATACATCAGTGACCTCTTGACCCAGTATGAACCTACTAGACCCCTCAGGTCATCTGGATCCGGTCTTTTATCAGTTCCCAGAGTCAGAACCAGACATGGAGAAGCTGCGTTCAGCTTCTATGCTCCACATGTTTGGAACAAACTCCCAGAAAGTCTCAGATCAGCTGAAACACTTAGTTTATTCAAATCCAGGTTGTAAACCCACCTGTTCTCAGCTGCATTTACATAGATTTTATTCAAAAGTTAAAATCTGCACGTCTCTATATTCTCTCTTTTTAATCTTAAATGTTTTTAATGTTTTTAATTTTGTATCATGCTTCTAGTTTTTTATTCTTATAATGTTTTGTGTAAAGCACTTTGAATTGTCCTGTACATGAAATTGCCTTGCCTTGCCTTTTTCACACATTTTTTTGCATTTTATCTTGAAACAACTTCTCATTGAGCTTTTTTAATTGTGGTTGGTATAATCTATGTGTAGGTATGCTCTGCATACCTAATAATGGCCTGCCACCTACAGGCTATCTTTTTTTATTTATTTTTTTTTTTAACTCATTTGAACCTACTTTTCAGTTTTAGGTAGTGGGAACATTGTGTGTACAAACTAGAACTTAAAGGGTTCAAATTTTGAAACTCATTGATTTTTTTGGTATTGATGGTAAGGCCAGAAGTCAGTGATGACAGCCATAAAAAAAATGCAACTTTAAATTTTTAGATAATATTTACAGGCCATTGGCCAGTCCATGCCCTTAAGAAGCTTAACGTAACTTAAAAAAAAAAAAACAAAACAAAAAAACCCCCCACTGTAACACAAAAAGAAAAGATGCATCAAAAAACACATTTTTATACCTTTTTAAATACTCCAGGGCTCTGATAATCCTGCAGAAAAAAAATTAATTTTGCATTAATCACATTTGTTTTAACCCCATTTTCAATTTTTGGAAGTTGGAGCACCATGTATGCAAAGTGGAATTTAAAGGGTTAAAATTTTAAAACTCATTGACTTAGACCCCCTGATAGCAATCTTAGGGATGAAACCAGTTGGGATTCATAGTAGGAAGAAGATATACATATTACAGATACTGCTAGCAGCGGCAAAGAAGGCTATTACTATAAAATGGCTGAAAAAAGAGTCGCCAACTTATGCAGAGTGGCTAACAATTTTGAGAAATATTTACAGTATGGAAAAAATGACATACATCCTGAGATTACAAAAAGATCTCTTTAAAGAAAGATGGACCTCACTGATCAGGGTAATAGGGGACCACTGGGATTAAGCCCCAAACACTTGCATGTTTATCAGATAAATTTGTGAACAACCCATGTCTTTGTTAATTGGGGGGGGGGGGGGGGGGGGGGGGGCGCGGGGACCCGGGGCCCCCAAAGCGGGGGGGGGGGGGGGGGGGGGGGGGGGGGGGGGGGGGGGGGGGGGGGGGGAGGGAGAGGAAAAAAGTTAATTTTGAAGTTTTTTGTTGTTACGTAGCTTGTTATCGCTACTGTCTTGTTCTGACACCAGCTTTGATTTTGATTCTTTTGATTCTTTATTGAACATAAGACATTTAAAAACAAACAAGAAACCAAAAGAAAGTAGTGCTCCAAAGAGAAAAAGATAAATAAATAAAATAGATGTCTTTGTCCAAAAGGAGTGGGAAGAAGCCGGTGCTTATTTAATCCCACCCCTTCGCTACATAAAACAAGAAAAAAACACTGAATAAATTTACTATATAATGATATCAAATATACCAATAACAATAATTATATCGAGCAACACCAGTTGTAAGAAAAAGACAGTATCATCTCTATCAATAGTCCTAATAGCAATAATATGTCACCACATAATATAATTAATAATACCAATAACAAATACCAATAATTACAGAATTACTACCATTAATACCGTTAATTACCATCCTCACAATACCACTACCAGTCCTATCATTATAATCATTATTAATAATAACAATGATAACAATAACAATGATAATGATAAAAAAAATAATACCAATAACAACAATAATAATAATAATAGTAATAACATCAACAATCACTACAATAACTATAGCTAATAAAAAGTAATCATTACCCTCCATTTTCATACATACTAAAGACCATATTTTTATATAATGATTTAAACATATGTATATTAGGAGATTGCTTGTGTTTGTCCTCCAAGCTGTTCCACAGTTTCACTCCACATATAGACACACAGAAACTCCTTCTAGTTGTTTTTACTGAGTGCATTTTGAATTTCATGTTTCCCCTTAACTGATAACTTCCGTCCCTCTGACTGAAGAGATTTTGGATATTAAATGGTAATAACTGCCTGCTAGCTTTAAACATTATCTGTGCTGTATGAAAATTAACCAAGTCCTGAATTTTTAGCAATCTTGATTGTAAAAACAGAGAATTTGTGTGATCCAGATACCCAACTCTGTGAATGATACGGACTGCCCTTTTTTGCTAATGAGTTTAATACATTTTTATAATTGTTTCCCCAGTTCTCTATACCATACGTAAAATAAGGCAAAACTAATGAGCAATACAAAATAAAAAGTGAATGGTGATCCAATAGCTGCTTAAGTCTGTTCATGATTGAAATGTTTTTTGCCACCTTGTTTTGTATGTATCTGATGTGGGACTTCCAACTGAGTTTATTGTCTAGTATCATACCCAGGATTCTAATTTCCTTTACATTTTCAATAATTATTTGATCAATATTTATGTACATTGCTTATCTTTTTATAATTACCAAATATCATTACCTTGGTTTTCTCTACACTCAGTGATAATTTATTTATATTCATCCATTCTTTAAATTTAATTCATTCATTATTTATAGTAGTAATAACTTCATTATAATCATTTCCAGAATATAACATAGTAGTGTCATCAGCAAATAATATCAGTTTTAATAATTTTGAAACTTGAAATATATCATTTATGTATATGTTAAATAATATAGGACCCAGTACTGACCCCTGGGGGACGCCACAAGCAACCTCCCTACACTCAGATATGTAATCATACATTTTTACAAACTGTTTCCTCTCAGGTAGATAGCTATTGATCCAGTCCAGTGCCACTCCCCTGATGCCATACTGCTGCAGCTTATTAATAAGTAATAAGTAATAGGTAAAATTACTTCAACAACCTGTACTGAGTTATCTTTTCCTAAACCACTCGGTCATGTAATGACCTGCAACATTTTGTTGTATAACAGATAAATATTGTCAGAAAAGATTGCTGTATTAGAAATTAAAGAATGACTAAATAAAAACTAAGTATAAAAAAAAACATTAAAAAAAACTCATTGACTTTTTGCTATTGATGAGGGACGGCTGTAGCTCAGATGGAAGAGCAGTTGTCTTTCAACTGGAGGGTCAGGGGATCGATTCCAGGCTTCCCCAGACTACATGCCGAAGTGTTCTTGGGCAAGACACTGAACTCCAAGCTGCCTCCCGATGTGCCTATCGGGGTTTGAATGTGTGTGTGATTGACTGGGTGAATGTGATTTGTAGTGTAGAGCGCTTTGAGTGGTTAGTATGACTGGAAAAGTGCTATATAAGTACAGTCCATTTCAGCATGAAGTCTGTGATGACAGCCATGAAAGAAAATGGCAACTTTTCATTTTTAGATAATATTTACAGGCCATTAACTGACATTGGCCAGTCTGTGCCCTGAAGAAGCTTAACGTAACTTTTTCTTAGGGAGCTATGAGGGTTTATCCTTCATGGCATAGATCCAACAAGGCACTGGAAACATTCCTCTGAGATTTTGCTCCATATTGACAAGATAGCATCACGCAGTTGCTGCAGATTTATTGGCTGCACATTCCACTACATCCCAAAGCTGCTCTGTTGGATTGAGATCTGGTGACTGTGGAGGCCATTGGAGTACAGTGAACTTATCGTCATGTTCAAGGTACCAGTCTGAGATGATTCACGCTTTGTGACATGATGCTTTATCCTGCTGGAAGTAGCCATCAGAGGATGCTACACTGTGGTCATAAAGGGATGGACATGGTCAGCAACAATACTCAGGTAGACTGTGGTGGTTAAAGCATGCCACGTTGGTGCTAAAGGGCCAAAAGTGGGCCAAGAAAATCTCCCCCACACATGTTGCCTTCCTATCAACTCGATTCAGTCTGGCCAGTCTCCTCTGACCTCTGGCATCAAAAAGGTGTTTGTGCCCACAGAACTGCTGCTCATTGGATATTTTCTCTTTTTCTGACTATTTTCTGTCAACACCAGTAGATCAGCAGTTTCTGAAATACTCAGACCAGCCTGTCTGGCACCAACAACCATGCCACGTTCAAAGTCACTTAAATCACCTTTCTTCCCCATTCTGATGCTTGGTTTGAATTGCAGCAGATTGTCTTGACTATTTCTACATGCCTAAATGCATTGAGTTGCTGATTGGCTGATTAGAATTATGCGTTTACAAGCAGTTGGACAGGTGTACCTGATAAAGTGGACAATAAGTGTATATTCACTCATTCCATGCTCGTGGAGGGTTTGCAGAGTCTCCCAGCAGCTACTAGGTGAGGCTGGACAGGTCACCAAACCATCGGAGGGCCAACACAGAAAGACAAATAACCTCTCACAGTCACTCCTAGAGCTTTTACTGTTGGTAGAAAGTGCATACATCTAACTGAGAACTCTGTTCTTCACTCTACAACAATTCTCAGCGTTTTGATAAGTCGTTGATGTCTGTCATTACCAACCGCGACGTGAGATGCGTTAACTCGTTAACTCCCCCCTCCCTCTCTCTCCCCCACACAGGGCGACCAGCTTTTTCTTCTTTTTTTTTTTCAGACACAAAGTGCAGTTTTATTGGAGACACTGATGAAACGTTACGGTCTGCAACCACACACACACACACACACACACACACACAGAGAAGTATTTACAGAGTATAGTTGATGAAGGATCCGGAGAACGTGAGGAGAACGTCTACATCTTGATGCCGGCGGCTGGCAGCGTGGACTTGTCCAGGTCATCGAAGTACGGGTGCGTCGTGGCCTCGCGGGCCGAGATCCGCTTCGGAGGGTTGTAGGTCAGCATTTTCGCCAGCAGGTCCAGCCCGTTCTTATCCAGGTACGGCCCATTTTTCTTCCTCCTCCTTCCTTCACTTTTGGAAAGCTGCAACTGCCTGGGGCGGTTGCCTGTGTCGCCTGTCGGCAAAGCCGGCCCTGTTTGTACTCTTTTAAGTACAAGCTGGTACCTTTATTTTTGAGTGTGTGCTTATTTTTGGAATATGGGAGGAAACTGGAGATGCACACACTGCATGAAAAGTCAGATTTCCGTCAGTAAGCGGCACTGTAGACTTCCATGTAATTTCAGGTTTACGACTGTGCACGACAATTTACAGCCAACTCTGAGAATTGTCAGAAATTGACGCATAACTTTTTGGATGTTGCCCCTCCTGCCCTTAACTCTAGGGGAGTTGTAAATGAAAATGCTGTGAGCTATTCAAATGTAATTCAGGGTAACGGGGAGTTTACCCAAGGTGATGAGATCTTGAGGAAATCTGGTGCAGATGTGAAGAAAGTTGCTCCCAACACAGAAAAAAAGGCAAATACTCAAAAATAGGTAAACCATATTAATTTCTGATAAATAAAAAAGGGAAAGAAATTTCACCCAGATATAAAAAGTATTGTTTTTATTTATTTTACAGGTGTTTTCTTGGTGGTTTTAGTCATTTTCTTATTCATTAATTTTCTTTTTAATCTAATCCTGTAACTTTATTGGTGATTTTACCTGTGATCTGTGGTGTTTTTACTTATTTTATCCATGATTTTGCTACCATTGTAAAGCACTTTAGTCAGCTGAAGCTGTTGGAAATGTGCTATAGAAATACACTTTGAACTGAAAATGAGACAGAAATGTTGACAAGCTGCGTTTACATGGATAAATATTTATGGATATCATTCCACTCAGAGATTCCAGCTGTCATGTTTATATGGACCATGGATAAAGTGATCTAATCAGTTGTATTTGATTTATTTTGCTTTAATGGCCTTTATTTGACAGTGATAGACAGATAAGAGGGTGAATGAGAGTGGTAGATGACATGCAGCAAAACAGCCAAGGCCATAAATTGAAGCAGAAATCTTCTACATGTCAGGTAGTTGCTTAACCCACTATACTACATAATGTCTGATAGAATTAGTAAAATACACAGAGCATAGGCTAATAGATGGGAGGAAGACGGGTTGTTTTCTTTTTCCTTCTGTTTTTCTCAGAACCTTTTGATTGTGGAAATACTAAATAATCCTTATCTATTTCAGTCTGTAATAAAAACGCCATATCTGCCATGGTCCTCTTGTGTTTAGCTTCTGTCTTTCCTGAATCTCCCTACATCACGAAACCCCCACGAGGATCAAATGTATGAGAAGCAATCAGCAGCAAGCTGGATCTTTCACTACAGGCCGCGGCTGTGAAAAGTTCAGCTCGAAGTCGATCGAAAAAAAAGAGGGTAAGACTTAAGGCCTTTTCCTACCGGGACAGATGCGAATAAACGGCACGAAATTGTGAATAATTCGGAGGAGAAATATTGACGCATTTGTCTATACACACCTGCTCCAACGCGAAATTACAAAGATGCAAGAACAAACTGGCCTTTGTTATTCCAGAGGAACGTGACCTCATGCAGCAGTGACAGAAGGAGCGGCAACTGCAAGGTGAACTAAAATGCGGATTTTGAATATAACACTGTAGCTTATAACCTCGAATGGCAACAAAATGTTGGGGAAACACTGTTAATTCAGCAGTGATTTTTTTCCCCCTCATTTGCCAAACAAGAGTGCTGTGACAAAAAGATGATAACACCTGAGCCATAAGGATACGATAGCAGCGACCAAGCCACACTTCGCTCTTTTTTTCCTTTCTCCTTTTGCTTGCAACCAGCTCTGTGATGGCCAGAGCGCCTTCTCTGACTGGTGTATTGTGCATCTGTCAGATGCAAATATTAAGAAAATTAACCTCAGTTTGAAAAAATAAACATCACAAAATTGCAAGAAGGAATTTTGTCACTAATATGAACGCTCCCGTTGACTTCAAATCAAATCAAATCAAATCAAATTTATTTATATAGCCCTTTACAGTACCCATTGGACACACAAAGTGCTTTACAGCAGGGTAACAGGAAAAGAGACAACAATGCAAAACATAAAAATGCAAACTTAAATACTAGGAAAAGTGAAGAACAAAAAAGAGCTAACAGTGAAAACAACCAACAGAGAATCAGAACAGGCTACTCGGGGGAGTGCAGGGTGTACCTAAGAGAGAGTAAAAACCTTTAATAAATAAACTAGTTAGAATTAAAAGCTAGACTAAAAAAATATGTCTTTAACTTAGATTTAAAAGAGCCCAGTTCAGTCGTGAGACGAATGTCGGGGGGCAGCGAGTTCCACAATCTGGGGCCAGCAGCTGAGAACGAGCGGTCATTGACATTAATTTGATTCAAGTTATTGCTGTGCGCATCTTTCGGACAAAATTTTCGGAGTAGGTGTGGAAAGGCCTTTATTAATAGGGTTGCCATCTTTCAGAAAAAAAATAAATAAGGGACACCCACGACAGTTCATCAGGGCCATGACCACCACGGGCCCGACACCCGTGGCGTGGGGCACCCACAAGAGTGCTTTATTTTGTGCCAGTGCTTTTAGGAAAGGGGTGATCAATAAAGCATTTGGTCACACTTAAAGCTTGAACAGCTTGCAATGAACACATTTTTTATGCAACATTGTTGCATAGAAAGTGCTGTTATTTAGGCTACATACGTTGTAATTACATCCATCTCAATTTGAAATATGGTGAAGAAAATATATAACAAAGTATGCACAAAACTTAGTTATTGCATTATCAATAAAACCTAGAAGAAAACAGAAAACACTCGCCGACATATTTTACAGTTT
This sequence comes from Atherinomorus stipes, assembly GCA_023101725.1. Classification (NCBI taxonomy): domain Eukaryota; kingdom Metazoa; phylum Chordata; class Actinopteri; order Atheriniformes; family Atherinidae; genus Atherinomorus; species Atherinomorus stipes. The sequence goes on from JALJCO010014492.1 coordinate 1,520,343, forward strand.
CCCTCATCATCTCCACTGACAATGTCCAGCCAAGGATGGGCCTGTTCCCACTCACGTATATGTTTTAGCAAGCGTTTTCACTTTTGAGAACATGCTGGCGTATGGGGTGTGGGCATTTTAGAAGGCGCTGTGAGGAGCGGGCGTGACAGCAGCACACACAGGTACAGACACACCAGTCTGGAGAATCCTGCGTAGATCCTGCTGTTTCTTTGCTGGCTTTAGAATTTCTTCTTTTATTTTGCTCTTTATTGGGGGGATTACGCGCGTTGGTCTCGTTCCCAAAAACAATTAAATTCATTGAAAAAAAATTCACAACAGCAATGGCATCGATGAGCAACTGTTTTCAACTGTGTAGAAAACTTTAGTGTTTGCCTCGTAAATCCTCAGCCATCTCTACCTTTCTGCTCTTCCTTTGTTGATTTCCAGCGATACGAGGTGAGTCTTTATTTGCGCATGTGCTGTGTCTTGTTCTAGGTTTGGAGTGTTACTTAAAGGAGCAATGAGTGAAAAGTCATTATTTTCACATTTAAGAAATTAAAAAATCTTTATGTACAGAACTAGACATGTATTTTCATCTGGAATATAGCATGACGTCACACAGCGCCTCCCTGTGTTGATCTCAAGCTCAGTGTTTACATCCCCGGTCCGGCCGCGCATGCATGTACGTCCATGTACGTGGACGCGCACACGCACCTCCTTCCTTATAAACAGCCACCACCAGGGCGGCGCAGTGACGCGAAGTGAACAAGCAAATTGGCGGAGACTGAACCCAGCCGTTAGAAGCGTTCAGCTGGAGACGACCAGGAGCCGATATTACCTCCACAGTAACAATATTACCTCCACAGAAACAACCGTCTTTGCCCCCCAAAAGTCGTCGGACAAGGAAAGAGACAAAACAGGGATTATATTTCCAAGGCGGAGAGCACTGCGACAGAACAGGACTTCAGTTTGACTCAGAGCTGCTCTTCTCCTGAACAGGTAGGTAACAACATGATGTCAGATGTTTGTTTTTGTTCGTGTTACAGTAATGTTAGGCACATGTTGCAATGTTTATTCAATACAGTGTAGTGTTACAGTCCTGGCGTGGGTAACTGTTGGAGTTTGAACCGCAGTCGGTCACTCTTTACTGTTGTAATGTGAGTAGTAGCAGGCAGTCCCGCTAACGCTAGCATGCTAGTAGATCGTGAGGTTTCAACCTGGATCCGTCAGCACCTCTAGCAGAGTCGGCTGTGACCAGCTACCAGATCCTCGGCTATTCAGGCCTTTTTCGCCTTTTTGTTCGGGTGTTTTTAAAATGAAAATGTGAAATTTGATTTTGATAGCAACTTCAAGTGCTCAGATCTGATTACTCTAAATATTACACTGGGTTTACTGGGAGGCTGAACGGAGGAAAGTGCTAACTGGAAGCTGCACCAGTTCTTCATAAAACTGTCTTGATGTGAAGGACAAAAGATTTTGTCATTTCATAAGTTCCCAGCATCTAACCTCATGAAGCTTGTTGCCAGCAAACCTGCTCCATTACTGATCATACAGTATATATGATATGCTCATATTATACATGATCATAATAATCTTACATAGATCATATTATATATGGTCCATGTAAGATATTATATATGATCGTGTGTAATATGATTTATGATCATGTTTTATTATAAATGACAAACATCATATCTAACCCTATGTATCCCTTACAGATCACCTGACCTGGAGGTGAGCAGAGCCACATTCTCATACATGCCAGCAGCGCTGCAGTTCTTCACCTCTGGTTTGAGGCCAGACTTCTTGCTGCTTTGGATCATAACTTTCATCTCCAGAGACCATCACCGATCAAAAGATGTAGAGAAAGATGTGAGTGGTGCTTTCTCACTATGGCATTTATAGTTCATTGTATAATTTTTTATTTTGTATACTAAAGAACAGAAACATTGCAGTCATAATGTTGTTTATAACTAACTGAACCTCAAATGTATTTTTGAAATAACAGGGTTTTTTTGCCCAGATACAAGAGGCTCTACAAAGCACATGCCAGGCAGTGATGTGTGCACTAAACTCCCCAAACTTCTGGATCTATCTGGGAACTGCAGACCAAGACTGTGGAGAAGAGACCGGCTTCAGGTGAGAGGAGCTGGTTAGAAGAACACAGCACCTTGACCCCAGAAGACCCGGCCCACTTCCACCCATTCCACAACGGCTGAACTGGAGAAGCAGCATCTCAGAAGAGGTGATTATAATTCTGGAGTTAGTTGCAAATCCATTTATTTTAATTGCCTCTGACTAATTTCATTGTCTCACTGTACAGATGCTGTTTGAAGACAGAAACTGCTGCCTGGACCTTCATCACCTGTCAGATGAAAATGTCACAAAAATAAAAATGATGTAAAATCACTGTATTGTAGTTTTACTTATCACTTACCTCTAATTCAAATTTTAAAAATCTTGGAGCAAATAATTCATCCCGAAGATGACAAAACTACACTACTCACAAAAAGTTAAGACGATTTGGCTTTTTGTATGATGTCAGAATTAATCTAAAATCCACTACAACCTTTCCAGGTGAACTGAATTAAACTTTCTCTAAACTTTTCATTGCACATGTACATTGTTCAATGGTTAAATATTTATTCTGCATCATTCTGTTCTCAAAAAAACTAAAATTGAATATCCCTACTTTTTTGTGAGTAGTGTAAATGCTGAAAATCAGATTATAAAGATTTTTCTCAAACTCCTGTTGGCTTTGTAAGTTTCCAAAAAAAAAAATCAGTGTAATTGTTCCCACTATATTATATAGTTTAGCTCTTTACTGTGCTCTGCATGGAAACCTTTTGTCTAACAGCTTATAAAAGGAAGAAGGTTTTTATAATTTCACTTGAATGAAAATGATCCACACAATCATGTTAATCTATTTATTTACAAAAAAGAACACTTGAATATGAAGCTTTTACATATTTAAAATGTCTCAGTTGTGCAAGACTGAGCCTGAATTTCTTCATGACCAGATGATGCCGGCGTGAGTTGCAGCATCAGAGCAGGAAAGGGACAAAGATGCTGGTTTGCTGCTCCTGACCACAGCACGTCTGTGGGCATTTCCCTGCAGTTTCACGGTGCTCCTTGAACCTGCAGATGCTGGAGCACGATGACGACCCTGATGCACCATCACAGCATCAAAAACCAGTCCAGGCTGTCCCTCAGAGTCCCTGACCCAAACTCTCCTCTCATCCAGGGACAACTGCTGAAGCTGCCTCTGCAAAATATGTATAAAAATATTCTGTAAATCCTGTTTTAGCCACAACATGTTGACATTTGTAAAATTTAATCCAGACCGTTACAAATAAGACGTCCTACATTGAGGCACAGTTCATACCTCTGTTTCCTGGCAGAACGCAGGACATCCAGACTCTGCTGCTCCAGCTTCCCTCCACCCTCGGTCCAGGCTAAACCTCCAGACTTTCCCTCTTCCATTCGCGATTGCCAGCCTCAGCAGACAGGACGCTGGTGCCTGGCTTAGTAATCAGATAAGAATAAGATGTCATCTAGCGCCAGATGAACGTGGTTTTGATAAAAACAAAAACAGTTCTCGGCTGAGTCCACATAACTGCAGAACCCACGTAGCTCACGTCTTTGCTCGTGTTTACAGAGTAGCGTTAGCAAACTCTGTGAGTGATTATTAGTTATGAATAGACTAAAATTAGACACTGAGTGGGTGTACAGACGTAACACTCATTTTTAATCGGATAGTTGCACTATCCACAACATTACTTTTCAAATAACTTGGGTTTTATTTCCATAAAAGTTATATACAGTCATTATATTGTACATTTGTTAATGTGTAGCATCGTTTGATGCTAATTAAGAGGCGAAATCAACGCCGTGATAATTACTTACGGACTAAACTATAACCTATAACTTGCCAAAATAAAATAATATCGCTTTCAGCATTATAAAGTTAGCAGTTACTCACTTCGTCACTCGTCATCTTCCAAAACATCCGGCGTTTTGTTGTGATAATGTTCCTGTTTCGGCAGACATTCCTTTGCTGATTAGGAAAGAGTGAGGGTGGAGGGGGCGGGCGTAAGAGACTGTCAATCATGGCACACTTTGTTTTGGTCTCAGCACAGTGCTCACCAGCCCACCTAGCGGTGAAAAAAAAATCGCTTTTAGCTCCTTTAATCATCATAACAACACCCACAGCCTTGTATAATGTGCTTCAGCACATTATACAGCGGTTTCATGGGGACGGGTTTCATGGGGATCGTGAAACCTTTCCCCGGATTTCGGGAGGGACCCAACTGCAGTCAGGAGACGCCGCCATATATCCAATCCAGGCCGGAAGTCCTAATCAGAAGTTTGTTCTTCATTTAACTTACTAAAATTTAACCCTACCCCTGACCCTAACCACCCGGCTACACCAAACGCATCTGTTTGCAATCCGCAGATAGATTCTCTTAGTAGTTTTTAACTAACCTCCTGCCGGAGACTTCCTGTATGGATTGGATATATGGCGAGGTTCTTATCGGCTATTGTAACTGCAGTTAGGTACCCTTGCAGATTTCTGCTATTGGTTTTACACCTAAACCGGCTTCAGCTCCATGTGGACTTGGCCTAAAATAAAGGTTTGGTACACATCACAACAGAGATGACTTTAGATAACTGTTGAAACCATGTTTTCTTGTTGATTTATCAGTCTTGAGTAACATATTAAAAAGTAAAAGTTTTCTAACATTTATTCATGAGTAGACTGAATTCCTCTTCTGCACCTGTATGTTATTTATTACATGAACTAAAAACACGACATTAAAGGTTGAATATGGAACACGGACAGAACAGCGACATCCCGTGTGTCTAGGTCAGGGGTCGGCAACCCGCGGCTCCGGAGCCGCATGCGGCTCTTTAGTCCCTCTGTTGCGGCTCCCTGGCATTGGAAAATGAATTAATGACTATTCTACTAAAGTGTATTGTATTTTGGTTGGTTCACTTTAATAATGTGATTCTAAAAGACCAAGACAAATGTCCCCTTGAGAGACAATAAAGTTTCTTATCTTATTCTAAATTTGAGGATTATGATGATCCCTCTGAGGGATTCATGTACAGTTGCGCACTTTTCCCGAGTTTTCCGAGCACTGCAAATGCAGCACGTGAAATAAAATCCAACTCAACTATTAAAATAAAGACATAATTTATATTTTACCATTTTGCAAAGCAGCCCATTGAGTGTCAGGTGCAACAAGCAGGTAACTGCAGTGAAACGGCGAGTAACTGTCCAGCATGCTACGATGCGTCTCACAAACCTTTACGCAGCCAATCAGTGTTAATAACTGCACTTCATGCTCACGTGCCGCCATAGTGCAGCATAGCATGATACAGCCCTATTGAATCAGCAATCACGGAATTAAACATTAAAAACGGAATTAATTACAAACAAAGAATATCACTGAGTGTGGACGTGCCGCGGAGCGCTGAACTTTCCTCCTGGCGCACTATCCCACGAATGTCTCACAGCGGAGCGAAGTGCTGTTGCGCTGTTGCTGCAGTTCTGGCATTTAAAGTGAATAATAAACGAGCAAAAGCTTATTTGTCCACTCCGACCCTGTCATGCTGCGCTTTGATCACTTCTCCAGCCAGGTAGGCCGACGATAGAGAAGAAAAGTGTCTGATGCACTGAGCATGTTCAGTGGTGCGTGGGCAGATTAATTTTTTTTTCACTGCTGACCAGATTATTTTGCATAGCTATGTTCATATTTTGTGAAACAGTAATTTCATTTTGCGGGTAGCTTACTGCACGCGCCAGTAAAAGGATGACGGCACAGACAGGACAGCGTGTTTGGTTTGCTGCTGGTAGATTATTAAAGCTGCGTCTTTTTCCATCCTACATAAATACAACAACTAAAATAGATAAAAAAAAAAAAAAAGTGACCTTCAACCCGACGTCTTTTCTTTTTTTTTAGCTTAAAATGGTTTTTTTGCTGGATGCAGAAATGTAATTTTGTTTTCTCGTTTTTATGTTAAATGCAACACATTTAACGTTAAAGTTTTATTTAATTATCAATGTTAAAAGTCAGTTGATGCTCCAGTGTTTTCTTTATTGTAGGAAACGGGTCTAAAAGGCTGTTTGGCTGAAACAGGTTGCCAACCGGCTTATTTAAGACTTTTACAGATTTGTTTTTTCGTTTTTTTGGTCCAATATGGCTCTTTGAACATTTTGGGTTGCCGACCCCTGGTCTAGGTTGTAGTTGCAACGGCAGAAAAACAACTCCAGCCGCTGGGATGCCAGGCTCACTGCTGATACGCAAGTGACCAACAGTCTGCGGCATGTCAAACAAGTAACGCAGAGGAGTTTATAACTGACAGCTAACGTTAGCCATGTTAGCAAACAAGCTAGCTTACCAATCCAGGAGGAAAGTCGCCATTTCCGTGTTTTGACTCCGTGGAAAACGTTTATGTGGGTCCATTTAGTGTAGTCTTCACCTAAATTTACTCCAGGTTTTGCTCTTCTCAGGTCACTCCTCCTCAGAAACAGATAACAATATCTCCAGGGCTCTGAAGCAGCTGCTTCACTCATCATCTCCAAGGTTTTCCCCTGTACCAGCCTGAGTGTGCCCAAAATATTGTTTCCACACAGAGATCGTATTTGGCAACCCACAATAGCGGTGTGTATTGGCTTACAAACGTAAATACAATGCCATTGTTGAACCCGTTAAAATTTATCTTATAATTATTTTTAGGCTAAATATAATTTTTCTAGGAAATGTTGTACTTTCATTCTGTAGCTAAACCCCCAAACGACCTGTGGAGGTTTTTTTTTTTTTTTTTAAATATAGCTTTTAATAAAAATGTTACATATTTAACCTTTAATAAAAGGTATTTCATACACAATAAAAAGTTGTAAAACATTGATAATTTTCTTACATTCATGCATTCATGGTTCCACTAACGGCATGTATGAGATACACGGCAAGTCAGTCTGGGCTCCCTCCATTGGAGAATGATTCCACTCTGGTAATAAATTGACTGGACCAATCACAGCGCAGCAGTAGAATTATTAACAGATGAACGTTAAACTCCTCCAACGTCTCCACCGCTGTTTGTGCTCTGTTTTGGTGCGTAACTAACAGCTTCCGGGTCATAGTCACATGATGTGCGACACAAACGCTTTCTCATATTAGTAGTTCAGCAATAAACAATGCTGACATGTAACAGAGTATTTATAATAATAAAACCAAACATTCTATGTTAATATACACAAGAAAACTACATTAAATAGAGAGGGAAAAACAACGTGTAAACGCTGACTTCTGGCGTCGCCATAGAAACGTAGCAACAGAGTGCCGAGCTACGCCAGCTACAGTCACTTCTGATTGATTCTCTCCGGTTCACTTTCCTCCTGTTAGTCCCACCTCTCATCTCGCATTGGAAATCAGTCTCCAATGGAGGGAATCCAGACTGACTTGCCGTGTATCTCATACATGGCGTTGGTCAGGCTGGTGTACCAGGCTAGGTTCCACATTTTCCATTTGTGCAGTGTAAATAAAACCATGCATAAGAATGATGCACATAGTGCTACAGACACATGAGTACCATCTATTTTCATTGGTCAGTTGTAATCATACACAGGTTAATCAAATTAGATCTAATTTAAAAATGTGTTGCATTTGTCAATTCTGTTTGGGATTTTCCATTTATTGGTTTTCCAAGATAAATATATTGTTAATATTATGCTATCAAATATCTTTTTTTGATTCACCTAATACATAATGTCCAATAGTGTCCTAATGGCCTTTATGTTTACAGATTTCCTGTGGCTACCCACATAGTGACTTCCAATATTATCCATAAATAATTCTATTAGGGTGGAGACTCTTTGGTGCCCAGACGGAAGCTCAGTCATTAACATAATTCCAGACTATGAGGCACACTTCAGTCTGTGAGGCTGCTTACTCCCCCCTCCAGCCCCTCCAGCGGTACAACCCAGGGAACTATTTTTGGGCCCAACAGCATTTTTGTGAGCAATCTAAGCGCTTTGGAGCTCTCTGTCCTCCATTTACATGTCAAAACCTCCCCAGGCTTGGGATGTAAAGGACCCAATTTAGAATGACAAAGCTTGGCCAGAGACAGCTGATCCACAAAGGAGGCCTGGTTAAGTTCTTCCTCCCAGTCACCAGCTGCTCTGCTGACCCATAGTGTCTCTATTCAGCAAGGAGACAGGGGAATGCTGCCACGCGCACTCGCATGTAGCTATTGAAAAACTGAGAATGCTGTATTATTCTCTTAAGTCTCACAGCTTTTGTCTAAATGAGACATCATGGCATAACCTGTGTTTTAAGCAGATAAGTTCTTGTGTTTACAGCTTTGGATCTGTAAGTATTTTTATTGCATAAACAGATCACAGAAATACATCCCTCTTTGCGTGTATATTTGTGATGTTGCTGACACTACTGCTTACAGATTAATTTTATCACACCAAGGCCTCTTCTTTCAAGCATTTCAATATTCAATCATTTATTTAATCATTTACCTTTTTGGAATAAGTGTAGAACATTAGATGAACTGAGCTGTCATTTATTTATAACACACTGTGTGTGGGTGTGTGTGTGCAGCATCTGTCACATAGAAGAGTCCTCGACTTGTGTGTGTGCATCTGACACAAAGTGGCTTAGGGATTTGTCTCCTCCCTCCCTGAATTGTGAACTGGAATGACAGGATACTGGCTGGAACTTGTAGGTCACACCCTGCATGTTCTGTGAACGTCATCCAAAGGAAAACACTTTACTGTTTATGCACATACTCCCACTCCCCACCTCATACACCTGACCTCCAAGAGCCGCATGGGAGAAGCCACATGCCTGAGGAGGTGCGACAGCTTTCACAGGGGCTGACAACTGCAGAATCAGGCCCAGGTGGTAAGGTATTACTAGTTCCTGTTGCTGCAAGGAAGAGATTACATAAAAAGATTTAAACCAGCATTAAAGAGGACATGTTTCATTAGCGTCACTTGTGCCAGATCTATATTTGGAGCATGAGCCCACAGAAACAGACAGGGATGAAAATAGCCTTTAATAGCCCAGTTTGGGAGCTTTATCCCATCCCCTTACCCTGCCACAAGTATCGTGACAGACAGAGCACACTCTGCAGAGAACAGCTCAGCTCACCCAATCAGAGTGCTCCCTGGGGCAGGGCAGGAAGGAGGAGAGTGTGGGAAAAGGGAAAGGGTGGAGGGATGGATGTGGGAAGTATAGCTTAAGAACCGAGTATCCTAGAAGACATTTTTGACAATTATTTGCAAGCTCTTTATGGCACTAAAAAAGAGGTTTTTGAAACATTTGTAGATTTCAATACCTGCTTTATCCATTTCTGGGTTACAAAGGGGCTGGAGCCCATCCCAGCTGCATCAGGCAAGACACAAGCACAGCTAAATTTCATATGTATTTATCTTTTTTGTCAGATTTTTTTTAAGTCCTGTGAAAAAATGGTTCTGCCTCTGCATATTTTATGCTGTAAAATACTAGGTACTTGTATAAACATGCAGATTGAAGTGCAACAGCAAGGTTGCTTTCACTTGAAAGTTCAGATGTAGATCCAAGAGTGCAGGACACAAGGTCGCGATCAAATCTGCTACAGATGTGTGTGTATGTGTGTGGGGTAAGTTGGTGGTAGAAATCCAATCTTTTCATATTGGGTGCCTGTTGCCCCCAGAGAAAAAGCAAGAAACAAGAGGCGCAGCTGTCTTTAACAATGGACCTGCCCCTCACCAGCCAGAGCTCAAAAGACCTCATTCAGTCCCCAGGCTCTCCTATAGCTGCTTCCAGGGAGACCAGACAGGACATGTTGCAGTCACAGCAGACATGTCTGTCCCTGTTTTGGAAAAGCTTGCATGTTTATATAACATGAGTATAAAACTGTAATCAATTTTATTGAGGATGGGTGATACTTGAAAAACTGATTTGCCATCTCCATCACAGCACTGCCTCTTTTACGTCTCTTTCTAAGAATGAATATTATCATGAGCTCCTCCACCTAAACCATGTTTACTAAAAGATTTGAAATTTGCCTGTGGTCCTGGCCATTTGTCTGTAAAAATCAGGCTTACAATCTGTGACCTTGGCTTTATTTCCGGTAGATTTAAAAGAGAAACCAAGGACTGAGCCTGTAATTAGTTTCAGACTGACTTCCTGGATTCTGGGTTCCATGAGTTGCATTGCTTATTTGTACATAGAAATGTTCAGCTGTGTTGTACCTGCAAAAAATAAATAGATTGATAATAATCACTTTTTATTATCTACCCACTTTCCCTCAACTTGACTTATCTGTAGTTATCTAGTAAATCATTTACACCATCTAACATTTCTTAGAATGACTTTCTGAGACTGTGCCTCGAACCAGAGAGACAACTCTCATCTTTAGTTAAGCTTTAAAGCAGATTATCTCAACCATTCAGGATTGCTTGATATAAAAGTGGAGCTGTAGATAAATTATGTGTGGATCTATTAGACAGGTTTATGCCAGATATACAGTGCGTAGGTAGCTTTTAAGTTTGGACTGAATGTTACAAGACCACAACAATAGGAGCCTTAGTTAACACATGTGCAAAACTAGAATGATCCACAATTTAAAGGAAGGGCAGCTCTCTGACTTTGCATAATCCAAGAAGACTTCCTTTTTTCAGTCAAACCCAGTACTTTCAAATCAAAGAAGCACTATGGAACTTGAGCAGATTTATATCCCCTAACAACATCTAATTCAGCATCCATCTTCTGTCCTACCTGTACTCTGAGCTCTCCCGAGTGAGTAAGAATGCATTCAAACCAGGATAGTCCGGGGACTCAGTGCAATTGGGCAGGGATTTCAGAAAGATTTCAAACCTTTCTTTGCTTCGGTTTGCGTTCAAACTGCATTAACTGAAAGGGACCAAACCGCCTGGTTAAATCGCCGTAGTTACAACAACTGCTCGCTAGGGGGCGACACTCCCAATAATACCACCAAGTAATGATGAAAAAGCAGGAAGAAGAAGAAAAATCGGCTGCAATGATTAAAGTGGAAACCTTTCTGCTTTTTATTATTGGGCTACTCCATCTCTGCCTACACATTTTCCTGTTGTTTCTGTTGTTGTTTTGACTTTAGCTTCTTCAAACACTGTTTGTTTTTCCTCCTACCCAAATAGTAATTGTATTGTATTTATTTTATTAATATAAAATAATCTACCCCACTTCCTTTTACTTCTTCTTTTTCTGCTTTATTATGGTCGACAAACGTCACTTCCATTAGGTGCGCTGGGTGTCTTTGCGCTGGATAGTCCCATTGTCTGTTTGCAAGTGAACCGAGACCCGCAGCTTTCAGGCGGACCAGAGTCTGCTTCTTTGCACACCAGAGTGCGGTTGGTGTTCAGACTGTGCCAAATGAAGTGGACTACCCGTGGATTTGGACCACGGTCTGTTTAAAGCGGTCCAAACAGGCAGAGTGTGAACACACCCTAAAAGTCAGTCTGATGCTGGTTCTTGTCTTATCTCTTGCTCTGTCCCTCTCTCTTTTTTGATTCCTGTGATAATGTCATTTTGCTTTTCTTTGATAAATCAGTCACTGTGTGTCCAAAATAGACAGTTTGTTGTTATCCAGTTGTTGGTGTTTGACGTGGTACAAAAGCTAAACTCAGCTGTAAAGTGTCGTTCCAGGCTGGAGCCCCAAACTGCAAAGTGTGGTTTCTCAGCCTCAGGACACTGCTGAGCAATAATGGCTACAGAAATGTAAATAATAAATGTCACAATAAATGTCAGTGTGCCTTCAAAAACGAGTCAGACACGCATATCTTTAAGGTCAGAAAGTTACATAGTGTTACTTTAAGTTCCACCTTTGTAAGCACCAAGCCCAACATTGCTGAGATTAGTAGAACACACACACACACACACACATACATACAAATGTGTCAGTGTGCACTGATTAATCAAGACCTGTTCCATATTTCTATGCCTCCAGAAATATCATTAAATCACCAAAGTTAGGTTGCCATTGTGATAAGACAAATATGTTTTATTGCTAGGAGATTATGTTACAGTGTATTATAATTAAAAGCACAATATGTGTATCAGCAATGCGGCAAATGACCTGCTTTACATAAACTGGTTTGAAGTGGATTTGACTAGATACTCTTCATTTTCCCCAAGGGGCAAATTAGTTTGTACTCATAAGTCCACACAGCCAGTACAGGCTATGAATTAATAAGTAAATAAATAAATAAAATAAATAACAGATATAATAAACATACAGTAGAATCATATGTAATCATAAGTAAATACTCCTTTATCTTCTTTTTGTGTATACTGATGCTTGTCTGAGACCTTCCCAGCAAACCGTGTTTAGATGCCTTCTGCATTATCTCAAGCACTGTCTCCATTCCAGCTTTACTCATCCCTAAAGACTTTACCCTTTTTATTAAATGGGGGAAGGGAAGCGTGACTTAAATATCATAACACAAATTCATGATTGTTTTTTTTTCCCTTCATGCATCTGTTTGTTAAGCACTGAAGCATTGTGATCTTTAAGTCTATATAATATTTCAGACGGAATGAAAAATATTTTTTGGGCCAAATATAAACAATTAACCTGAAAGTGGGTGATAGAAAAGTGCAAACCTCAATCCAAGCATGTTGTGGGAAATGCTCTTTACAAGTTCTCACGTCTGCTTTCCATGTTTATAAAATGCGTGTCTTTCGTGATCTCCCACTGTGGATGTCACTTTATGATCTGCATGCTGTTGATTGTTAACAGTAATAAGACGCGTGTGCACGAGTGCACAGTTTGAGTAAATACATTTAGGAGATGGACGTGTGGGTGTGACAAAAAAGTCAACATTGCATGTGATGGTCTTTTGTGTAGGTGACGGTCCCCAGAGTATTCCAGGTCTTTATTCCATGCAGCACAAACACAGTCAGCTCTCCACAGGGAGAAAAGCACCAGTCATTCAGTTGCAGAGCTTAAACCAAGGCTTCCCCTCCCCCAACACTAAGATGATCCTGACACACACATGGACATGGGCATGCAATGCAAGCTACACATATGCTGAAAGGCATATAGGAGCATGCTCACACACACACATGCACACACCCACATACACATCACGCAGATGGTTGGCCTCTTTCTCCTTTACACACTCAGTTGTCCTCAGTGCCCTCCCTGTGTTTATTCGCAGCAACCCCAGTGCTGATACCATCTCATTCTATCTCAATTACATCAGCCAACTCCCTATCCTCCTCAGCAAGAACTATTTTTCCTCTTCCATTGCGCTAGTACTTGTACATGCTGTAGGTTACACTTGGGATTGAATTAATGATATATGAGATATAATAATATTGTTATAAAAGTTAAAACCGTGAATTTAAATTGTGTTAATGGATTTCAGTCTGAAGGTTTACAATTCAGTCAATAACATTAAAAACAATATGGATTTAAGACAAAGGAGAGGTATAATAATATGCTCCATGGAAAATGATTAAGCGGTTGCATTCAGTTGCATCACAACTCTGGGTTATTTCAAATAATGAGCCACATTGGTCACACATTATAACCCCAAAGATTTGCACTGCAAAGTGTAATGTAATTTGACAAACAGCAGGAGAAAAAAAATGTAAAATTGCTTGTGAAATATCATTTATCACTTGCGCCTTCACGTTCATGGTTATGTGCTGATCCTATAATTACATGTTTCCCATTTTTCGGTCTCAGAAACAATTTCTTAAGGCTGGAAACAAGCCTGATTATGCCTGACCTGCTGGGGTATATCATTTTCACTGATAGGAAGACTGATAAGATATTTGGGGCATAGTGTGCCAGAGATCACTTTTAAAGATTAGATTTTTACTTCTCTGTAGCAGCTAAGATTTTTTCCGCATTGCTGCCTTTGTCACTTTTCAAATCACAGTTGTCTTACTGTTACAAACATTATTGTTGCAAGCTTCGAAGGCCTCAATTTATAACACTGCTGTGAAATATTTCATCTCAATTATTTTGTGTATAGCTTGATAATCCAGATTCATTCCATCCCTGCTCCCTTTTATCATGATTCTTTTGCTACTTTTCCTCATCTCTGGTCAAGCACTTTATTTTTTCAAATAGCACTTTACTTAATCAGTTGCTTTTTGAAGGTAATCGTTGAAGGATCTTCAATAAATGTATCATTCTAAAGCTAACAGTGATGGTGAGTAAATGTACTGTTGGCTTTACTTTTAAGTATTAACTCCTTGTTGATGCAGAAATGATTTCAGCAATTTTCACTGGAAGGTCTATTTTTGAAATTGGCTCTGATTGCACATAATACAGGACACACAGCACTTTCACTTACTGTTAACAATGACAGGGCTGTTTGTTTGCTGTTGAGCTATTTGTGTATTTTCACTGTTTCTTGTATGTGTTGGGTCTCCATCTTTTGCAAAGTATGAACTTACATACAGAGGAAAATTGAAAATGTGTTATTGAACCTCTGAAATCTAGTGGCCATCCACTTCCTGTGACAGACAATAACAGGAAGTGGTTAACAAGGTCCCAGACTTACACCCCAGCGCTGAACATGTACACAGTTCCTTCCAAACACTTTTCCCCCCCCCAAACTGTCAACAAGTGCAGGGTCACAACAACATGATACTCCTACAAAATATATTTTGCAGTCTATAATCATATAGTAACTGCAAATGGAAGAAAAAGGTGAGGTCTTTTTCTTGGCTAATCCATACATGTGACCAAACACACACGTGCAGTTGTGCATCAGATTTCCTCTGGTATAATGGTCTGATAAACACACATTTCCTTCTTACAACTAAGTATTCTGCATTCAAGACTGTTGGAAATAATGTTCATTTTGCAGGTATTTGCTCATCAACTACATCATTATTTACAGTGAATGTTTATAGTCCAAGTAGTATAATGTAAGATAACTAACCTAGAAGTGAAGCCAGAGGAAGAATCTGAGATCACTAAAATGAAGGGTATTTTTAGAGTAGGTATTGAGGAATTTATGCATTTAATGGAGTCAGCATGTCAGAATCCATGAAACAAGGCCAGTGGAAAGTCAATCAGCAGTTTTGTTGAGTTCAAATGGGGTTGTAGCGAGAAGAGATAGTGATGGAGCAGCACAGTTAGAAGTCTACCAACTAAAGCCTGGGATACACTGTGCAATATTTTCAATCGTTGCTCACAGTGCCAACTCAAATTGTGCGAGTCAATCGCAGAGTTCAAAAGTTCACAGCTTGTGATGTATGTCCTCAAACTGTATGAACCGACGCTTGGATGTGATCTGACTACTCACACTGTACGTCCCTTTGGTTCGTCCTCGAAGACAGGTCGGGGTCTTGAACAATCCCGACATGCAATGCAATAGGGATAAGCTAGTAGTAGTAGAAGAAGAAGATGAAGAGTTCGCCAAAATGAAAAGTTGACAACGCTGTCTGTGGACAACGAATTGGCTGACCAGAGGTGGGCTGTACGGTCTGTCGGTTCTGGTTCTACAATGAGAACTCCATCCAATTGACAAGCTGGGTCACCATGCTGCCTCCAGTTTACTTCAGTTTTTGTTTCGCACATGTAAAATGTGAAAATCTAAGGGAAAGAGTCCTCAGTCTGGTCGTGGCAAGGCACCTCTTCAACATACGGTTCACTCACGAGCAACGACCAAAATATCAAACAGGTTTGATTTTCTTGCGACCCACGATTTCTGAGCTCTCCATGAAGTGCCAATCACCTCTGGCCAAGAGTCGGCTAGATCCCCATAATGTTGCATGACTAGAAAAACGGCGACATAAATATGTTGCCATATAGTGGCGACATATTTAACTTATAAATGCCTGTATTTGACTTTTGGAACGTTTGAAAAGCCTGATACAGCTTCTTTAAGTGTTTTTTGTGTGTGTGTTTTTGTTTTGTTTTTTAAATTGTGATATCAATTATGGTCAATGTCACACACCTCTACTCTTAATGATCCATTAATTTGAGTCAGATATGTTGAAACATAAAAACATCTTTAACTTGCAGGACAGTGGTCCAAGAGGTTTGTAGTTGGTGATGCTTGTTCTAAACTATATTTGAAAAAGTTTGATCCTGATGCTTATTATGAACAGTTGCTGACAGAAAGCAGAGTTTTTGCAGCAAACCTTTGCTGAGTTGGTATTGACAAGCATCTACTGCACAAATGGCAGATATTTTGAGCCATTCTGTCCTCTTCATGCATCTGATCACCCTCATCTTCAAGTGTATTTTCAAGTATTTCTTCATTGTTAAATTGGTAGCTGTATTCTGGTCTTTTTTCCACACGTTTCTTCACTATAAATCCTTCCTGATGCTTTATACATGGAGTTGTGCTCTTAGGGCCAGTCTTCTCACTACATGCTCTCCTTTGTAAGACCCTGAAAATACTTGCTGATGACATTGATGAACAGAATTGCTTCATTGATGCTGTAAATCTGTACTTGATTGAAAAAACTATTAAAGGAGACATCATTTCCAGAGATCCTCATAAAATGTCTATAAGATGTTTAGTTCAAAATGTCACATTGCAACAGTACACAACACCTTTCTCATCCATGATTTAACAGCCCTGTTCACAGCAGTATAGGTTCTTTTAAAATTGCATACCATGAAAAAAAAAAAAACATCAAACTGCTGGATGCCTGCAGTTTTCATCCTTTGTTACTGGGTCATGTTTTTTTTGTTTAAACTCAAGAAGATGCTGTACTGCTATGACATCACGCTGTTACATAGCACATCTGTCGCTATCCATCTGAGGGGAAGCTCTACCACTTTCCCTCACATTAAAAAAACAAAGAGACAAACAAAAAAGCAAACCCCCACCACCACCATCACCATGCTGAAAGCCAAAAGGGCGCATGGTTCAAGCCCTTGTTGAGACAATTTTCGCGCAGCTAATAAACAGTCTAGGATTTTTTCTGGGGGTTGGGGGGAAGAGAGGGGTGTTGTAGTGTTGGAATCTTTCCCCTTGAATATATTCAGCTTGTAGTATTTTATACTGTGTTGTAATTGGCTAGCGGTTGTGTGACATTTACAATCTATGACATGTACAGATGTTTCCTCTGTTGTCTGCTGTATCTATTTCCAGATATCAAACCTTTTCATCAACATTTGAGACTGTTGAGTGCTGCAGAAACAAAGCATTGAAATCAAGGGGCAAACTCCGCCTCAGAACAGTGAAGCTCGCTTCCTTGTTGTAAATAGTGTAATCCTCCCTTCATCCGCTAGGGGCTGGCTCCAAGAGCGAGCAAATCCCCATAGACTCCCATGTTAAAAACGCCAACTTCACAGCAGAAATAAACAGGTTTACAGCCTGGTTCAAAAAATCATTTTAGGTTTATTAGGTCAAGTTTACCTTCATGTCAACTGTGAGGGGGGTGAATTTTTTTATAACTCATTCGTTTAGATGTTATTTATTCTTCAAATTACACATAATTAAGGGCGTGTCCTTATGATTGACATGCGGCAGACCGGAAGCTCCGCCTGCCGACCGGAGGCTCCTAGTTAGCTCCTTCTTTGCTCTTAATAAGGTCTCAGTTTGTTACAGAGTCGCACAACGGCGGTGTTTAGTCAGCGAATTGCAAGTCTAAGCATGTCTTACCT
This sequence comes from Atherinomorus stipes, assembly GCA_023101725.1. NCBI lineage: Eukaryota > Metazoa > Chordata > Actinopteri > Atheriniformes > Atherinidae > Atherinomorus > Atherinomorus stipes. The sequence goes on from JALJCO010014492.1 coordinate 1,537,947, forward strand.
TAACCATGCCGCTTAGGGGGCTTATCTTTGTTAGCTCCTCTTAGTTTCGTGTTAGCTCAGTTAGCGTTTAGCCCACAGTACGTCAGCTGTCAATCATTTGCCCCGCGGCCGCGCTGTGCCCATTTTAGTATTTTCCTGGAGTGACGACGTACGTGACACGGCAAGATGGCGACGGTAAGACACGCCCAACTGGCTTCACATTTCTCTATTCAGAAGAGACCGGAAGCTACGTCCAGTAATTATATACAGTCTATGATTGAAATATGTATTTCAAACTTGATTGTTTAGGAACCAGTGTCAAACTCAATTATGAAATAGAGGCTTTTGAAAATAGCATTAAAAAAAATATGGGACCGCATTTTAGTCTGTAAAGACAAAAATGGGAACTTTGTTTAGAAACCATGACACTGACAATTTTGCATCATAATTAGTTTTGATTGGTTAATTTGTGTTCTCCATTGAGTGTCTCATGACCATTTAAAAATTAAACAAATGTGTTGAACAAACTTTAACCAAGCTCCTTCAGTACTTGAACTGTTCCTAAGATAATGCCAAGGCTTGTGTTAAAAAATGTCTTTGGGCTCCAGTTTTATCAATTCAAATGACAGATAAGCTAAATTATTGACATAAGGCCGTCTAACAGAGAAGAAAATCTTCACAAGTGACAGAAATAGCAAAACCTCTGTTTTCATCTCAGACATTTGCATTGGAGTTTTGTCTTCTAATGAAAACATCATCTTACATCTGTGATTTTAAAACAAGAATAATCAAATTTACAATAATTTGCAACCACGTAATTGAAGACTAATGCTTATTAAGCTTATTAGCTATCTGAATGCAGAGCAGAATCTTGAATGATACAAGAGAAAGTATAAACCACTCTTAATAAGCATTCGTATATGCAGCTACCAGCGAAGAAATGCTACTTTTTCCCTCTCTTGTTCTGTAATTAATGTTCTTCAGGGGATGTGTAAATATAGTTGCTTAGTCTTTTAGCCAATTATGCAGAACAAAGACGGCGGATGTCAGCAGAATCCTCGGTGCTCTGGGAGCTCCCAGCACAACCAGGACTGACCTTCAGGCTTTCACTTCTTTGCTGTTCCTTATCAGCCAACATTACTTTGTTACTGTCTTGCAGCCTCACCGCAGTCTTCCAAGGACAGTTCAGAGTGTGAATATTGTCAGAGACTAATTTGAATGTTTTTCTGCATAATTACCTCACAAAATAAAGTCTATGACCTATCAAACAATTTGTCTATCTTAATACCTTTGCATGTGCATGGTAATGGTCAGATAGCCATCACTCTTTTTGCCATCCAGTTTGATTTATTTAGCCTGTAGCCCATAGATTGCCTCAGTTACTGTAGTCATCACTATTTAAATGATTTGGATTTACTGTAATGTGGATCTTGATAAGGCATTGAAGGTTTTCCATTCCTGGTTTCACTAATCCACTAATCACCAGATTTAAAAAAAAATGCTGTAAGTTTCATTTTGACTTCTTTGTGTTTTTACACATTGTTTATTTCTTGGTTATATTTCTCCCAGTTATTAAAGTCAGTCAGTTCAATTGATATTTAATTCATTTGCACTTCAGGTCAAAAAGTCACCACAGCAAGGTACAGAAACACCCCTAACACCCCACACAGTATGTGTGTACTTGTCCTTAATGATCTCATCTCATCTCTGCTGTCACTGATAATAAGTTGATGCTGCGGTTGTTTAAGGTAGAGCATCAACCGATAAATGCCTCAAATAAGTTGGGGTTGACATGGACTTAGGGGCTGTTGAATCATTATTTTGGGCTTTTTTTTAAAATGTCAGGCAACAAAATAGAGAAATGATTAAATAACAAGCAACTTATTGGGAATTTGGCTGCATTAGTGTGAGTACAGACAATAATTGAAAACAAAAATAAAGGGTTGACACAAAGAAGAATGAAACATTGTTATGATGTAATGGAAATGCAAATCAGTGATGTCATATACAGTGACATTTAAACACTTTTTCCCCACATGAATCCCAGAAATCATAGGTGTTCAGACAGTTTGGTCTAGCTTTTTCCCCCAGCTGTTGTTCACAAAAGTGGAGATAAGTTCACCCAGCTGGAAATGTAGGGAGGGGTACCAGGAAACGACGCACAGGAAGGAGCAAGTGATAGAGACATATGGCATCCACACTCACTTCACACTAGGATTTTCCAGATAATGTCAAGTAAGAGAGAAATTCCACTATTCTAGAAATCTATTTGTGTCATCTTCTATGTGTACAATCCAATCCAGCACTGTCAAGGTTCCTCTGAGACGTACTGATGTTGTGCTCCCTTGCCTATATGGCAGCTAAAAAGACAAACAACACATCTTAAGGACTGGTTGGTGAGATAATAAGCTGGCACTTGGGTCAAGTGGCTGAGCAAGAGGTGAAACTTATCTTTTATTTGCTCACTGTCTCTTCTGGCTTACGGCCATCATACTGCTGTCTTAGTTCAGCAGTGTGTAGAAGAGGCAGCTACTTTTCTATCCATCTCCAAACATACAGCTCTAAACTAAACTGACGGCACATTTTACTCTTAATTTAGTCTTTGTCTCAGTTTTTTGTGTTTCCTAACTAACTACATAATTTTCTGTACAACTAGAACCTTCAACTTATATGTTTACCCATAACAAGTGTCCAGTCCAGTGCTTACACTGGATGTACAAATGACACCCTTTTCAAAAAAGGTTGCAACAGTTATGAACTTCTACCGTCAACAGAAAATTAAAAAAATAATGCAAAGTAATGAACATGTGGAGCTGCACATTGGTTGAATGGAGATTACGGTTCAACTATAGGTGAGGTAACAAGTAGAATAATTTGCAGTTCATGACATATATTTTAACAATAATATATTGATCACTTAAGCTGTAAGGCTGCCAATGAACATTTCTGGCAAAAGATGAGGACTATAAAGCCGGTGTTAAAAAAATCTCCTGATTGTTTGCCCTGCACCATTTGTCCAATCCTACAACTCAAAAGGAACCTATATGCATTCTTTCTCCCAGATATCACATACTGTTGCCTAGTCAAGAGCCCTTTTTAAAAAAAAAAAAAAAAAAACGCAAGGCAAACCTTTACGGTGGTGCATAGCAAACTGCTCTACATCTGCACATTGTTAGGGTTCCCTCTGTGCAGTAGGTGATGCATCACCTGCACTAATAATAAACAGGAGGTAAAGATGCTTCTGGAAAGCTTTATTATAAACCAACAGAACAAGTACAGCTTAAGGACAAAGTGGAAGAAATCCCCCCATTTTTTTTATAAATATCTGTGCTCATATATACATACTGTAGCCTTGGTCCCATTACTGTTATTACTGGCTAAATCAAATTCTTATTTTGTAAATAAATTCAAGGATTTTTCCAATTATTATTTGTGCCTTGTCCTGGGTTGTCCTTCAGAGGGCTAGCTCAGAAACGCTGTCTGTCCCTACAGATTATCACTGAAGAAAATCTGTATTGCAGTTATTTTCCTGACATTGGTTACATTCTTTATCAAGTAAATTTTATTTCCACAATGAGTTATGATAAAGTAGTTTTCTATAGTTCAAAAACAAAGTTTGGCATATTGATCTTGGAATGTGTTTTTTTTTAAATGCTTGTTTGTTTATTTTGGTCAGTCTAATTGTATTCCGGATACCATGGATTCAGCTTACAAAAACACTCAGCGTGATTTTTTTTTTTTTTTTTTTTGGCCTCTGAGGCCCCATTGAAATTTGGGGTACCGCAGGGGTCAATATTAGGTCCTTTGGTGTTTTCACTCTACCTGCTTCCACTGGGGTCCATTTTTTAAAATATAATGTGTTGTTTCATTGGTACGCAGATGACATCCAGATATATTTACTTTTAAAATCTGGCGGGGATTTAGGGAATTTTCTTACGTGCTTAGAGGATGTTAAAAAGTGGCTGAATTTGAACTTCTTCTGCATAAAAATTAAATAAAACAGAAGTCATTGTTTTTGGGAACTCTGATCTTCTGGGAGCGCAATTGGTGCAATTGGTTACCTGGAATCAAACTGCAGCTTTGTTGGAAATTTAGGATTTACAGTATTTTTGATGTTAATTTCAAATCTGAGTTAGTGCAGTCGTCCAGTCTGGCTTTTACCACCTGAGGCTTATTAGTCAAATTAAGCCTTATATACCTCTGAATGTCCTTGAAAGGGTCATTCACATGTATATCTTTTCTAAACTGGACCACTGCAACTCCCTCTACGGTGGGATCGATCAGTCTCTCCTCCGCCGTCTTCAGCTGGTCCAAAACTCAGCTGCCCGCTTGTTAACGGGACAAGACGTTGGGAGCACATCACCCCAGTGCTGCGTTCTCTTCACTTGCTGCCTGTGTCTTTTAGAGTTGTTTTTAAGATTTTACTGTTGGCTTTTAAATGTCTAATGGTCTGGGGCCTTCGTATCTCTCTGAGCTCCTAAATGTGCATCGTCCGTCTAGAGCTCTGAGATCCGAGGACCAGATGCTGCTGGTTGTTCCCCGGACTCGTCTTGTTACTCTGGGAGACCGAGCCTTTGCTGTTGTTGCCCCCAAACTCTGGAATGGTCTCCCTCTTTCTGTGAGGTCTGCCGGCACCGTGAATGAATTTAAATCCTTTCTAAAAACTCATCTTTTTACTCTGGCTTTTGACTCCAAAGAGCACCATCATTAAGTCAGAATCTGTATTGTTTATTTTATTGTTGTTATTTACTGCTTTTATTATTCTTATTACCATTATTATTTTTATATGATTTTTGATTTTAATTTCTATTTTTTACTCACCTGTACAGCACTTTGTTGCCTTTGTTGTTAAAAGCGCTTTATAAATAAACATTTGATTGATTGATTGATTGTGCCCATGTACAGTAAAACACTTTGTTGTACCCTGTTAAAATCTTTTTAGTTTAGAGACGATTTGTGACTGAGAAATTCTCTTTGCATTAAAAAGCAATCTGACTTCAGACACTTCCACTCAGCTTTGATGCTGCATTTCCCTTTAAAACTGATGTGTTGATCAAATCCATCTGAATGTCAAATGAACTTCAGTGGAAGCGATACAACTCAAGGAAACAAAACCTGCTTTAAAAAAGAGCAAAGCTTTGGCAATAACAACATGTATACCCTCTGATGAGGAAATTTTTGTCACCCGGATGCGAGTGGACCTTGCATGCAACAAGCACAACAGTTTCTGATGTTATCTATATGATACATCTACATCTGTTTTTGTGTGGCATGCTCATTTGCGTTATTCACATGGAGTGATTGGATTTACATGATAAGGATTGCTGTACCATTTTACCACCTCAACTCTTTTTCCTCAAAATCAGGATATGATAAGCGTTAGATTGTATATATTCCATTTTATATTTCACAACTTATTATGGCTGAGCCACACTGACGGGACATGTATCAGTCTTAACAGAAGGACCTTGTCTTTGGTGTCACTACTTGTACCTGAATTAATCCATTTCCAATTCATTTTCTTGACTAAAGATGATCTTTCCACCATGACAAAGAGTCAATGAGCACTAGTGTAGATTCACTCTACAGTGCCCATAAGAAAGTGCTGTGACCTGTAATGAAAAATCAGACAAGGCACCCGGAGGTGTGGTTCATTGCCTACAGGATGTCTAAAAAATGGGTCACACATGTGGAAGGACTGATCCATGTGCCTGGGTTAAAGAAAATAAAAGGAAACATTCTTGCTAGTGTATGCATAAGGAGATGACTCTTGGTGCTGATGGGACAGCATTGGGGGTAGGGAGCTTTAATGGCTTTGTTTAATTAGATTTAATCTTGGTTGCATCCAACATAAGGGGGGTTGGGAGAAGGGGGGTGAAGGAGCTGTCCAAACAAAGTGAACATTCATCAGTGTTGCCAATCACACCGGACGTGATTAAGTTACACACACTGCAGCCGCAGTGCTGGGGTTAACGTTACACTGGCCACCAAGGCAAACATGAGCATGCTGCTCTCACTGGCACAAAGGTCAGAAGGTGTTGGGCTCTGTTTTTACATGAATAACCAAAGAGGTTACATTAACATGAGTATTAAATTCAGGGTAAATTATCATAACCAAGTGTCATGGCCAAGAAAATGTTAAATATTGCAAAGATTATTAAGGTGATTCTTCAGGTCAATCGAAACTGAAGTGAAACTCTTAAACCAAGATTAAAGTTCTTTACATTCTACACAGTCTTAGGTCTGGATGGAACATGCAGACTTTACGTAAAAATTGTAATTGCAGTAAAAATGATAACTTTATTTAATAAAGAATTGACCCCAGATGAATGCAATCAAGCATTCAAGTCAGGTAAAGAAGAACAGCTTAGAAGTGTCTTCTCTGTATTTACACTATGCTGGCTTCTTGTGTCTGTCATGAGGAAATTTGAGGAGCCAAACCCAAACCAAATAGTCTTCTCCTCCTTCCAGTTGTATCAAGAGTAAACAGGAAGCGTGTGGCATGTCATAAGTGGGGGATGGGAGGCAAGAGCTTTGAGGGAAAGCATAAATGAGGGAAGAAAGGAAAACAGAAAACGTTTGGCACTGAGTTCCTTTTCATTTCAAACAGCAGAAACAACAATAAAGGTCAAGGTGGATAGGGTGAAAAGAATTAAAATGCCACAGCCACAGAAGACACCACGATTGACAGCATTTGGCATTCCTGTGTGTTTCAAAAATAGTTCCACAAAGAGGAAGAGAGGAACATGATGTGCAACATTTTGTTGCTGATCAAGCGGACATATGACACTGAAGCAGCAGCTTGTCTTAAGCAGTTACAAATCATCTTTGCAACGACCAAAAATTATTAGTGAAGATAACTGAAAGAGGAGTTAATTAAGCTTTGTGGGTTTTTTTTTTTCTGACAGCATTATCACAAATCATCTTGACCCTCCTCAAATCTGCAACTTGTTGGAAGGCACTTGAATGATCAGCAGTGCACATTATAAAAAAAAAAACAAAAACCCTAAAGAACCCATGCTGCCAGCCTCTCATCACTTGGCACAGGCACACCATGCAAATTTCATGACCACAGCATGTAACTGCTGCCAATTCTTTGCTTTGAGTCGGATTCAATGTACACCCACAAAAGCCTAGGGCATTCATCTTTTATAATGCTGTTTTTTGTCTCTATTTGACGCGCTCAATAAAAGATTTAGGGAGATGCTTAATCCTATGGGTCTAGTCAGGTAGGCACTGCAACTGCTGCTGATGTGGTGATGAAACTGGCAGTGGAGGGAGGCAGGGTGCAGACTGACAAGCAGACTGACAACCATAGCTGCTAATGTAGCAGAGAGGGAGGTGCTGATGGCCTGTTGCCAAGGTGACACAGGCCAGCCGGGTTCTGTCTCATTTGCAGATGCAAACGAGACCTCATAGCTCCTAAAGGCACATGCTAAGCCTTCTCTGGAGACACAAACTGAGCTTCTTCGTCCTCAGAGAACAGCTCCTGCATGCACCTGAGCTGAGAGGAGAGATGGTGTGCAACAATTTATTTGCTTTTCACGTTTGCTTGTGATGTGCCTCCTTTGTGCCCTGTCTGCTCCTTTGGGAAAGAAGGATTGCTTATAGTTTCCTAGTGTCCAACAACCCCCACAATGACATCTTCCCTCCTTGTCTCCTCTCCCATTCCATTGATTCTCTGTGTTGAATTGGCCTTTTCAGTGAGGGGGATGGATAGCAGCGTGCACTGTTGAATAACAGCCCTCAGCCGACGCAGCACTCCACCCCAGAGACAACAAAAAAGGCAGACTCCTTTGTTTGGCTGGAGGTAAACAGCTGGGAACAGATGATGTTGGACGGAGTGATTTACGTGGCCACAGCCACAGTGGTGACACGGTTTTGTTGTTATAGGGACAAACAGATGAAGGGAGGGGGAGGGAGAAGTGAAATGCAAAAAGGCAGACGGTAGTTTAAGTCAAGAAGGAAAAAGAAATAAAGAGTGTGCGTCTGATATCACCTCTGAGGACCAGTTCCATGAACACACCAGAGAACCAAAGTGTGTAAAAACTGAGGAGTCACGTCACACAGTTGGGACATCAGATAGCCAAACACAACTCCCTGAAAATTAGACAAAAACACTAAATACAAATGACATGTAGTATGTAGTGTTGCACACACATCTCTAGTTTCTCATCTTTAATTTTAATAACCAGCTACTAGTCGGCAGGAAATAATTATTTTATGCTGTACTGTAATAATTTGGAGGGACATGATACAAAACAACCATAATGAAACTGCCATTAACAAGTGTGGCTGACACACACTTATGAGAAACACCACATATGCCGCACAGACCAAATCCTGAATGGTTAAATGGTCATGAATAATTAGGGCATTCTCTCACTGAGCAGATGTCTCTTTCTGCTGAGCGCTTCTTCTCACAAGAATGAACGGCAGGAAAAGATAAGCCGGGTGGAGAAACAGAGCGGGGATTTTATTGGACAGAAGAAGAGAGGAGAGGAAGCTTGGGTGCTGTGGCCTGTAATACAATATAACATGTGCGCGCAATCACACGCGTGCATATATAACAGCAAGTCTCAGTGCCTCAAGCCCCCTGACCCTCCCCCAAAACATATAAGTACACAGCACAAACATTATTTATGAGCATTCCCACTTGAAGCCCTTAAGTCTGGAGAGACTACTCTGGCAAGGCTTTCCTCAGCTACATATCAGAGTGTCAGTGAAGCAATAAATTACACACTTTACCATTCAAATATTGATAAGGTAATCACCGTCTTTCTGCAGCACAGGAGATCTTTTTTCCCACTTCAATGTGAAACTCCAAACATGATTCCACCTCTTTCTGTAATAGTTGTCCCAAACTCACTGTATTCACTTGTTTCCTGACATGTTGAGCTGTTGCCTCACACAGCTAAGTTATGCAGATGTCTCTAAAATGCAGAAAATAGTTTAATCCAGATCACAGAGAAGAAAAAATTAAGACAAACTAAAAAAACGTGCCTTTGAATGGAAATTAGGTTTAATGAGTTTAGTCAGGGAGATGACTCCTGATACGCATTTCCTTTTATCCATGTTTTGTTGGTTTATGACCACTGTAAACATTGTTTCTTCATGTTTGATTTACCTTCCTAATCTGCTGTCAGTTGTCATTCTGTAACACCTCTCACTTCAGCAACTAGTGGCTTGTTGCCACATGTTGATTCACTCTTCCTTTATGTCAGTCAAAGTAAGTTTGGTACTATATATCAATGTATACTGAGGAAAGAGATGACTAATACAATGCAGGTGTAAAAGAAACGAACAGTTTCATAATAAAAACAAAGCATGAAACATCAAGGCTCCGTGATGGACTGGTGACCTGTTCAGGACGTATCCAGCCTTTTGCCTATATCTGGTGGGATAAGTGTGTCGGCATGAGCTGGCTTTGGAATAAGTGGGTATAGAAGATGGATGGATGGATGGATGGAACACGAAAATAGATATTTAAAAATACAGTGCAGAATTATTAGGCAAATGAGTATTTTGAACACATCATCCTCTTTATGCATGTTGTCTTACTCCAAGCTGTATAGGTCGCAAGTCTACTACCATTTAGGCGTATCAGGTGATGTGCATCTCTATAATGAGAAGGGGTGTGGTCTAATGACATCAACACCCTATATCAGGGGTATTAGGCAGACATAATTATTAGGCAACTTCCTTTCCTTTGGCAAAATGGGTCAGAAGAGCTTCTGATGCGTGATCATCCAACAATCAAGCGTTTCATTCAAAAGGGTCGCAGGGTCGCAAGAAACGTGTGGAAAAACCAAGGCGCAAAATAACTGCCCATGAACTGAGAAAAGTCAAGCGTGCAGCTGCCAAGATGCCACTTGCCAGCAGTTTTGCCATATTTCAGAGCTGCAACATCACTGGAGTGCCCAAAAGCACAAGGTGTACAATACTCGGAGACATGGCCAAGGTAAGAAAGGCTGGAAAAACGACCACCACTGAACAAGACACAAGCTGAAACGTCAAGACTGGGCCAAGAAATATCTCAAGACTGATTTTCTAAGGTTTTATTGACTGATGAAATGAGAGTGAGTCTTGATGGGCCAGATGGATGGGTCCGTGGCTGGATCGGTAAAGGGCAGAGAGCTCCAGTCCCACTCAGACGCCAGCAAGGTGGAGGTGGGGTACTGGTATGGGCTGGTATCATCAAAGATGAGCTTGTGGGGCCTTTTCGGGTTGAGGATGGAGTCAAGCTCAACTCCCAGTCCTACTGCCAGTTTCTGGAAGACACCTTCTTCAAGCAGTGGTACAGGAAGAAGTCTACATCCTTCAAGAAAAACATGATTTTCATGCAGGACAATGCTCCATCACACACATCCAAGTACTCCACAGCATGGCTGGCAAGAAAAGGTCTAAAAGAAGAAAAACCAATGACATGGCCTCCTTGTTCACCTGATCTGAACCCCATAGAGAACCTGTGGTCCCTCATCAAATGTGAGATTTACAAGGAGGGAAAACAGTACACCTCTCTGAACAGCGTCTGGGAGGCTGTGGTTGCTGCTGCACGCAATGTTGATCGTGAACAGATCAAAACACTGACAGGATCCATGGATGGCAGGCTTTTGAGTGTCCTTGCAAAGAAAGGTGGCTATATTGGTCACTGATTTGTTTTTGTTTTGTTTTTGAATGTCAGAAATTTATATTTGTGAATGTTGAGCTGTTATATTGGTTTCCCTAGTGAAAATAAATAATTGAAATGGGTATATTTTTGATTATTGTTAAGTTGCCTAATAATTATGTTTGCCTAATACACCTGATATAGGATGTTGATGTAATTAGACCACAGCCCTTCTTATTACAGAGATGCACATCACCTGATATGCTTAATTGGTAGTAGGCTTTCGGCCTATACAGCTTGGAGTAAGACAACATGCATAGAGAGGATGATGTGGTCAAAATACTAATTAGCCTAATAATTCTGCACTCCCTGTGCAAGACATACAGAAGAATATATTAGGCCTGTTACAATTGAAATTCCTTTGTATGATTACAATTATTAGCTATTTCTTTGTAAGAGGTAAGTAAATAGGCTCATATCATTACACCAAGTGCACAAGATTTCCCTTCTCACTAAAATGGTTGGGTTCGGTAATGATATGGCTCTACCTGGAGAAGTTAATTTGATCTTTGATTGGCCATAACCTTATTTGGCTATAACCTTACCTGGAAAAACTAGGTCAACTGACCAACCTCTAGCATTTGTTTACAAAGATGCTATCTGTTAGTATCATGGGCACTTCAGAGAGTGAACGTACGTTTATCTAACAATACAGCATTTAGAAAAAAGTAAACTTAGGAGTAATGACAATGTTGTGGCTGCCTCCTTCAGTGTTGCTACAGAAGTTTTTTTAAATCCATTTGTTTGAAAACCCCGATCCAAATTCACCGATGTTCAGGAATGCAGCCAGACATGCTAGCGCAACTCACGCTGGTGCATCAGCTGACACAAAGCTGACCACCCACGAACAGGGATTTTGTTATTCACTCTTGACATTCACATGGTCTCCTCAGTGCACAACAGATCATATTATACCCCAAAATAATCCCAGAAAAGTGAAATTTGTTGTTATGGCACCCTTAAAGGGACACTGTGTAATCGGGAGCAGCTCCCTCGTACTTTTCATGCTGCATTCGCGTGAAACCGGGCAGACCGACGACATCCGCTGCATGTAAAGTTATCACCGGCCTCTATGTGAAGATGTGGTCCGTCAGTTACAGTGACATCAGTCCACATCTGATTTGTTGTCATGGCGATGTTGTATTGTTTTCCCTGACCCATGTTTTACCGTCTTTCGCTCGGCTTCATTGATTAAAATGACATCTGGTTTGTTACCAACGGCCGTCTGCCCGACCTCACGTGAACGCAGCATCAGCGAGACGCTGCTTTCTCCCCACTGCAGCGCAGTGACTTTTCAAAGGCATTACCTCGAACTGAGCTGAAAACTCTGGTGTGTCCGGTGAGTTTCTGTGTTTTCCTACTGTCACGCTTCTCCCGAACGCAAAAACATGGCGATATGGCATGGCAGCCTTCACCGAGCCGCCCCGCTCGATGTGTAAATGAATGATACGAACGGCAAATTTAGAACTTAGAGGAGCACTTCAGTTTGTTGATGGGAGTGATTACTGATTAATGAAAAAACACTTTTGAACCAAATAATCAGTTTTTGTGAATAAATAACAGGAGAACTTACACAATATCCCTTTAAGTACTGTATATTTGATAGAATTTTATGTGGGTAAGTATATGCAGATGGACTATGATTTGTATACAATCACATGGCCCCAAGCTACTGAAAATACAACTATGCCAACAACACATCTTACACTTACAAATGAGAAAATTTCTTGTTCCCTAAATACATTTTTTTTTTTAAAATTCCAAGTTATAGAAAGAGGAAAAGAAGTCATTACATGTAGGCTGAGAACAAGCCCTGCATGTAGGGAGAGTCAGGTAGTTTGTGCCAAGGGTAAAGTGGTGCCACCCCTGTTATCTAGAAAACCATAGAAGACGTTGGTCATGTGACCACATATTTTTGAAGATGCATCCATTGCACTCATCCTCCAAAGAGTGTAGACTCATGGTTTGAGAAGTAAGCACATTTAAGTTATAAAAATCAACGTTTTGCCTTCCAAAGTAAAATTTCTACGATCAAGGTTTTTGATTTCTGTGTATGGACAACTTTAAAAACTGGGGCAACTGAAATACATATATTTTAGTACTTTAGTAAGATACACCATGAGTCTATACAGTTTACACGATGCTTGATCATAACACCTGGGGGATGCAATTTTTCAAAATGGTGGGTTTTGGGTAATTTGTGTCAAAGGTTCATGCCAGTGGCACAACTTATTCCAACTTATAATTATTTACTTCATTTTGCTAAATTGTTTTTTCATTGTCATTGTATATTGAATTCTTTCATTTGATACTAAAAATAATACTTGAAATGTGAAGTTTGCCGGTAAAACATATCCAAATCCTATAACTATGTTGGATTGTTGGAGAATGTTGAAGTTGATGAGATCAGTGCAAAGTTTTCTGACGCAAAGTCTGTTAATGGAGAAACCCATCTTCACATTTATACAGAATTAGGTGCTCATCTTAAATATTTACTTTGTTGTTATTATGAGTTCATGTGGTGCTAGGCTTTGTTTAAGCAAATCGGTCTTTGATGTCTGAAAATAAACCACACCCACCTCAAAACTTGGTGGTACATCTGGAGAGGAACAGCAGTATATTTCCCTGCAACATCGCCATGTAGGATGTTCAGTTGCAGGTTAAGTGGGCTGAATCTATTACATCAGCTAGGTGTTCATGTGACATTTGGCCTTTTTATAAAAAAAAAAGTGGCCTTTGATGTTGTTGAAAATAATTAATTAAAGTCATGTTGTATGAAATTTTTTCCTACTTTATATAGAATGATCATTTGTGAAGCAAAAATGATCAGTTATACTTTAGTTACCAACATCCTACAGTATGTGTACATATTTGAGTTTAAGACATCATTGAAGTTCCCTTGCTTTAAAGGCACACTTGCTCTTCCTACTCCTTATGAAATTACAGTACAAACTGCTGTTTTTCATATGGATTGTGTGGTTAATTAGAGCTAGAAATGCCAGAAACCATTTATTTGTTTCTTGTGTCTTAGCTTGTGGATTTGGCCAGACTGTCTTTTCCAATTTTTACTCTAAACTTATCCACTTTAACATAAGATCCTATCAACCATGGTTATCAAACTTCATCCATTGGGACTCATCTTTCTCTGTTTAAGAACACAACTTACAATGTTTCACAACATGCTTCATCCCCACAGCAGCCCTCAAATCTGTGTTGAATGACCATTTGCATTTTCACAGTCATGGGCCAGTGGTTTTTAAAATATATGAATGCATTAACAGCAGCTAAAGGTCATCTCTTGACCAGCAGCAGGAAGTGCGGTTACTGGTCGAGTGCACTGATTCAAATTGACTGGTTATGCTTGGTTACAGCTGTCAACAGCTGGAATTATGACTGTGATATCCAGCAATCGTGGCTCTCCTGCTTTTCTGGGTGCCTTGCCAACACTCACGTATCCGATCCAACCTCACACCTGTAAAGGTCTGCCAAGAAAAACAAGTTTGGCATCAATATATAGATTTGTCTTGATGGAAATCAAATCAAGGCTAGCAGGATGCAAACTGTGGGATTTGCAGCAGGGGAAACAATAATTGGTTGTTATGAGGTGGATTGAATTACAGAGATGTAGAATTTTACTCAATCAATGGCCAGCAAACAATTTAGCACTTGAAGCGTATTGATTTGCACAGCTTCCCATGCATGCTGGAGGGATTTTGAAAAGGTATAAATGTATTATTGCAAAGAATAAAGAGGGGAGAAAATAACAGATTTCTCTGCTATGCTATTAGGATTTTCTCTCTTGTATTGAACTCAGTTGAACCCAGGAAGCTACTGTCTGCAGCAAAAAAGTAAATAAAAAAATGAATGAATAGAGAAATCTCCTAAAAAATGGAATCATCTGGCTGTTTTGGAGATGTAATGGCTTGACAGTAAAAAGAGCTTAATGTCAAAGATACTCCTGTTGTCAGAGAAGAGTTGTGAATAGAGACAGGAAAAGCTTTTTGAAGTTACAGAATACATTTTGTTGTCTAAGACATTCTTACCATCTCAGCTGACTGCAGAAAAAATGTCACTTCATGAGTCACATAAAGCTTGATGTCTGAATAAGAGAACAACTCACATGCTCACTCAGTGCTCCTGCCAAATAACTTGCAGCAAGCTGGTTAATCAAGCAGATATGACAGGGTCTGAGCTTTCTAGCTTTCCTTCTCATGTTCACGACTTTAATGCATCACACAGACACAGCGTCTTAACTGGTGGCAGCAGAGTCATGTTTGTCTGCCTTGGTGAAGCAGAGTAAACATCCATCAAAACAGTATTTGCTCATGTAACGTGTGTGTGAGGAAGAGTGTGTCCTCGTCACAGCATTGGCAGGAAATCCCGACAGGAGGCAGTTTGCGGCACCTCATCAGTGATAATGCCATCATTGTCCTTCTGGAAAGGGTTGGGAATGAGATGTGCCATGCTCTTCTGGTTGGCTTATCGCCATTATCAAATCAGGGTGTCTTAGTCTACTGTGGGTCACCAAACCTATTGTTGATTTTCCACTTTTAATCTTGTACATAGTTTTTAAAGGGTGGCATGTAGATGAGATTTTAAATGAGAACAGCAGTAGTAGTGTTGTGCTTTCCCCCCCCCCCAGCTCTTAACTGTGTAGCATTGTTTTTAAGATTTCTTTAACACATTGTTTAGTTGGTGTAGGTGTTTTAGTTCCTGGTGGCAAAATGGTTCATCAAGTGGGTGTTCACAGATTTTTTTTCTTACTTTGACAACATTGTGAACTTGCTAAAGCTGACTTTAAGATGGCCCTCAAGTTGTATTTTTCCCTTTGACATAAATGGCAAACTGACCTCTTGTCATCATTTTGAACAAATCTCACACATCTCAAAATAAACACGAAAGTGCCAAGTGTTCTTCTGAACTTTGCAGCCGAGAGTTAGCCTGGAAAGGTGTTAAGTTAAAAGTCTCCCATGGCCAGTTAGCCATTTTTGTCCATTGTGCTTATAAAATCATGTCCATATCTATGGAGAGGGGCTTAAAATGATTGTCTGAATTATGTTCAGCAATTAATCACAATATTACTTTCCTCTTCTGAAAATCCACAAATTTTACACTTCATAGTCCAGAATTTCTTAGAAGCCTCATCTCAAGACAATGCAGTCAATTTGGTTGAGAATTGTCTGCACAGTTGCTGTTGACACAGTGGCAGACTTTTTTTGCAAGAAATAAGCTCTCACAGCTGAAAATACAGGGAAGCGAGAGCAGTGGAGCATTTGTTTAGAGTACAGGAGGGAGGGCAAGATGCTGTGGAAATGTCTGTTTCTTTTGTGTTGAGAATGGTGGATGAAGGTCATTGATGCTGCTTTTGTATTTATATTGATACCAAGTGTTTCTTGACAGAACTATGAAAGCAACAAATGCAAAGCAACAAGAAGGGCAGCTGAAAAGAAACAGAAAGTTTTACCAGTGAGCATCAGACACAATATTAAAACTACCGACAAGTGGACTTAGTGGCATGGTGCAAGGTGCAGTTCAGTGTGCTGCTGAGAAACCTGCATCCTTGCCTTGACACTTGCCACATATAGTAAATAGTTTTGATGTCCATCCACAATCTCATTATCCTACAGTGTAGCTCAAATAATCCTCAAACGTCTCAGATACTTATGTGAAAGGATACAATGGTATTTTTGGAGGCAAGCCCCATCCACAAAAACTCCCCAACCAATAACTCACAAGACCCAAACATGACAGGACTGCAGTGCACACTCAGATGTTCTTTGTCGATGTTCCCAGAGTGCTTTGGGTGACATGAGTGTTTGTCATAGGTTTCCTTGAAATTCAAGTGAAGAAATCATCAGATTAAAGATTACTGTAAACCCCAAACCATCAGACCTGATGTAAGAACCAAACAAGAACCAAACCAACAAATATGTTGAAGTAAGTAAGGCTCTGCTCAGTATTTTATTTCAGTAGCTTTACTGAATTTTATCTCGAGGATGGTGGCTTCATGACTAACTATTCAGAGCTGGTGTTAATCACCTTTATTCAATTTGTATAGCTGAACTGAACACTGCAACAGAAGTACATACATATACTTCTAGATCACGCTGGGACACTTGAACAGTGAACAACCAAATCTGGAGAACCTGCCAAGCTAAACTAACCTGCTGGGATTTAACACTTAGATACACTTGATAAAGATGGCTTCTAGATGATAAGCTGGTGAATCCAAAGATTAAACCACCATCTTAACACAATGGCAAACATTACTGTCAACCAACCCAACAGGGGGTGAGAAATACTGAGCAAACCAAAAGCCAATATTTGATATGACGCTGACTCCCTGAATTATGACCCATTTTTTAAAATAAGATTCAAATGAACTTTTTCAACTTTCATACACCAACTACACAAGTATTTTGCAAGCTACATTATATACAAAATCTGCATTTTTTTCCCAAGCACACATTTTCCTGTTAAGAGTAAATTTAGAATCAACAATTAACTTAACATGCATGCAACTATTAACCTAATAAGCATGCTTTTGGGTAGTGGGAGACAGCCAGAGGACTTAGAGACAACCTGCACATGCATGGGAGAACATTTAAACTCAATGCAGAAGCCAAAATTCAAAGCAGGAAGCTTTGTGTTGTTGGGCCACAGTGCTAACCACAACCACTCAGTCCAAGTTCCACTTTTACATGTGTAAAAGTGAATGTGACAATACAGCACTGTTTTTCTACTGTTTTTTTCTCTTTCTTTCTTGCTGTTATACCCATACCAAGATGTATTTTAATACACATGATAACACACAGGGTTAAGTGATATAGCTGCGAAACCCCAAAATAAATCTATGCTTCGTTGTAGAGGAGAAACTACATCAAACCGTCTTTTCAATGTTGGATTTGCCTGGCGTACAAAACTGAGAGATGGAATTCACATAATATAAACTTCTATAAACAATTTTTTTTGTGAAAGAAATGCACTTTAGAAGATTTCCAACAGTTTTCACACATGCTTGTTCCTTATTCTCATTTTCTCCTCTGACTAACAGCATGCAGCAGGGTGGAGGTCAACACAGAAGCTGTAGATAAGAGGGACAAAGGAGAGATGGCAGAGTGGAGGAGGGAGAGGAGGGCGTACTCCCTGACCGTGGAGCATGATGTTTTATCTTGTCTGTTGTCCTGCCTGTCATTATCTCCCGCATGTGAATGTGAAGATTGAACACAGCAGAAATGGAAATGTAATATTCTACACAAATGAAAGTGTCAGATCAGTTATGCCCAGCACAAAGCTTATTTGGTTATAGACAACAATGAATTTACTGTTTCTCCCGAGAGAAAACATGTTACATGTCCCCAAATATTACCTCTCACCTTGAGAGATTTGAGCTTTAAAGCAATCTTCTTTGAACAAAAGTAGAGTCTTTCAGAAGAAACAAAAAAATATTGCATGGAAGAGACATTTTAAAAGCAGCAAGCAGGAGCTTTACTAAGAAAAGCACTACTGTAAATTTTTAAGTTATGCAGTGTCCATGTGTGCACACTGCACATCGATACCAACTGAACATTCGTCCGACATTTCCCCCCTGAAAATAAATGTTAGACTTGTGCAATTGAAATCCATCTCAAACCTTTGGGCCTCTACTCGCGTGCAGTGGTGCGTTTGAATGCAACTCCCTCTCCCCCTGCCTGTAATTTGCTCTTTAGCTTTGTTTTGTTGTGTTCGGGACGTTTCTGGGTGGAGATTTCTGTTTATATCGCCAGTCAACGACAGAACTAAGAGCATGACGCTGTGTGGGAATAAGCTCATGATTGGAGCAGAAGCCAGTCACTCAAACTCTTAAAGAAAAAAAAAAAAGAAAGAAAGAAAAACGGCAGATGCACCGAAGAAAAGGTAAGAGCGTTAGATAGTGCAAGTTGGAAAACCAGGGTTAATATTAGTTTGGCTTTCACCTGCTTCTGAGCTCTGAAGGAGAGGCTTGAAGCTGAATAGGCTGAAGAACGAGGGGGCCATTAGCCTGAGAGAGAGGGGTGCTCAGTTTGAATACTGTTGTTTGCAAACAGAAACGGTGGGAGGACTTCAGACTCTACCTTTAAGTTTTTAAAAAAGACAATAAAGGACTTTGAGCCATATTCAGTTAGCTACACATGCTCACTTCTTTGGAAAAATATTCTTACAGCTATAGTTACTCAGCTGTAATAGAAATTGTTTGTTTGGCAAACAATTTCCCAAAGTAACTAAAAAAAAGCCTGGACTACATTTTCTATGAAGCAATATTTCAACTTTGTTTAGCCCGCAACTTTGCCACAACTACTGTTCAACCAAATCCTCAAGTTTCTTCCATTAGTTCAGCCGCTGAAATTACTGTGAATCCTCCACCACCCCTCCATCCTCCAACCTTGAAGATGTTTAGATGCAGATCACTACTCCATGTCAAAAATTAACTCCAAAGGGCAAGCTGTTGCATTAAAAATGTGATGCAAAACAACTGACCTGTCTCTGTTAATATGAGATGAGTTGGCAGTAAGAATGTGTTGGTAGCAGTCCAAAACTGGAAAGGTCCTTGTGTAAGTTATTATGATCAGACCTTCACTTTTCAAATGCAAGATTTAAGAAATGGTCAGTTTGAGGAAATGTGTTTGCTTCTTCCATAACTCTTTTCTGGAGGGGTTTGGGTTGGGCAGGGTCAGATGAAACTGAACAAAACAAACATGATAGCATCATCAATTTTTTCATTCTCGTAAAGGTCAGTGCAGTCAAGATGACTCACAAGTGGTCAATGGCACATATTCAAATGAACCATAGTTAAACTGAAAAGCTCAGGGCTAATTTAGGAAACCATTGATCACAATGATTCCAATTAAATTAAGTTATGCCTTTGACCAGTTCAGCCTTATGCATAAATCATACTTGCATTAGAAATGCACTACATTTTCTATAATAGTCAGATTAGCTAAATGTTTGTCTGGTAGCGGATTGATGATATTATGGGTATATGGCTGTGGTATTCTGATTTTTATTCTGTATCTCCTCTTGATTCATGGTTTCAAATAGCAATATCCAGGGATGAGCCTAGAGTGGATCTTGGATAAGCCTCTAGCCCTTGGCTTAGGTCCCTACCCCCATCTCACTTGTGCTTGCTCTCTTCTCTCTTCCTCTCTGAAACACACACATACAGGAACTCCAAAAGCACCACAGATACTCTGCCAATTTAATAAAGAGAGACTTTGTCATGCGTATCTCTCCCACAGCTTCCTGGCCAGAGTGACAACAGTGTGGGTGAGTGGAAAAACAGGAAGAGGACAAGCAGACTATAGGCAGCTTTAGTGGGCAGTGGATTTGCCTGTTGTGTGCGTTTGTGTGTGTACGTGTTTGAGAACAGAATACGTGCTAACCCATTTCGACTTGTGCTCACGAGTACATTGCTCAACATTCAAAGGCAGTGGTGGCGTAACACAGATAGGCTTCTCAGTCAGGAAGGAGAACTTGTTGTTTCCTGATGGGTATGTCTAGCTGTCAGCGCCTGTGTAGGAGTAGGATATGGCTCTACCATTAACAGACCTCATGATGGGAGGACCAATGGACAAAGGTCACAGGGAGAGCTGCAGCTCAGCACGGAGCTTTTGGGAAAACTCAATAATGCATGATTTGTCTTTTCTTGGTAGTACAGCATGATTCCTGAGTATGCCTCTAGAGAATAAACATCTAAAAATAAAAAAAAAGAAATCCATCAAATAAAATCTACTTATTAAACCTACTCTAAAAAAATAATAATATAGTTCCCTACAGAAAGTTATACTCTAACCATCACCTTATCAGCTACAGGAAGCATGTTCTAATTTCTTTTAATGTCTAAGTCTACCACTGTAATTGTGCAATATGTTTCCTCTTCACTTTCCATCCTAATCATTTGCTGCTGTCAAAAATGTTGTATCTGCTTGAATACTAACTGCATCTAAACAGATTTCTGCTGTGAGTGAGTCATTTGGTAAATACAGGGAATGACAGCACTGACTTTCAATTTGAGCTCAGCTGTTTAGCAGTCTAGTTGGAACACACAAACAGAGGGACATGATGACAGGCGCGTACACACGTACACAACTGTCAGTGGTTTGGATGTTCACAGACAACATTTGAATTCTGCTGTGAATACATGGAGGAGATGGGACTGCTGAGGGCTAACGTGGTGTGACATGAAACCTCAGCTTGAAAATGGGTCATTTTGCAGGTTGTACAGTGTGAACTGCCTCTAGTGTCATTGCACCAGTGAATCAGTAGATGAGACCTGTGTGTGCTTGACAACCAGATGGTAAAGAAGAAATTCAATTATGCTCCCCCTTCTTGAGCTTACGGCTCAAGAAGGCCGTAAGCCTCAGGTGTTTTTATGAGGTGAAACTCATCTTTATACCTTGAGGTTTGTTTTGGGGATGTTAACAAGGCCTACTCCCAATCCCTCTGAGTGACACAGACATATCTGTTTTCAGAGGATGTGTGTGAAAGAAACAGATGGTAAGACCACAGGTACCTGTGCATGCAAGTGCGCAGGCATGTGCACAGTCTTTAGTTGCATGCGCCTTCGTTATGAAGCAGTATGTTTGCTTGGAAAGTGTCAAAAGATGCTTTTGCCACAACACAGACCCAACTCCTCCTGACATCTGTGAGTCAATTAGTTGACTGAGGAGAATACATCCCTGCCCCCCTCTCTCCCTGCCTTCCCTCCCTGCATCCCTTCCTCCAACAAAACATTTCCAACCAACCAGGGAGCCAGCCAGTCAGTTAGGTAGCATAGCAGCTCCTGTCTGCCCTGGATGGTGGGAGGCACTGGGGGAGGGGTGCTAGTCATGAGCAGGGGGTGGGAGGGTAGTGAGGGTGATGAGGTTGGATGTCAAGAATGTGGCTCATGGTCTGCTCTTTTGTGTGCTTTGTGCAAGATGAATAGGTTTGTGGCGGGCCAGGGCGCTAGCTGGCTACAGTTCTCTGTTGACTTGTGTGTTAGAAAGGCCTGAAGGCCCTGGTCTGCCCCTCTTGAAATAAGACAAACAAATAATGAGAACTGGTCGTACAACTTAAACACCCTCTTTAAAAAGACATAACTATTTCAGTGTGCCATCTCCCGCATGGATATTGCATGCAACTTCATAATCTCCCCTGTCCCTCTCTGTCTGTGTGTCGATGACTCTGAGAGCCCCCTATCAGGATAGTTATTGTTTGCTAAGCTGGAATGGGGGCTGTTCTTTTTTATGCTTGGTGCATCCCATATTCCCTTCCCCACTCGTCCCCAATGCCCTCCATGTCCTCAGGCTACTGCAATGGAAATATGCTTCAGTCACATTGCTAATTATTTAAGAGTCGTCACCTCATTAACAGAGCTGGGAGATAATGAATGATTAATAGGTCATTCTTCACTTCATCACTGTGTTCTCCCACTCCCACCTTCTATAATAGCGACTTGTTTGACAGGTTGTGATGGTTGGTGTTGTCCGTTTAGTCTATGCATCCCTCCAGCACTCCTGTGCTGTATGTGCATGTTCCTAGGTAACTTAAAACATCATGAGTGGCTGTAAGGCAGGAAGTGTGGTGGAGGGGACATGATTAGTGTTTGTAACAGCAATGATCCCTCAGGCAAGTAAATGCTGAAGACTGGTGTTGCCTGGATATGCAGGGAACAGGCTCGTGGTGTTGACTATAAATGACTGACATTGCTTGGTACTGAGCCAGGATTCATGAAACCAGAGAAGACTCCTGCTGTATTTGCATAACTTGAATTAAGTCATCACTGCAGTGTGTTATAATTTTTAGTTTAATACTCGACTTTCCCTCTGGGTCTCAACTTTCTTGGATTAAATTTTTGACCCATTCTCTTTAATGACTCAGGGCTTCGGTATGCTATCATATACAGTATATGTAACATGTTATTTTATTGTTATTTTATTGTTATCGTGTGTTGCATATGTATTCCAAACTGCCTCACCTGGTATTTGTTCCCACAAGAAGGGCAAGGTTGGAGAATGAGGGGGTGATAAGACAAATGGATACCAATGAACAAACTCTGCTGTAGAACAGTGAGCCTACTTCCTACTTTACTTTTTTTATCTCATCCATTTAAATGTTATTTAATCTTTAAATTACACATAATTAGGGACATATCCTTTTGACTGACATGTGCCAGACCAGATGCCGGCCAGTGGCTATCAGTTAGCTCCTTGTTTGCTCTTGGTAAGGGCTGGAATATACTTGCTGCTGGCGACGCGTCCGTATCATGGCGCCCACGCGTTCCCAGTGTACCTACGGCACATAGGTCGCTCACGTTGATGCGAGGTAACGTGCTGCGTGCGCATGGTGCAATATCGACTTGAACGCTAGAGGTGCTCGTGCGACTTTCCCAACAACTTTGGTTAAGTGGCGGAACGTACCACCTCCGCTGGCGACGAGACCTCTTTTTCTTTCGCAGCAGCAAAAGTAACTTCTTCTTGAAGAAGTTGTCCACATTTTCCACTTTCCACATACACCTGGGTTGTTCACATATGCCCCAGAAATACAATCTGACCAGCAGATCGACCTCAGTGTCCAAGTGCTGGGTACTGCTCCTAGCGGTGGCTTCCGGTATTGAGCGTTTTGGCTGCAGCAAGTATTTTCACAGACGACGCAGACCGCTTGCGTGAACGGTTGCATCCACAGCAAGTATATCCCAGGCCTAAGGTCTCATTCTGCAGCAAAGTAGCAAAATGGTAGTTTTTAGACAGCTAACAGCAAGTCATACATACACTTCATATTTTCTACAGTCTTTGATGGATACATATGTGGATATACAGTTGCAATCAAAATTATTCAACCCCTACGGCAAATAAAGTTTATTCACAAAATCTACAAATTAGCATCTGTTCACAACAAAAAAATCAAACAAGACCATTTCAAATAATTCAATACAACTAATATTACGAGTAGTTTCTCCTAATTCAGCACTTAATTTCACTTTTAATGACTTCTGCAGTATCAAAATTATTCAAGCCCTTCATGACAAGCAGCCTCCAGTTCACTTATGTTCTTGGGTTTCTGTGTTGTATTTACCTTTTTCAAATCCCACCACAGATTTTCAAAGGGGTTCAAGTCAGGAGACTGTGATGACCGCTCTAATATCTTTTAGGACTTCTTCTGAAACCAAGCCTTGTTGGAAACCGAGGTGTGCTAGGGATCATTGTCTTGTATGGAGGTCCATTGATGCCCAAACTTCTTCTTCCTCACAACTGGCATGACATTTTCACTCAGGATTTCCTGATAATTGATTGAATCCATCTTGCCCTCTACATAATGCAAGTTTCCAGTGCCAGAGGAAGCTAAGCAGCCCAGAGCATCAATGAGCCACCACCATGCTTCACTACAGGCAGGGTTTTCTTTTCTGCATGATGTTTTATTCTTCCTCCTCCAGACACATCACTGATCTATAGGCCTGAAAAGTTCCAGGTTTGTTTTATTGCTCCATAGAACAAAATTCCCAAATATTTTGGGCCTATTTATACATTGTTGAGCAAACTGTAGCTGACTTTTCTTGTGCCTTTGGATCAGCAGTGGTGTTGTCTTTGAATTTGGTGCATGGAGCCTTTCAGTGTTTAGTTTGCACTTTACTCTAGACACTTAAACCTCAGTGCCAGATGCCACCAAGTCTTGCCCCAGGTCTTATGCAGTAAGTCTAGGTCTTTTGACCACTTGCTTGAGACCATCTTGCTTTGAAAACATGTACTCTCATGAGTAATTCTATTCAGGGATTGAATGATTTTGAGACTACAGTGGTCATTTAAAAAGTGACTTTTTGCGCTGAATTAGGAGAAACCACTTGCAATATTGGTCCTGTTGAGCTATTTAAAATACTGTATTCTTGTTTGATTTGTACATTTTGCCAATAAACCTTGTTTGCAGTGGGGGCTGAATAATTTTGATTGCAATTGTATTTTGACAGTCTATCATTTTAAGCAAAAACTGTGTTGGAGTGCATGGAAACATGGTTAGTTTAGTCTAGGTGTTACAAAATGCATGCATTGCTGGTGTAAAAGCCTATTAACTATTTTCCGTGGCCGACATGTGTCTCTTATGTCGTAAAATTATCCAGTTCCGCACAGTCTTGGTTTGTAGAAAAGTAAATGGCATTTTATTCCTTGGACCACAAAAACAAAATTTACAAAAAACATTCCAGTTTCAAGCACCTTTGTTGGATAACATTTAAACATCCAAGACACAATAAGAAAACCACATAGCTCCACAGCTAATGCAATAGCCACTTTTATCTGGTGAAACACCTGGCTGACTTCTTAAGCCACAGTGCCCAACTGACACAATGAAACTATAAATGATATAAACGTCTCATGTATAGCTTCTTATTATTTAATTTTTAATACTGTAAACTAAAGACATAATCTTGAAAATAGTGAAAAACTCATAAATAAATGCTGAATAAGTCTGTCTCATACAACATGGTTAAACAGTCACAAAAATGTGTGTTTCCTGTTTCATTCTTCATTGGTCACAACTCTTCTCCTATCACATGGATACTACACAAAAGACAACAGCCATACATACTTTGCTATGCCACAATTGACAATGGAAGATTTTGAGACAACTATATTTTGGGCATGTGGGAGAAAGTTCCTAATGTTGAAACTCGGCTGCTCATTAATGCTTTTTGTGTCTGCATGATGTCATCTTCTCAAACCAAAGTTTTATGTACAGCCAGAAAGTTGTGTCCATGCACCATAATTTAATTTCAAGACATTCAAGACATTCTGACACTTCTAAGTTTCTCTGTGGGATGCCACCATACTTATGAGCTGAACTGACGGATGTTGTCTTTAAATTCTTTGAATATTGATTTTGTGAGATGATGCTGTGATTTTAAAAACAACAGAATTTATTAGATTAAAGTGATTCTGGAAGTTAGGGTGCATTCACATCAGGATAGTCTGGGGACTGATTGGGAGGAAAATTTCTGGAAAAAAATTCCTTTCTTTGCTTCAGTTCACATTCAAACTGCAGTAACCAAAGCGGACCAAACCACCTGGTTAAATTGCCAGTGTTACAACAGCTGCTTGCTAGGGAGTGATGCTTCTCAATACAACCACTGATCAATGATGAAAAAGCAAGAAGAAGAAAAACAAACTCCATGATGAAAGTGAAAATCTTTCTGCTTTTTATTAGGCTACTCCATCTCTATCTACACATTTTACAAATGTCATTTCCATTACGGTGGATGTCCAATAATATGTTTGCAAGTGAACCGAGACCCCCAGCTTTCAGGCGGACAAGAGTCCACTTCTTTGGTGTACACCATGGGGTTGGTGTTCAGACTGCTCCAAACTATCCACGGTCCCTTTATAACAGACCAAACTGAGTGTGAATGCACCCTTATTTATGTTACGGGTGGTTCTTTTCTGATACTGGCGACTGCTAGAGGGGGGGGGGGAAGGAGACCATCTCCAGTAGGTTGTTGTTAAAGCAAATAAAAGCTTTATTAAAGGAGTGATGACTAGTTAAAAACTAGTTTATGTTGTTGGCATTACTTTATATGTAAATACTCCAAAGAAAAAAACTGCATTTTTTACAGCGGGGTATTGTTTTGAAACGCCAGACCTCACTTCCTCAGTAATACAGTTGGGTCCGGTGATGATATGGAGCTTTACCTGGAGACCACGTTGACTTCATTTTGATTGGCTACACCTTATTTGGCTATGACCTTATTTGGAGAATCTAGGTCAAGCTGCGGTCGGACTTTGCTAAAGGCTAACTGCTAGCAACATGGGCACTTCAGACAGTGAGCTACGTTTATCAGACAAGACAGCATTTAGAAATTAAATAAACTTACAGGTAATGACAATGTTGTGGTCGCCTCCCTCAGTGTTGCTGCAGAAGTTTGCTTTTAAATCCATTTGTTTGAAAAGCCAGACCTGACTGCAGAGAAGTTACTACTAGCTCCATACACGCAGCTGAATCAGACAGGGAGGGGAGGGGGGGGGAGCGGACGGTGCATAGACCGTTAGGAGAGAGAGGGGGGGGGGGGGGGGGGGCTGTTTAGTTGATAGTGTGCTCTTATTGGAGCAATTAAATTACGTAGAATGATAGAACTACGTAGAATGATAGCCTGCTGTCTGATTCAACTGTTTCTGAGCAGAGAGACAAAGCTGACAGACCATAAACAGGAACTTTGATTCTCACTCTGGACATTCACATGGCCTCATCAGTGCACAACAGATCATATTATACCCCCAAAACCCCAGAAAAGTAAAATTTGATGTCATGGCACCTTTAAAGAAATAAAAAACTCAAACTCATCAAAGTTCAAATGAATAAAAGCAATCAAATAAATAACCTAAAAAGTATCCAAATAAAAGTAGGCTACAGAACTAAAAGGAACTAGCTTCTAAAAGAGAGGCTAAAAGGACTAAAAGGCTTGCAGTGGAAGGCGTCTCTCTCGGCTCCCTCGGGTCCATGGCGGCTGTTCCTCTCGGTGGCCGCACCCTTCTGGCCGTAGGCTCCCCCAGGACTTCCGCAGCCGCTCCTCTGGCACTGGGCACCTGCTGCTCTGGCTGTAGGCCTCTCTGTGGGTCCGCAGCTGCCCTCCAGCTACCAAGCCGCACTTGTCTGTCGTCATCGTCATTGCCATCGTCGTCACCGCCTCTGTCTCCGTCACCGCCTCCGCCACCACCTCCTCATCCTGATTCTGATACACTCTCTGCTTAAAGTGTCTGTATTAAACCCGCCACCTCAAATGTCCGACCAATCACACAATACTTCTTGGAGCTCCCCGAGAAGAAAGTTCTGCTCAGCTGAGGGGTCGAGAACAAGCCGCAAGCCGTCACGTCCGCGAGAACAAAATGTCGTCTTTTTTTTGTTGTTGTTGTGGCCCTGAGAGCATGAAGAAAGTTTTCACTTCTCACAGAGTATGTAGCAGCTTTTAGGCATCACACAGACACAGAACAATATGAAAGCAGGTTTACTGGGAATTAAGCTGCTATGATACTGTATATGCTAATGCTTTACTGTTTTTTTATGGAAAAACATGGAACTTTGGAGCTTGTGCAGAGAAAAGCAAGCCTGTCTGATGCCATGTCTACACGAAGGGCGCACTCACAAAGCTTCTTTGATTCGAATCAGAGTACGGTTGCTTGGAAAGTCCGTTTCGTTTAAGGGAGTTGTGAATGCACGAACGGACTCTGATCCGGAACAAACAACCGGACTCGGTTCGTCTGCAAACACAGGTCTTGGTCCGATTCAAGTGAACCAAAGACAGAAAGTGGACTAAAAGTTGCATTGGCATTGTGGGTCAAACGTTGGACAACGTGGGTAAACGCTATGACAACAAACACACGTGTGGGACTGCAGTATCTATAAAGATGGTTAGTGGTCAGACGTGGAGTTACGAGGAAGTGAAAGCTTTAATCGATATTTGATCTGATGAAAGCATATCCAGCTCCTCGTACAAAAATAATGTTGTTTTGTGGAGGAAACAGAAGTTGTGAGAACCTTCTTGTACGTGCGTCTTGTCCTCGCCCACGGTGAATCCGAGAGCAGCGCCACCTGAGATTCTCATTCTTGGCCTGTTTGGCAATAGTGCAACGTGAACGCGATGTCAGACTGGAAGACCTCCCCCGCCCCCAACCGAACCGAGTCCCCAAACTATGCTTTCTGAATGCGCCCTAAGTGATTGTTATACGGCAATGTTTAACTCCCTGTCATATCAGCATCCATACCGTCGTTTAAGAATCGTTTATGGCTCGAAGCAAGCGAAATACTGACCATCCATTTGCACATACTGAGCATGCGCCACATCACAGGCAGACATATGCATATTACATTAGCATGTCAACAGAAAGTTCATTTCTCTGACAAGCAAAGTAATTCTTCTTAGGTAAAACAAGATTGTTTTTTTTTAGTTTGGACTGACAAAGAGGTGGCATTGTTGCTAAGAGTAGTAAATACATGTAACTAAAACTTTTATGGCCGAGCAAAATATTGACTGGGAGTTGAATTGTTTAGGTTACTTTCCTGTGGCGTACTTTGCTAATTGCTACATGTATCTGGCTACAAGCCATAATGTAGACTGAGACTAGCTGAGTGCATACCTTGGTTCAGTTTTGAGAACATCAGTTTTGTGCAATTTTGGTTGGACTAAAATGTTTACATGCCTTTTTAAAGTCAAGTTTTCAAAGGAAATAGTTATTTGAAATTCAATAATTTGACCTTTTCTGGTGTAATATACTTATGTTTAGCCTACTGATTTTTACAGAACTAGTAGAAGGAAATTTCAGCAATCATCACAAAAGATAAGAATCTTCCAAAACAACCAGAAAAAAATAGCCTTTTTAGTGTATGTTATGGCACTGTACTGACATCGGTTATGCATACAATATCGAGGTCATCAGACATAAAGGTCACTAATAAGAGAAATTTGTTCTCTCTCCCAGGCTGTGAGAAAAGAAAGAGGTGTTTTTGTTGGTTTGGGAGCCCTGATTTGGGAGTTCTCAGAGATTGTTCTCAGCAGATCATCTGGAAAATGTTCGTCTTGTTCATTAATGATCATCTTGTGTGGTGTCTGAAAATTATTGTGATTGGTTAGAAATTTGAAGTGGGGATGGTGAATGTGGAAAAGTGGGAAGAGGAAATTTGTCTTTTCCACAGTCGCAAAAGGTTCAACAAGGTTGAATGGATAGAACTGAGGAACAGCTGGCTGAGGTGCAGAGGAAGTAGAAAAATGTATACATGTGCAGGATATATAAAGACACCACTCTCCACAACCCCCACCATGGACAAGGTTCTTGTGAAACAACTGGGCCAGGATTAACTTTAATCTTGTTGCCACCTCAAAAACAAACAAATTTCTCTGATTTTACAGAGTATGTAGCATCCTTCTGGTTGGCTTTCATCTTTCCTATAACTGCACTTATGTGTAGATGTGGCTTTATTTCCTGTATAAACTGTTTCTGACTAACCCTGATATCACCCTCCCCCAACAAGTTTTTGACATTAGAATTAGAGGGGGCTACTTTTTTTTTTTTATAGCTCTCTGAAACACACAAATACCAGCTCTTCATTTAAACTTAAATTGGTGAGATTATGAATGACTTCCAAGAAAGACTTTGAAATTGGCTTCCCTGAAGAGAGCTATAAAAACCTTTGTCAACTTACTTGTTTCTAAATATAACATGATGCTTATTTTGTTTAGCTTTTATTTAATTTATATTGCACATCCTAACAAGCTGACCCAACAGAGATAAATTGCAGTCTCTTTCTGTAGTGTCATGTCTTCATCTTTAGTTTGTTTAAAGTCAAAATTTCCAACAAATGTTTTCAATGTCAACAAGTGAGCAAAACCAGTCCAATCATGTGGGTCACCATGAAATTGAGACAGACCAAAGTTCACTGAAAGGAAGTTGTAGTTGCTCAAAAGGGGGGGGGGGGGGGGACATGTTCCTTTAAAGTCGCAATTACAAAAGTTGTTGGAAAGCGCTTTTAATGTGCCACATTCCAGTCATCCCTCTCCCACCAAATCATGACTTTCACTCACGCCTCATCCCCCACACATGGCCTCTGGTCTG
Organism: Atherinomorus stipes; assembly: GCA_023101725.1. Lineage (NCBI taxonomy): Eukaryota > Metazoa > Chordata > Actinopteri > Atheriniformes > Atherinidae > Atherinomorus > Atherinomorus stipes. The sequence goes on from JALJCO010014492.1 coordinate 1,568,178, forward strand.
TGAATGGCAGTTACCAAGTTTCTGCCCCTCCCTCCTTTCCAAAGTCCCTCACCGTCTTCCGCACTCCTGGGTCAAATCCCCTCCCGCCTGAGTCCCCCCACCCGCCCCCATCAGCCTTGACTCAGGCTTATTGCCTCCTCACTGCTCAGATGAACGGTGACCATTGATTGGTGGTTCAGACGGACGAGAAAGCCTTGGGAGTATTTATAGAGACTCTCTCATTTACCAGAACAATAACAACCCTCCCCCACACTGAGTGAGAAAGAGAGTGACAAACTGACTTTTGGTTTCACATCTCATGGGAAATACATATTTGTTCACACTTTTGTCCCATTAAGCGAGTTAATGCTTTGCTGTGCACATACTATGGCAAAGATAGACTGGAAGTTAGAAAAAAATGGTTAATAAGTGACAAACTGCATTCATCAATTATATCTTGGAATTACAAATATCTATGGACTTATTAGTTCAATCCTGTGTTATTTATAGTAAGATGCATGTATTAACAGCACTTCGTCCATGTTTGGCTTTCAACACAAACACATTGAGTGTCTGTTGTATGTGTGAGGAGCCATTAAACCATGCCATAAAGAAATCACCAATAGTTTTCCAGTAATACCAGCAGTCCTGTGACGCAAGTTAAATTAATTTATAGTACGTTGCAGCACTTTTAAGTAAGAGTAAGTGGCCCCACTTGTATAAACCCACATCTGTGACACACATGGGGCTCGTTACAGTGTTAAGATTGCCAGTCATTACTGACAGAGCCACTTCAGGGAGAATTATTCAAGCAGGTAGGATTAAGTCAGCTGTTTTTAAATCTGCTGCTATTGGTGGCAGAGATTAAAAATAACATGGGTTGTTGGTTCAGTGTCTACTGACATTGACCACTGTGGTTTTAGGCTAATTTTCTAGTTTTATAAAGGATATTGAATTCATCAGCTAATTGCCAATCTACTGTGAAGTTCAGTGATACAATCATATACAGGATGTGGTTCAAAGCATTTTCAGTAATTCAGGCTGCAGTTTGTTTATTAGTTGATACTCAAAATTAATTTCACACTTTATACTTTCAAAATGATATCCCTCTAAAGCTGCTGCTCTTTCCCTCATTCACCTCCAGCTCAGATATATATCAGTGATGAATCATTTTTAACTCTTTTGCTGCTGCACTTACATTCACAGATGCACAACAAATGAGCAACAGTTTTGTCTTGGGCATGCTGTGTAAAAAGAGCTGTTAAATACTGGGTATATTACCGTGTAGTTAAGTCAAGCTGTGATTATAGCTTAGTTTCTTAGACTACACCTTCTCCTCGTGTCTCAGTGCACAATCATTGAAGAGAAATTGATTTATTGATTGAAGTATGTCCCCTATGAAAGGTGATGGTATTCTCCCTTTTAACTTGTTAGTATTGGGCTTTTTTGGCTAACATAGTATATTGTGGACTAAACATGTCACAAACAATTCCGATTGTAGTAAATCAGTAACATGTCACGTGGTTAATTGAAAGCTTTGCACATTTCATATGCTGTACATTTTAGCTATTGATTATTTATTCATTTCAGAAGAGATGTTTACTTATATTTTAAATATTCTTGACACTGTCTTCTTCCCTTCTTTCCTCTATACTGGTTTTTACTGTTTCCTCCAGGTCAGGAACTATACTGGATGACTTCACCAGGGTAATACTGGTAACTTCCAAATGCATCATTTGTTTTTTCCACTTCAAAAATCTCAATTTAGTTAAATTTCTGTAAACATCTTATTCTAGCCAAAGTTGTACAAAACTTATCAGTGTAGTGAACGCATATATAGGATTTACTGAACTAAAACTTGTTCCTTTATTTTGTTATTCTTGCAAGTTTCTTTTCCCTCAATAAACTTTCAGAACCAGAGAAATTGGTAGTCATTGCATCAGTTATCATGCGATTCCCCTGTGCAGTCTTCACTTTAATGCACTTCAGTGGTGCCGTTGCTTCAAAGGGATTTGAAGGAAAGGCACCCATGAAAGTTAAGGAGCAAAGAACATTAGCTTCTAAAGTCATTCTGTACGGTTTCCTTGGAGTCTGACAGAGAGGTCATGGAAGTGACAGCTAATTATTCTGTGATCTTATTGGATAACTTCATAACAGCTAGAAAGTTGTAGGTTGCTGAAATTGGTGCAGTTACTTTAGATGGTAAGAACTGCATACCTGGGCGCCTTGGCAGTTGATATGGAGCGGTAGGCAGCAAAAGCTATTTTCAGACATTGAAAATTTAACATTGCCAGCTTTAACAAGCTGTTAGGAGAGTCACAATACTTTTCTTTTACTTGACTGGCCTGCACAGCTTCATTCAGAGATTTAGAGGAAGATTTGTGTGGTGGTGCAGTGTTTGGCATCTGATGCACCAGGACCACACTTTAACCTAATCAACATAATCACTGACAGATTTTGAATATTGTTTTAATCATTAAATGTTTTTAATGCAAATTTTTTTTGTACTCAGATTTTATAGAAACATCGAATGATGGTTTTTTTCATTATTTCTTCTATTTAACTCCTATTTTCATTGACAAAAACAACCATGCCAGAAAATCTGTTTTACTAAACATGTGAGCACTAATAAAGGGGTTAGAAAAACTGGAACCAGTGAAGCTAAATTTTCTCTACCTGTCACCTCTCTTTTGTGGAAATCATGTCTGTATATTTAATTAAAACATGTCCAGATAAACTATAAAGTGTAATTATGAAACTTCAGAAAAAAAGCCAAAGTTGCAACAGTTTTTGGTCTTAGAGAATAAGCCATAGCAGCAAAGATAAGAACCACATTGGCCATCATCTTCAAATGACACCACTGACAGTTCACTACTTGCACAATCTGTGTCTGAAAAACAGGGAAGTGCCTCAGACTTGGTGCAAGAGAGTCGCTGTCACTTAAGAGGAAAGACAGTCATCTGCCATTAAGGTCAGGGCAAAACACTGAACCCAGTGTTCACTTATATGTGAGTGCGTGTATGACAGGGAGCGCACCGTAGCTTGTAAGTCTGTGAAGTGCTGTATAAGTTCATCACCTGTAATACCTGTTTTAATACAAGCTACAGTCTCTTCCTAATCCTAACCAAGTAATGGTTAAACCTAATCACACACTTCATGGATTCTAACTAGCAGTGAAAAGACAAGTGATAAAATAAAGAAAAGAAACTGAAGACAAATAGTTTTAAAGAGTAAGTGTAGAAAATATTGACTCACATAGAAGAGGAAGTGTTCGACAGCAATGTGCCCAAACACCTCCAACTTACAAATGATGACCTTTCACAAGATTTCGCAACAGTTATTTTTCCTGTGGCAAACTCAACACAAGTCTCTGGAAGAAAAAGTGATAACATTGCCCTGGCGAAGTAGGTTGCCCTTATTGCAATCCAAAAGATCCCTCCTTCAGATAGTTTAAAGAAAGAGGTAAAACAATAAAATGAAGCAAAATAAGCTGAAAAATGGCATCTGAGGATTAGCAGAACAAATCTATTGTGCAACACTGGTAAATACCAGTAGTCTTTTATAAAATATATATATATATATATGTATAAACATAATCTATTGAACAAAACCAAAGATTTGAAAATCTAATATAAATAATAGTGAGATATGTACTAAGTTGCTACAAGAGAAAATACCCTACTTTTTGAATCAGGTACGCAAATATTGAAAAGTCACATAGTTTTTAATTATTCATTATCTAACTGATTTCAAGCAAGGCCTTGATAATTTTTTATGAATACTATGTGCTTCAAAAAAAGGAGAAAAAAAGGACAGATTAAGAAAATATTAATATTTCTATATAAAACTGCCAGTCAATAATTCTTTTAGTTTGGTATGGTCTGAGCTGTTAAGCTATAACTGTATGCTTCTCATAATAACTTGCTCAAAGGGTTTTTGAGTGCGACAGATCTCAAATGAAGCTGACCCTGAGGAAAAGAGGTGTGACGGGGAATTGGGTGGGTCAATCTGCCAACTAAAATGTATTCTGTTTGAAAAGAAGTGAAAATTAATAAGAGAAAAAAGAACTGCTGCAGTGTCTCTGTTGTTTTGGCATCTTTTTCATTATTGTGTGCTGCCATTGGCAAAGCTGATCAGTAAAGTTAGTTGAATGTGAAGTGATTCGCTTCCATCACTTATTGAAGGCATTATGGATTTTTTTTTTTCAGAAACTGCAAACAATACTTGAAGGGTTTTAAAACTTTTTTTTAATTATTATTTTGTAAGAGGGGGAATTTAAACAATTGTTAAAGCTTTCTCAGGGTGAAGGTTGTCTCCGAATCACTTTTCTTACTGTTTTACTTTGTGGGACAGTGGTGTGCCTTAGCCGTGTCTAAGTACTTGCAGCTTATTGCTCCTATAAACACAGTCACATGAACACACTCTTGTGCTCTTGCTTGCTGACCTGCAGCCACACGTGTGCATTCAAACCTAAGGCTCGAAATCAACAAATGGTTGAAGGCCATATGTGTGTGGAAGTTCTTCCCCCAAACCAATGACCACAGCCACAGATGTGGATTAAACTGTTAAACATACTGAATAAAATCATGAAAAATGATATATGAGGTGGGATAGGGAGTCCACCATCTAGCTGCAAGAAAGCATCCTGCAAAGGGTAGATAATTACATTGAATATCTTTGTCTACAGTCATGGCTGATTGGGATTTCATGAAAATGTCCTGGGTTTTAAACAGAAGCAGCGGTGATTGGTGAGCTCCAGATGCAAAGGACACCATTAGAAAATTGGCCCTGGGATAAAAATAAAGACTACTTTAATGCATTTTTAAGTGTTCTATTGTTAGACTGTCACGAACTTCTGAAGACTTGCACACATTTGCTGTGTTAAAACACTGATGGCAGCACAGAAGCAACTTTAGGTCAATTCTCTGTTTTTGTTTGCTCTGACTGGCTGGGTGAGTTTCTCAGACTCCACACCTGGGAGTGGCTTATTACCATTAGTTTGCCGGACAATGTCACACAATGACAAACGGCTGCCGGTGGTTGCCCATTTATAGACAAATTCCCTCGACAATAGATTGGCTCGGTCCTCCAAAGTGGTTCCATTCATTTGCACTAGCGGGCAAGAGGCCGTTGTCCTGAAGTGAGCAATCAAGGCAAGAGTGCATTTGAGGAAGGGATGTTCAAACACAGACAAACACAGAGACATGTGGAAATACACACACACACACACATGCATCCCCAGTCACGAAAAAAGCGTAAATGAGGTGAAGGAATATCCATGTACAGCTGTAGTTACACTGCTGCTCTGCAGCCTCAGAGGCTCAGAATAGCACAAGAGGCTACATTCCTTTGCCCTCCCTCCACTGACTCACCCAGGCCAACACACAGCAGACTGGTGGGTCACATGTACCAACAGTGATCTCAGTGATCTTGGAGATGAAGCACACATACCAGGGGCAACAATCTCACAGCACAAACACACGCTGATAGGAGATAAGTAGGTGCAGGCAAGTTTGCAACGTACTTTTCTTATATCAGTTTTATACTGGCAAAAAGCATGAATGCATACTTGTATAAACTTATCTATCTATCTATCTATAACTATCTATCTATCTATCTATCTAACTATCTATCTATCTATCTATCTATCTATCTATCTATCTATCTATCTATCTATCTATCTATCTATCTATCTATCTATCTATCTATCTATCTATCTATCTATCTATCTATCTATCTATCTATCTATCTTGTATAAATGGCAGCAGTAACTTATGTATACAAACAATAATCTTTCAAAAAAGACTCAGTGGGGAGGATGGTCTTTAAATTGGCTTCTGTGTCACAACTCTCCAACGGCCCTTTTTTCTCTACGCCCATGCACAATTATATTAAGTAGGGCCAATAGGAACAAAGAAGAGGCAGGACCGAGGCTCCACCTCTCCCTGCCTGCCTTCCTCTGAGCTTCGTAGATGTACATAATCCCTGAGTTGACCCAGAAAATAGGCAGTCGTTTCAAGATCTGATGCGGCAGTCTTTGTGCGCACCGTCCCCGCTTGAGCATGAAGCGTAACCCAGAGGAATACACACTGTAATTCAGAGGAGCTTCGCCTCGCAGAGGAAAACTGGTTTTAAAAGACGGAGCCAGAGCAAAGTCGCGCAACTTTGTGAAAACGAAGCGGATACGGGTGAGCGATTTTTTTTATTTTGAAAGAATCGGAATCATTTTCAGGAGAAATTGGGGTTTCGCTCTGTGGTGGTCTCGGAGGCTCCTGCTGCTGCTCCATTGTTTGCATTCCCCCTGTTTCAAAGTCGAGATTAATAAGGTGGATAATATAGCGCTACAGTATTAGGGGGGTTAAATTATCCAGTAAACATTTAAATGCATTTTTCAGTTTGGTCGGGGAGGAAAGCAGAAGCCTGTGCTAAGTGCCTTGTTAGAAATGTGGTGATTCAGCTGTTGGGAAGATGTTGCATGATGTCAGTGTTCTTTGTTGCAACCTTACGTGCGTAAACTGTAACATATTTCTACCTCAGGTGTCATTCAACGTCGGTGGAATTTAAACAGTCCATTATGAGATGCATGTTTTTTTTGTTTTTTCCTCCTCTCGTTTTTGTCGATCTAATCGTGCATGAATTAATGAGCTGAAAAATGTACCCAAACAATGTATGTTAACCTGTAATTTCAACCTGGGCGTTCTTGCCTTGGCACAAAGAGGGAGGTTTTTGGAAGACTAAACACACTAGTGAGGTTTTTAGCGTTCGCCAGCAGACAAAATAACCCTGCAGATGTTTTGTTCCGGAAGCGATTTCGACGCTGAGGTAGAATTGTAACATTACAAAGAAACTTCTTTTTTTTTCTGTCAATGAAGGTGAAGACAGTATTTGAAAAAAAAAAAAAAAAAAAAAAACAGACTAATAAACTGCGCGGAATTTGGTCGGTTTATATAGCAGCTAGTTATAGAAATTTGGCTTTACTTTTTGCATATATGCTCAAATTGATAATTAAATTAAATATTGAATGATGTATCAGAAGTAACCCTGCTAGAACTCTTCTTCACTGCTCCCAAACACCTTGCCTGCCCCTCACATTGTCCTAACTGTGTCTCCTCTCTGCATATACACAGGAGATATGGCAGATCATCTGATGATGCCCATGAATCACAACTCAGCAGGCGCCAGTCTCCACAGTTACAGGATGGGCATGAATGGAGGCCTGCAGGCAGGTCACCAGCAGCATGCCAACCAGCAGGGCATGCGGGCGCTGCCCAATGGCCAGATGATGCACTATGGAAGTGCCCAGGCCAACATGGAGACTGCCATGAGGCAGAGGCAAGGCATGGTGGGTGGGCCCATGAATGGACAGCTGAACGGGGCTCAGATGGGTCACCATCAGATGACCTCTGGTAACATGATGTTTAACGGGCAGCCACAACAACAGCAGCATCACCCTCAACAGCAGCATCACATGCATCCACAACAGCACCAGCAGCAGGCCCAGCACCAACAGCAGCAGCAGCAGCAGCAGCAACAGCAGTTCATGAACGGAGGGTTAACATCTCAGCAACTTATGGCCAGCATGCAGCTGCAGAAACTCAACACCCAGTACCACGGACACCCACTGGGCCCTATGGGTGGGAATCACATGGGACCCACAACCCAGTACCGCATGAACCCAGCTCAGCTGGCGAGCATGCAGCACATGGCCGGACCAGCACTGGCCCTGAACGGCATGGATGCGGATATGATTGATGAGGATGTCCTGACATCGCTGGTCATGGAATTGGGCTTGGACCGGGTCCAGGAGCTACCAGAACTCTTCCTGGGCCAGAATGAGTTTGATTTCATTTCAGACTTTGTTAGCAAACAGCAGCCGAGCACTGTTAGCTGCTGAAATTACCTTATTTTAAAAGGGACACAAAAGGAGACGGAGGATTGTCCAGGATGGATGAAGAGACCTCATCTGTTCAGTTTTCATTTTATGAGCACGGACCTGTACAACTAAACTGAAGATGTGGTTCAGGGTGCACATAAGAGAACTCTGGATATCCACAGCGAACACACAATGCTCGAGTCTTATGTGTTTGTTAGTGGCTCGAGGCAGACTGGCTTTAAAGCCTAGTTGCTCTTCTCATATTTCCTGGACACGAATGTAATAAAGAAATGCTGAAATTCTTAAAAGCCACTCTGAACAGTTCTATGACACTATGTAGCCTCTAAGTCTGGATTCCATGACAGTTTACCAGTTAAAAGGTGTATTTATTTATTCCTATCTGAGAAAACTGATATAAAGATCAACCACCTTCTCTGTTTTGGGATCCAAGTGGTTTTTATGATATTTTTCCTGAGAGTAGGTTTGGGGAATATTACATTTAATTTCTCTGCTTCATAATTCCCCCTCCCCATTTTATTTGGTTTGGTATTGAAATAAGCTTAGATGATGCCGTCATCTCAATGAATTTTCATTTTGTTTCTTTTTTTTTTTTTTTTTGTTTTCTTTTTGTTTTCTTTTTTTCAATCATAAAATTACAGTGTTGTCTCATCTGAATGGGAATGTCATCCAGACTTTAAAAATGGTTCACTTTTGTTAAAGTGCTGCCTTTTTTTAAGGTGTGATGTTCTCAACAACAAAAGACAAAAAACATTTACTGCTTGTACTGTATGAAGCTGTATAACTCCAACATGTCCACACTGTTGTGTTCTATTGGAGATGTAGAACCGCCTTAATCACGCAGATTTTTATTTATTGGTTGTTTATATTGTCCCCTTTTTTGTGGTCAAGATGGGGGGATGGTCTTTGTGAAAGGGGGTTTTGAGGATCAATAAAAAATGGCCTGGATAGAAGTGTGGCCTGCTTTTCCATTCATTGCATAGCTCTTCCCTTAGGCAGGGAAGAGCTAGCTAAGTGCTTAGGTTAACCTGTGGGTGAAGGGAAAGCTCAATGTTCTTTTAAGTCTAGGATGGGAATGCTTTAACGGATGTAATATTTATGCTTTATGAAAGGGATATGTCCTTCAGATCTGCTGGGTCTCCAGTTAACCATTATCATTGCTTAATGCCTCTTGTAATAACATGGGTGTCATGTTGTGGTGATTACTTTTCTCTGCTGATTGGCAAAATGGGGGCTTTATTGTTTGCCACTGTACATCGAATCTGACATGTCAGGTAGTGATATCCAAATTGGGTTTGCTCTTGCTTAGGTCGGAGCTGAGCAATGTCATTCAGATAACACAGTTGGGGGTAAAAATGGTTGCTGGAATCGTTGCGGTTGAAGCTTGCAGTAACATTTGACCAGCAATGGTTTCACATCACACCCCAGACTGTAAGTTATATATTTAGGTGTATATAGAGAGTAAAATAGTTGGGGTAGATAACAATGTGAAAAGAAAAAAAAAGTGGTTATAATGGGGGAAACAAGCTTACCTTAATGGGGTTTGGCTAACTTTGACCTTACACCCTGATATAAGACGATGCTGCCTTTTTGCAGCTTATACAGGCAATACTCCAAGAAACTACCTAAAAAAAATGACTTCCATTATTTCAGAATACCCCCTCACTAGTCTGTTCCACTGCCAGTTGGAGGGGTACAACCATCCTCTCCTAATTGCATTCATTATGAAATGAGAGTAAAGGGATTCTCAGCGGAGGCAGTTTGTTGAATTGTTTTGTGCCTCCAGGCTGTGAAAATGTTTGATTGAGGTCATGTTGGGAATGTCATCACCGCAGTTCGCTTTCCACACTGTCAACAAAGGCATCTTCAGTGGTATCCTGAGGAACATGGGGGGGTTGAGAGTAGTGTTAAAATAGTGTTGGCTGATTGCTCATTTTTAAGTCAGCTTGGCTCTTAAAGCTAGCCCCATGGCTAATTTGTCAACTTTTGTTGATGGCTGACTTGTGTGAAATGCAGCATCACAAATGAGCCAAAGTGAAATATACCACTCAGAAAATAAAGGGAACACTTGGAGTTACATTCTGTTAAGTGTTCCCTTTATTTCTTTTTTGTATAGGGAGCCGAAATCACGCCCCTTATGGTGAGCCCCGTGGGAAAAAATATGAATGGAAGTCAATGGCGAGAAAATAATTTTTTGGTCCCAGTCCTTCTCTGACCCGGATTGCTGGTTATGGATTTAATTTGATTTTTTTTTTTTAATTGTGCAAGAAAAAAATAAAATACCATGGAGAACTTAGATTATTTCAGGTTTTGCTTGAATATGCTCATAGGACTACCCCTCTTGTTGCGAGCGATGACACCACTCCCTGTGACTGGTGTGAACAAGACTGACCATCATTCTGTTGTTATGATGAAAAGACTCGACATGCCCTGACTTACAATGATTTCTGCTGTAGATGCTTTTCTCCTGCCCTTGAAAAAAGGCGATGAAGTGCTGGAGTGAAATCTCCATGCTGGCTGGTGACGCAAATTGCTCGTGACGAGAGCTGTAGTTGTTTGCGGTATTTTTATATTTTCTTTGCACGCAAAAAAAAATGTATTTAAATCCACAAACAACATATCTGGAATCCAGGGCAGAAAATGACTGGGACCGGAAAATAATAATTTTCTCGCCATTGACTTCGATTCATATTTTTTCATCTCTTAGATTCCATGGGCCGGAAGTAGATGGGCATGACTTCAGCTAAGGTGCTTGTGTGTATGTGTAGATTTCCTTGGCTTGACAGTGACAAGGGAATAGCTCAAAAGTAGGCCAACAGCCTTGGCACGGGGTTTGGTGACGGTTGCAGGTCCTTAGCTCAGTGCCAATCTGCTGGGATGATCTTCTGGTGTGTGGCACATGGGGCATACTGGCACACACTCAGAACTTTGTCTCCTCATATATCTCATAATTGTAAGCTGCACTGTGAGCTTGTTTTGCCCCAACCAAATGCAGAGGTTCCGTGCCTTGATAGTAACAACAAATGGCTAACTACGCCAAACACCCATGTTTGCTTTCCCAATCCCTTGTTATGACTGCCGCCTGCCTATCGGAGACCAGTCTAGACGCAGGCTAAGATGGGTGGGACACTCTTGAGATGTCTACGGTTACTTCTGTTTTTCTTGCTGTCTTGTTTTCAGCCCACCCACAGAAACTGCTCAATACAACTCTGCGTCTTCCTGTGGCAGCTTGCCATTCTTTCTATATAAGTCAGACACCAAAAGCCACACTGTCATAGACAGGTAAAATGAAAGAGACAAAACTATAAGAAGGAGGGTGAGAAAATGTAAGGATGTCTTGAGTTTACTACTAGAATATAGCTAGGGGGATTTTTAAAAAACTGTATCTGTTGGGGATTTCTTCACTGGATTTTCCCGTAGCACTTATATGATTCCATTGAAAATTCTTGAGTAAAGCTAGATGTAATTTGCCTTACATTCCTCTCTCTAGCCCAAGTGTATATATCTACTACACGAGTACTGTCTAGTTTTCTCTTTCCAGGCTCTGGTCCAGCTGGTGCCAAGCCTGAGCTCGTGTTAATCTCTGGCTTCAGCACCAATGACGGATTGGTGGTCATTTGCTGTTGTCACGCATGGCCAGGTCTTCACATGCACACGCACACAGTCCACATACAACCTGATCAAACAGGCTAGCAGGGACACCTCGATATCTGTGTGGAGCCAGGAAGGGAAGATAAAAGATTTATGTGTCATCTGTGCTCATTGTGATCATGATGCCTTCACCAGCGTTGGTAGATGTTGGTGTGAATGAATGGTGAAAAGAACATTTAGGTGATGCAAAAGGGTTTTGTGATTTTGACACAGAATGATGAAACCAAGACGATCAAGAATATAAAGGAAACGAGTCTCAGAAAAAAGGATGAGGGATTTATTATCATCAAGGGGAACATTTCTGTATGTGTGTGAATTTTACCTGAAGAGGGCACATGTTTGAGCTCGCCTTGCTTTAACAAGGGCGTTTGTTGGGCGGGAGGTTGGCGTGCTTTGTGTTAACCTTGTATGTATCTCTGTGTTTGTGTTGGCAGGGGGTAAATAAACAGCAGCTCCCTCGGGGCAGGGTTCATACAGTGCACATGTTGCTCAAACCAAACTTCCTGATTTTCTAGCTGAACAGTCACCTTGTGTCTCCTCTTGTCACATGGTCTCATTGGACACTTCTCCATCTCTGTCTTTTAAGTTTCCTCATAAAATGAGCCCTCTTTGCAACAAAATCCCTCCTCTGTCATCAGATAAGTCTTTTCTTTCCACACAGTTTAGTGATGTCTGTGTAACATTTTTAAGCTTTTTAAATGAGTCCTGCTGAGGGGGGGGGCTTTTAAACGCAGCTGTGTACCTTGTTCCTGCAGCCTCCAGAGGTAAGTAGCTGATCCTGACATGTCGGGGCAGGTGACATAGAGGTTGCCTAGTGACTAGCAACTCCTCCCCCGACCCCCTCTCACCAAATCTGAGGTTGAGTGGTTTGCCAGCTCTTTGAAGTCAAAGGTAGGGGGTGTAAATAATTTATTTTTCTGCACGCAGCTGACACTTCTCAGTCAGGCTGGCTCAGACACATCAAGGTGTCTCAACAACGTTAAAGGTGGTAAATATTAAAGGGTTGTGTGATTTGCACAGTTGACCCAAACTGAGCTGAGCTGCAGCCTCACAGCAGTAGCAGAGAGGTAAACGCTGGCGTCAGTCCAGTTCACAGGACTGGATTTCTACTTTGTAGTTTGGTGATTTTTCTTTTAGTATATTTCCAGTTCACACAGCAAGACAAGAGGTTGTTTCAAGATTCTTTATTGTCATGTACCATTTAATAACGTACATTATTACTGGCAATAAAACGTTTTGTGCTTGATGTGGACACAACTTTGTACATGAACATGTAAGAGCAACAGTAAGTTGAATGTGAGTCAAACTAATGAAGCAACAAAAGTTAATCTTCTATCTAAGGATGGTTGTTTAACAGGATAAATAGAGCAACAGCAGATTATGGACAAGTTTACACAACCTAGAAAAGCAACACAAAATATGTTACCCTTTTGGCTATTTCAGTTTAGCACTCTGCAGTGCATTGTTCAGTAAACTGTAACACTGAAACATTTCTCTCTCAGCAAAGATGGAACAATTTAAGCTTCACAAAAGGTGCTTTTTGTTGCTAAATTGTTTTCTTTTTTACTGAGTAATTTGAAAGTTCATATTGTTGTGTCGTCTCAGCACTTATGAACAATTTTGTTTGACCAGTTTAATGCCAGCTGGGAAATTATTTAGGCCAGCCTAAGGGAGTCAGATTCATTGGTTGGAACTGAAGGGAACAGTATTAGCACAGTTTGTGTTCTGTACACAGTGTCTTTGTGAGCAGGGCTTTAAGCCTGCGTGCTAATCTGGTGGTGACAGCAACAAGCACATGCTACCAAAGACCGAGTAACAGGCTGCAAGAGGGGAGGGAGGAGTTACTGCAACTGAACAGTTCTTGTAAGGCTTTTCAACTGTTATCCTGCAGGTTAAAGCTCAGTATAATGTGATGTAAGTGCGCTGATTACAAAGAGAGAGGAGAATGTGTATAAAGCTTTGTTGATGCCATGCTGGTTATTGCCAGTCAACACTACCTTGGATCAGTATTTTCATCTGTATATCTTTGGGTTTTGAGTGTTTTATGAGTGGGATCTGTGCTTCCTTTGTACTTGTTGATAGAAAATACCCACTTTGCCATGTGACCAACAGTTTCCTTGCAGGAAAATCTTGCCTTATGATGACCCCACACTATGCAGGCAGGGGTTTGACTCAGTGAGTGGATTATGAGCAGATATATTCTCCAAATCAAAAGTCATTTTTGTTAAAAAAAAAAAAAAAAAAATCAGATTTCATTTTTGGAAACATTTGGATCTAAACGGGGGAAAGAGGCTTGAGATATACTTTCTCAAAGATGTGAGTACATTTTCTCATTTATTCCGCATAAGCCGGTTATATAAACTCCTAAATGTTGATCCAAAACACCAGTCACACAGGAAGGTGCAGAAAGTTACCTCAAACTAAACCATTGAACAAATGATTTGCAAATGAAAACAAATAAAATAATTACAAGTGAAAAAAAAAAAAGAATTAGTTCAGGTTGATCACCAGAGTAAGTGAAATGGGGAACACATAATGAATGAAACACTAAAATAATGCAATAATAAACATGAGAATGATGCAAGTGTGGCATGTCAGTGCGTTCGTCACCTTTAAGGTGAACGGTGGGCGTCACTGACGTAGCCTACAAAGAGAGGCGCGTGCATGGCGCATGCTCGTACACACGTTGCCGTGAGCTTTGTGGTGTCACGCCATCCTTATCGGACCACGCCAGGCCATACTCTCCTCTAAACAACTGAACTCTTCAGCTTCCTGAGATCTGGGTCGGTAATCGGCCGGGTCGGTGGGTTCTCTTTTTGCTTCTTTTGGGAGCGCGTGCAGGTGTGCGCGTATTGCGGGCTTGCGGCTTGTCCTGGGGTAAGTCCCTTCACTGCCTTGTTTGCGGATGGCTAAATACGTGGCTGACTCGAATTCTGCCTCAGATTCGGGGGGAAGGGGGGAGGAGGGGGGGGGGCTGTTGAGGGATTCAGCTATTGGTTGTGGCTCTCCCCGCCCTCCTGCTGCACACAGGAGCACACGCCTTTGCCTCACCGGCAGGTAAGGGGCTCAACTCATTACAGCGTATGATAAACCATTCAGCATATTTATCAGTGTCATTTTCCTTAGGCACGCAGTGCGCAGGGTGCGCGGCCGACCTTGGAGTCGCCTCTTCTGTTAGGGGTGCCGTTGTTTTGTCCGGGTTTGTCTTCACCTCATCGTTTCCATAAGATCTCTGGTGGGTGCCTATCCGCCCACGACGGAATGGACATTTATCAACTAATTGTAATTCGTTAATGTTGTTCAGCAGTTGTTTCTCCATTCGGTGAGTTCTGTGTTTTTTTCCTCTGCTGCTGCATGTTGCTTGCTGCATGTTGCTTGCTGCATGAGTGTGTTATTGCATCATTGCTGTGTTCCTTACCTAACTTCCTTGTGTGTTAGTTATTTTGCTTAGTTATTATTGCATGTAGTGCTCTGTTTGTGATTCTCATTTTCGTTCTTTAAGTTTGCTAAGTGTTGTTTAACCTGTGTTTCTGTTTTAACTAACCCTGGAGAATTAAAGGAACAATGTGAAGTTTAAGAGTGTACTGCTGGCGAAGCTGTTGCTGGTAGCACAGCCCTAGTTCTTAACTTATAGGCCTGTTTTAATATTTTGTGCTAAAGAAATGAATAAATAATAATTAAGTAATCTACCTCTCTTTATTGTCCGACTTAGCGTGGCCTTAAGAATTAGTTGAGCTAAGGCTGTTTGGTCCTGGGGCCAATATCCCCAGGTGGCGTTGTCTCTTCCCTTTTTTCAGCTGAGCTATTACCGCTCATGCCACAAATTGGCGTATGTCGGCAGGATAGGACATAAAGAAGAGGTGCGATTATTTGATTTATTGTTTTGTCATTGCTAGCTGCTAATTCTACTTTGTTATGGCTGTGCATTTTTTCTTCATTAACTGTTAACTTTGTGGTGGATTTTCATAAGGGACAAAACAACGGCTAACCTTTGCTGTAACCAAAATTTGAGGTTAGTACAAATCAAAATTGTTATATCAAAAGACCGTGGTGTGTTCGTGTGGTCAGTATGGAGGATGAATTACAGCTGTTGAGGGATCAGTTGGCTCAGCTTAAGGCAGATAATGAGCGGCTTCTTCGGGAGAGAGCTCCAGCCCAGGCTGGTCCAAGTGGCGCTAACCTGGCTTCAGATGCTTCCACGGGAAATGTCGCATCAGGACTTTCTGCTCCCATCGAGCACATGCTTGTAATGTCTCGCGACCGAAAATGTCCCCTGTTTGATGGAAAAACGGGTCCATCTTTGGAGGATTGGAAGGAGGAGGTTGAAGCCTGTGCACGCGCTCGTCATCTCTCTTCAAGGGACAAAGCACTGTTCATCTTTGACCATCTGGAAGGTGAGCCTAAAAGGGAGATCAAGTTTCGATCGAGACAGGACCGAGAGGATCCAGTTAAGATCTTGGGTATTCTTCAGGAACTGTATGGCTGCGTGCAGCCATATGTAACCCTACAACAGGCTTTCTTTTCTAGACACCAACACGATGGTGAGACTCTGCAGGAGTTCTCCCTCGCACTAATGTCCCTGATGGAGCAGGTCGAGCAGTGTGCCCCGGGTGGTGTGCCAAATGCTGCAGTTCTTTTGCGCGATCAATTCATAGAGCATGTGATTGATGGTGCTCTGCGTAGGGAGTTGAAGCGGGTTGTGCGAGAAAAACCAACCGCGACTCTACTGCAGGTACGTGCTGAAGCTCTCCGGTGGGAGCGTGAGGGGCTGCCCGCCGTTCATCGTGAACGTAGCTCCTCTCTCCCATCCATTCATGGTCTTCAATTTGAGGTCTGTGGCAGTGCTCGTCCCCCCTCAGCAGTACCAGGGCTGGGGGAAATTATGGAATTGCTTAAGTGTCAGCAACAACAACTCAATCAGCTGACCCAGACTGTGGCTTCCCTTCAGGCTCCACGGCGAAATGGCAGGCCACCGCGTAGTAACATCATATGTCGGAGGTGTAACCAGCCTGGCCACTATGCTAGTGAGTGCGATGGAGAGAGAGTTCCGTTGCGCAACCGATCTAGCTCATTCTCTGGACCCTCCCCTGCTACCACTCCAGCAGGGAAACTAAAGCCCTCTGAACTGGGGAGCCAACGTTCAGGAGGGGTGTCCATAGGCTCACAAATGGGGGAACTTTCTGGCCTAATGGCATCTTGTCCAACCATCGAGGTTGTCATGGGAGGTGTAACGGTTCCTTGTTTGTTGGACACGGGATCTATGGTGTCTACAATTACTGAAAGTTTCTTTAGGAAACATTTTGAACCTTGGGGTGCTGACCGCCTCCATTCCTGTCATTGGCTGCAGCTTCGGGCAGCCAATGGGCTGGAAATCCCATATAATGGCTACC
Organism: Atherinomorus stipes; assembly: GCA_023101725.1. NCBI lineage: Eukaryota > Metazoa > Chordata > Actinopteri > Atheriniformes > Atherinidae > Atherinomorus > Atherinomorus stipes. The sequence goes on from JALJCO010014492.1 coordinate 1,585,089, forward strand.
TAGAGCTTGATGTGGCACTTTGTGGTAAGGTGATCCCATGCTGTGGGATACTGGTTGTGAAAGATCCCCCTGCCATTGGCTCCGCGGGACCTGGTATTCTAGGAATGAATATAATACGGCGTTGTTACAGAGAGCTTTTTGGTGCTTATGGCCCCTCTCTGTTTGAACTTCCTGTGGTCACACAGGCGCCAGGCCCTGTCATAGAGGCCTTACAGAAGTGCCATCAGGCAGCTGCTCGTAAGCCAGTTACATCAAGTGGGGCTGTAAAGATGCGAGGTCCGCGAGCGGTGCGGGTGCCTGGTGGCACAATGAAGCTTGTGACTGGTACCTGCTCTCAACAACTTTCTGGCCTCACTGTTCTGTTTGAGCCGCCAGATTCGGGCCTCCCAGCTGGGTTACTGGCATCTCCTTGTCTGGTGCATGTTGAGGGAGCCACAGTCTACATCCCAGTGGTCAATGTTGGGACAACAGATGTCCTCCTTTACCCTAGGACCAGCCTTGGTACGGCAGAGGTGGTGAGTCTTCCAGCGGGGGTCACTGAGGTCACGGAGGTTAATTCAGTCACAGCCACAGTGTCCTCCCTGGGGGCAAAGGCATCAAGGGGCATTGTGGATGCAATAGACCTGTCTGCACTGGACCCTGAGGAACAGGTAGAAGTCAGGTCTTTGTTACAAAAATACCAGACAGTATTCGCTGCTCATGACGGTGACCTGGGGTGTACTAATTTAATCACCCATGAGATTCCCCTGCTGGACGATGTACCAGTACGACAGCGCTACAGACGTATTCCACCTTCAGAATATGAGGCAGTGAAAGCCCATATTAAGCAACTCCTTGATTCGCAGGTAATACGGGAAAGTAGCAGTCCATACGCCTCACCCATCGTCCTGGTTCGTAAGAAAGATGGTAGTCTCCGCCTTTGCGTGGACTATCGCCTTCTAAATAGTAGGACCAGGAAAGATGCTTTTCCCTTGCCACGCATCGAGGAGAGTTTGGATGCGTTGTCGGGCGCCCGCTGGTTCTCAACTATCGATCTGGCCAGCGGGTACAATCAGGTCCCAGTGGCAGAGCAGGACAAATCGAAGACTGCCTTTTGTACACCGTTTGGCCTCTTCGAATTTAATCGGATGCCATTTGGTTTGTGCAATGCTCCGAGCACGTTCCAGCGCCTCATGCAGAGACTATTTGGTGACCAACAGTGTCAGTCGTTGTTGCTATATCTCGATGACATTGTTGTGTATTCCTCCTCTGTTACACAGCACTTGGAGAGGCTAGAACTTGTCCTGGGACGCCTCCAACAAGAGGGGTTGAAGGCAAAGCTGGAAAAATGTTCCTTTTTCCAGCCCAAGGTTAAATACTTGGGACATGTGATCTCCCAAAAGGGTGTCTCTACAGACATTGAGGCAGTAGCAGAGTGGAAGCAACCCCAACATGTTACCGAGCTGCGTTCCTTTTTAGGATTTGCCAGTTATTACCGCCGGTTTGTTGAGGGGTTTGCTAAGCTCGCTGCCCCTCTACATCAGTTGGTGGCTTCAGTTGCAGGGACGAAGCACAAGAGGGGGTCTGGGAAACCCTTGAAGGAGGTTTGGACGCCCCAGTGCATGGAAAGTTTTGAAGCCTTAAAGGCTAAACTTGTTTCTGCTCCTATTCTTGCATATGCAGACTTCTCCAAGCCTTTCATCCTGGAGACCGATGCGAGTTACAGCGGCTTAGGGGCGGTACTGTCACAAGAGACTGAGAATGGCATTAGACCCGTTGCCTACGCAAGTCGTGGTCTTCGGCCGACTGAGCGCAATATGACCAATTATAGTTCCATTAAACTGGAGCTTCTTGCACTCAAGTGGGCCATGACTGAAAAGTTTCGAGAATACTTGCTTGGGCATAAGTGTCTGGTGTTTACAGACAACAATCCATTGAGCTACCTTCAGTCTGCTAAGCTCGGAGCCCTGGAGCATAGGTGGGCTGCTCAACTGGCGGCGTTTGACTTTGAGATCAAGTATAGGTCTGGTCGCAGCAATGGTAATGCAGATGCTCTATCTAGGCAATACATGACATCTTCTGAGCTGGCAGATGGTGTGCTGCCAGGTAGCTCTGTACCACCAGCCATTCAGCAGTCCGTATGCCCACGTTTGGGAAGTCAGTCTTTAATTTGCGCCCTACCAGGCCGCTCGAGGTCTGAACTTTGTGAACTCCAGGCACAGGACCCCTGTTTGAGGGAGGTCTTGGAATTTTGGAAAAGACGGGAACGGCCTACGTTTGTACAACGTCGTCGCCTTTCCAAGCCTGCATTGACCCTCCTCCAGCATTGGGATCGATTGGTGGAAAAAGAAGGAGTATTGTATCGTCGACTCTCACGGCCAGATGGGGGAGAAGAAATCCATCAGCTGCTCTTGCCAGCAGCACTTAAAGAGCAGATCCTTGAGCAGCTCCACCAAGAGCATGGCCACCAGGGTATCCAGCGAACTGCAGAGCTGGTGCGCCAGCGGTGCTTCTGGCCCAGGATGTCTTTTGACATAAAACAGTGGGTGCAACAGTGTGAACGCTGCCAAGCAGCCAAAGATTCTGCCCCAGTCCCCCACAGTTATATGGGCCATTTACTTGCTTCTCGACCCAATGAAATCCTGGCGATGGACTTCACGTTGCTCGAGCCAACTCGTAGTGGTCTTGAGAATGTGTTGGTCATGACTGATGTATTTACCAAATACACCGTGGCCGTCCCTACTCGTGACCAACGGGCCACTACCGTGGCCCAAGTGATCACCCAAGAGTGGTTTTATAAGTTTGGAGTGCCGGGTCGTATACATTCAGACCAGGGAAGGTGTTTTGAGAGTGCCATCCTCCAGCAACTTTGTCGCTTGTATGGTGTGGCGAAGTCCCGAACGACTGCGTACCACGGGCGGACGGCCGCCCCCCTCAGGACTCTCCCATCATCCCGCAAACAGGAATGGGCATCTTGCCTCCCCCAGGTGCTCTTTTCTTACAACACGACTCCTCATCAGAGCACTGGAGAGTCGCCCTTCTTCTTGATGTATGGGCGAGAGCCCAATCTTCCAGTTGACTTTGCCCTTGGTCAAGTGCCATATCCTCATCCAGGCACCGTACAGAGCTGGATAACCGAACATTGTTCGAGGCTCAAAGTAGCTTTTACCAGTGCACGGGAGCGGCTAGCGGTAAATGCTGGTCGCAGAAAGGAACGATATGACCTTCGGGTCAGGGAAGCACCCTTGCAGGTAGGCCAGTTGGTCTACCTACGAGACCACAGCTCAAGGGGACGCCACAAGATTCAGGATCTCTGGCATTCTGATCTATTTCAAATCTTGAAAACCCCTGTTGAGGGAGGCCCAATCTACACTGTGGCACCAGCCTCTAATCTCCAGGCGCATCGAAATGTGCACCGTGACATGCTAAAGGCTTATGTTATGCCTGGTCCTTCCTCCAAAGATCCCAGGGTCGAATCGGTCCCCCTTCAACAGCCAGATAGCAACTCCTCTGAAAATGAGGACTTCTGGGTTTTAGCACCCTCGACCTCTCTACCTCACAACCTGGCAGTTGCTCCTGATCTGGGCCCTTCTACTGGTCCTGCTGTGGTTCCAGACGAAAATATCTTGGTGGAAAATGGCCGTGATTCAGAAACTGAGCAAGTTCTACACAGTGTTGGACAGCCAATTTTACGTCGTACTACTCGTGCGACAGCTGGCCAACATTCCAACGTCCATCACCTTCCGCGAGTGCTGACAGGTTCACCTGCAGGGTCAAGGTAGACCTGAACTTTTGCCATCTTAGGTTTAGTTAATTGTGTCGTCGGGACGTCGACAAAGAAGGGGGGAGTAGAATGTGGCATGTCAGTGCGTTCGTCACCTTTAAGGTGAACGGTGGGCGTCACTGACGTAGCCTACAAAGAGAGGCGCGTGCATGGCGCATGCTCGTACACACGTTGCCGTGAGCTTTGTGGTGTCACGCCATCCTTATCGGACCACGCCAGGCCATACTCTCCTCTAAACAACTGAACTCTTCAGCTTCCTGAGATCTGGGTCGGTAATCAGCCAGGTCGGTGGGTTCTCTTTTGGCTTCTGTTGGAAGCGCGTGCAGGTATACGCGCATTGCGGGCTTGCGGCTTGTCCTGGGGTAAGTCCGTTCACTGCCTTGTTTGCGGATGGCTAAATACCGTGGCTGACTCCAAATTCTGCCTCAGATTCGGGGCTGTTGAGGGATTCAGCTACATTCTTTGTGGCTCTCCCCGCCCTCCTGCTGCACACAGGAGCACACGCCTTTGCCTCACCGGCAGGTAAGGGGCTCAACTCATTACAGCGTATGATAAACCATTCAGCATATTTATCAGTGTCATTTTCCTTAGGCACGCAGTGCGCAGGGTGCGCGGCCGACCTTGGAGTCGCCTCTTCTGTTAAGGGTGCCGTTGTTTTGTCCGGGTTTGTCTTCACCTCATCGTTTCCATAAAATCTCTGGTGGGTGCCTATCCGCCCACGACGGAATGGACATTTATCAACTAATTGTAATTCGTTAATGTTGTCCAGCAGTTGTTTCTCCATTCGGTGAGTTCTGTGTTTTTTTCCTCTGCTGCTGCATGTTGCTTGCTGCATGTTGCTTGCTGCATGAGTGTGTTATTGCATCATTGCTGTGTTCCTTAACTAACTTCCTTGTGTGTTAGTTATTTTGCTTAGTTATTATTGCATGTAGTGCTCTGTTTGTGATTCTCATTTTCGTTCTTTAAGTTTGCTAAGTGTTGTTTAACCTGTGTTTCTGTTTTAACTAACCCTGGAGAATTAAAGGAACAATGTGAAGTTTAAGAGTGTACTGCTGGCGAAGCTGTTGCTGGTAGCACAGCCCTAGTTCTTAACTTATAGGCCTGTTTTTAATATTTTGTGCTAAAGAAATGAATAAATAATAATTAAGTAATCTACCTCTCTTTATTGTCCGACTTAGCGTGGCCTTAAGAATTAGTTGAGCTAAGGCTGTTTGGTCCTGGGGCCAATATCCCCAGGTGGCGTTGTCTCTTCCCTTTTTTTCAGCTGAGCTATTACCGCTCATGCCACACAAGGATCAAACAAACAAAGAAATTCAAAGCCTCTAGACTTTGAAGGCACACTGGGACCGTCACACTTGCTTAAATCTGGTTGCCTGAAGGCATGCTGGGAATTTTAGTATTAACTGGAAAGAAGGTGGCGAATTGAACCTTATTTTGTTTTGCTTCTCTCAAACTGAGCTCACAATTTTCTACAGAATGTAGCATGCCAAGCTTGTTCTACATTAGATATGGCACTTCTATGACATAAAATAGCACCAGAAGTGAAGACCTGAGAAAGAACTTTTTTCATTGCAGTTATGAGAGATCTGCAAGCCCACAAAACTTCCTTTCATGCATAATGAAACTGTCTTGTGGCTCTATACCGTGTGATTGTTGGGGCGATAATAGCAGAGGACTGAAAAGCTCTATGCAACATTAATGGTAAATGCTAAGGAGAGGATTTCCCCCAAATAATATCAATATCACTGTATGTCATAACATGGATCCAACAGATCATGAGTGATACCTGATTAAAAACCCCACCGTAGCATTAGGAGCTAAAATGAAAACAGACTTCACAACCTTCACAAAAACAACATGCAGGACTAGGAGCTGTTATTTCTATAAATAGCACTGGCTCTGTGCACAGCACACTGGCTACTATTACACATCAACAGGCAAAGGCATCAGCCACAAGCTCTGAGCTTGTCACATGTGCCTGAGCACAACAAACACAGCACAGATTGTGTGTCATATGCTCACATACACACAGACATGCATTCATGTCACTTACTGTTGTGGGCTTGGTCACTGTTTTCAACATTATGTGGTATTTTTTCTGTTTTGACTCAGCGGGTGTGGCTAGACTTCTCTGTTTTGGGCTGAGTTGCTTCGTAGAATTCTTTGCCCACATGCTCGATAATCCAGTCATGTATGGGTAAAAACAATGATAGCCTTATTTACCAGAAACTGAGTGAACAATAGGTTCACATTATCATAAGAGGGTTACTAATGTTCCCCTCTGCTCAGAAATGTTGGTCTGATCCATATATGTTTAATCCTCATTGTGCAAAATGATAAACAGTCAAGTGGGAAAATAAGCACATTTGATCTTATTTTAAATGACCTCACAGATAGAGGTGACATACAGCAGCAAACACACAAAAGACATTTTGTGATCATTTTTAAAAGTAAAAGTAAAGTAAATCCTTATATCTAGAACACCCTAAAACCCATAAAATGGAATCATGAGTTCCAGATCCGATTAGGTGCTGATAATAAGAATTTCTTAAATGACAAGTAGTACTTGTCTAATTTAAGCTTCTGACATCTCAGCCCTTGTACAGTCTTTTTTTTTTTTCAATTTAATTATTCCTTTTTTTTTTTTTTTTTTTTTTTAGGACTAATTCACTGAAAAGTCCCCTATCAGGCCATTTTTCATAAAGGAACGTAATGATTCAACAAATCCAGAGAAAGCAATGGCAACAGTTAAAAATTATATTTTATAAACACAAAGAAACTATTGGCAGTCCACCAAACATGGAGGGCAGTCATCTGCATCCACAGATTGAGGTAAGACAGTGAGAAAGACAACAATGAACAAAAAAAGATCTAAAAATCTTTTCAGGCCTTCTGAAAATGGCTATTGAAATTTGTCTCAGAAAGAATAAAAAAAAAACCCAATATTCCCGACATAATAGGAAATAGCTTATCAATAAGGGAAACTATAAATGATGAATGGACCTTTCTTTAATGGCGGCTTTTGTTCTTGTTTTAGTTTTCTTATTTGGCTCTTTATACACTCTACTTATTGTGACAATCATTCATCTTTGAAAACATCATGGGCAATGTAGGGCTCAGAGTCTTGCTGAAGGACGTAAGGGCACATGACTGGTCACAGAATTAAACTGCCATCTTTCTGGTAGGAGGATGACCATTTTCCCCACAGAACCACAACAAACAAAATTAAAGATACAGTCGTTATAAATATACAGGCCACAGCCAGAACAGACATATTGGGCTCAAGAATAACTTTAAAAAAAAACAAAACAAAACAGCATTTCAGAGGGAAGAATCCCACACCAACTATGAAGCACAGTGGTGGAAATGTCATGGTGAGGGGTTGGTTTGCTACCTTGGGGAATTAGCACATTTGGAGACAGTTGGAAGGTAAGAACTGTCTTGTCTGCATCACCAAAGTACTCATTCGGTTACAACCTGGAAAAAAGTATAATGAAGTTGGCCCTGGAAATGTCACACAAAACTGAGTCTGAATGAGGTAGATGTGTGTCCTCCTATAAAAACCCTAAGGATAATGTACTGCATACAGAAAAGTAACAGCTATCTACTCAACTACAAACTTAGCATAGAAAGAAAAGTGCTTTCATCAGAAAATTGTTCTAAGCTTGCAGTGAGATATACCCAAACGTGGCTCAGGAAAAATGTATAAATATTTTGAATGGCTTTTATAAACCAGATTTGAATGCCAATTAAATCAGGAATATACAATGAACTGAAAAGAGAGAGCTTTATTTCTTGATGTGAGGCTCCAAATTAATGAGTAAAAGAACAATGTAAGGTAAACTTGATGTTATTTTAGCATAAATATACAAGTCTTGTAATTTCACAACTAATTTGGAAGTATTTTCTTGTTCAGTTAGCAGCTTTTGCAAGTGTGATTTAACAATCTGAGGCTTGTTTGGCACCAATAATTAAAATGGCCCTTCAAAGAAGTAAGGGGCATCTTTTACATGTTAGTAAACCTTCAGAAGGGGAAAAAAAACAAGTCAAAAAGAAAGCAAACAAAAAAAATTGTCTGTTTACAGGATTTTTTTCCACTGGGGGAAAAGGCACAGATATAGGATTTGTGAGAAAAAAAAAAACTCTGGAAAAACTAAATCAGACACTAATTATTTTTTCTATCTTCAAACATGCCTGCGGGGCATCTTTAAATAGCAGAAAATTAATAAAATAAATCTGGAGCAATATAGCAGAAACGCTGATAACAGAAAGAACCACATGAAATAGTTACATGGTATAAAAATATCAGAGATTATCATGCTGAGACAACCAGATGGAGAGATGGCCACCCATGGTAGCACATGTCAGTGAGTTTGCAGAACAAATAACAAGGGATGACTTGTAAAAAAAAAAAGGTTTGTACTGCCCTCTGTTGGTAATTTATTAGGGGGAGAGGGGTAAGATTTCAACTTTGTCAACCTGGGAAAAGAAAGGACTCAAATAGTCCAACATGTCAAATCAAGATTTGCAGAAATGACAATTTTCTTTGAAACGTCAAGCAAAGTGAAAACATATTTTAATTTAAATAAATGAACAAAACAAATCTGACAGACTTTCAACATGTGGTGTAAACAAACAACTACAAACCGTTTTAACATTCAAGAACAAAAACAGGAAAACAAGCAACAACAACAAATAAAAACAGTTGAAGTACATATTTATTGAACATGTTAAGTATGACACAGCTCTTGATGTAGGAGCTCTGATCATATAGTATAAAAAATTTAAAAAGTACAAATAACAAAGACAAGACATTCAAAACATTTAGAGTAAGAGAATAAAGCAGACTTCCTCATGGCAGTATCTCAGATTTTTTTTTCCATAAAACATTGTTTTCCCCACCAGATTTATCTTGTAGTTGAAAAATCATGCCTCAAAATGAGACTATTAAAAAAAGAAAAAGATCCCAATTATCGGGATGAATATGAAATTTTATTTTCTACCTTTAGGGTTTTCTGTTTTCTCACATATTCAAACAAATAATGTTGAAAAAATACATGTCCATATATTCATAAAGTACAAAATATGAAATTTACAGATTAAATGTAACAGTAAAAAAAAAAAAAAAAAGGCTATTGAGCCATTAACAGTTCAAATTGGCCACATGTATCTTCAAGTTATACTGAAATGCATACAGGTGACAGACAAGTGGATGCCTTATGAATCCCATTCTGCTTTACAGCTGGATTGTGCTACATGAAGTAAACATTCCTCATTAAATGAGGCAAGGAACGAAAATATGGAGACCAGATACAGTGGTCGGATGGAAGATGCTACATGTAAATGATCAGTACGTCCATTATGAAGTGCATGATATACTGATCCTGGAAAGGGAGGAGGGGAAGGAAAAAAGTCCTTTGGAAGGCTGCGGCTGTTGATAACCCCCCCACCAACCCTCAAGTCAAGCTCGCTTGAGCTTGTCGATGTGGAAGGTGAGTTTGAGGGCGGGCCCGAGCTTCAAACCCATGTATTTCATCATCATGTCACTGCGCAGCAACAGCAGGGCTTTACCATCAATCTCCTGTTAGAAAAACAACAAGGGATTCAGATTTTTTTTGTTTCTAACTTTTAAGTTGCACCCAAAAGTGTGTGGGTAAGGGAATATGGTGGTTTTAAGTAGATTTAAGTGACTACAAGGAAACATACGTGTTTTCTGAAAAGGTCAGCATGGGGAGCCAGCACTGGGTCAATATCTCTGATGTACTGCATGACTTCCTCTACAGTCCACAGGTTTGGATCCTGACCGCTAGGCCTGGGGCTTTCCCGGAAACTGCCTGAGCCTGAGAGCCAAAGCACAAAATGAAAATGAAAACAGTCTCTTATTGGGTTTATCATCTACTTTTATTGCCTTAACTTGCATTACTGTACCCGCGATATTTCGTAACAGACCACCAAAATCTCGCTAAGTTTTTGTTAGTAAAATAGATCCACACGGCATTTTTAAATATCGATAAATCAACACATGAAAAGGTCGCAATATTTCGGTGTATCGATATTTTTTCAGAGCCCTATTGATTATTGACTGACTCTTAAGGATAAAACAAAGGGCTTCAAGGCAGTTACAGAAAAAAAGCAAAACATTAACATGCAGATAAGAGTATTTACAAGCTGCGTTTTTAAAAAAAAAATTATCATTTAATACTGTCAACAAGAAATTTGACAAAAACCATAGAAAATAAAGCGAAGTATTTAATTTGCTCATGCAGAAAGATTGACAAAAATGAAAGTATAAAAACACACCAATGCAGACAGGCAACACGCACTGCCAACATCAGCAACCCTCCCTACCTGTGGAGTTGTTAAGATGCAGCAGTTTAGAGGGAGACCTGAGGCCAGGTACTCGTCCCAGAGAATTTGGGGAAAGAGGAATCTTCTTTAAGTGCTCTGGTGCTGCAACACTGTTTTCAATGAAGGACTCACCTGAGGACAAAACAGAAGCCAAATCATTAAGACGAAGTACTACACAGTTAATTACACAGTGCAAAAATAAGAAATGGGGCCTGCAGCTTAAAAAAAAAAAAAAAAAAGGGAGGGGGGGGGGGCACAGTGAAAACAGTATTTCAAAGTGATATGGCTCTTAAGATACAAAACATAATGGAGTGCTTTAAGTGTGTGTTATGGTCCTCGGTAAAAGTGCAAGGGCCTTTAATGGGGACATTAGCCTTTTATAGAAATCTCTTCAAATATTCCATTAACTTAATTAAAATCTAAGGAAATTGAAAGATGATTACATGATTAACCTCATGCCCCAAAACTTAATACCACTTGCTCCTAAGTCATGAACTACCTCCCCTTTCTATGATTATTTAAAGCTTTACTGGACAAGTCAGAGCAGCCAATTTTCAAAATGAAATGTTTTGCATAAAATGTGGTGCAGCGTTGGGACTTGGGAGACACTCGTGTATGAGTGGAAGCCTTAATCAGTGAATGCCTTGATTTCAGCACAAATCCAATTATTTCTAAAACACAAATACACAGAGGAAAATCGCAATTCAAAGGCCTTTAACAAAACATGACTTTAGCAGGGCACATATTTCATATTTAAAACCCATTTACTTGCTCTAGTTCAGTATAAATGCAGTGGTTCACATATAAAATGAGATCTCATTCATTATTAAAAGAAATAACACAGTGTCTCATTAGGGGCCTGCAAACAAGTCAAATATATAAAAGAAGAAGTTTATTTATTAGCCTGGCATACCATCAGTGGAGTGCCGGGGGATTTTTGTTGATTTCTGAGAAAGAGGGCCATTAAAGTCCTGAAGAAAGCGCTTGGTGCCTCGGCCTGGGCCCGTGGTCAAGCTGTCTCCAAAACTCTTCCTCTCTAAAGTGAACACATGGAGGTCAGACGGCATTTCATAAAACTAGAAGCTTTTTTGATACACAAAGCCACATGGAAGATGTGATTAAGATACAAAAGTGGACCAGATGTTACACACCACTGATAAAAAATAATAATAATAACAAGCTCATTGAATGTGTTGGCTAAAGATGCAAAGTGGACCAGATGTTATACACCTCTGATAAAAAAAAAAAAAAACACAAAAAAACAAGTTCACTGAGTGTGGTACCTTTAAACCAGAAATTCTTCAACCATGGCTGGTAGCCAAGCTAATGGGAACCCTGCCAGGCCAGATAACAAATCTGATGCCAAAATAACACCAAATAGCAGGTAATTGCCTAATAAACTACAGTCGTTAGCCCCTGAGCTGTGCTGTTCTCTAAATCTAAAAAAGTTATTGTTTTAGCCAAACATACTCATTAATAAACTTGTTTAAGTTCTCTGCTTTACTGGTGTAAATGTTGCAAAAGTTTCTCTTCTCCCTGCAACTCTTGTAAACCTTGTGAATAATGCAGCAGAATAGGACAGCTGGAAATGTTAAAAATAATCTTGCTTATTTTAATAATATTACTTATTTGATTACTGCAACTGCAAGAACAAACTCCCAACCAGTTTTCATCTAACAAAACCAAGGTTGGATGCAGACCTTAAATTTCTGAAAACCAGGCCTGAACATGTGCAGTTAGTTATGATGGCAGAGGTAGAAAGCAGAAGACGTTTCCTGTCATTAGTTACCGTATTAGTTATTAAGTTACTGATTGGCTGTAACGTCTACTCCATTGATTGGTTTTTGCGTTGATACATGTTTTTTTTAATTTAAAAATGTGTTTTTTTTTTTATTTTTAAGTTTTTATTTAATGGATTTATACATTTACTTAATGTAAAATGCTGACATAGCTGAAGACAATAATAAAATGATTGAATTATTCCAAGGATAAAACATTTCTTTCTAATAGAATAATGCTTTTGAAAAATAAAAATAATTGAACTGTGCTGTTAATCAAAAATGAAGTTAAATAACAAATAAGTCCTTGACAGCTTTCTACATCAAACCTGTTGATTTAAAGCTAGAGTTCTTCAGGAACAGCATCAATGATACTTAATTAATAATTATTTAAACAGAATGGAGCCTTCTGCTACACTACAACATACACATACTTCTTTATTTTCTTATGTTTCTTAGCTTTGAATGGTGTTTAAGGTGATAACACATCGTACTAATAAATAAATAAAAACAAATCTGGACCACTTTGTATTAAATGTTCAAATGACCCTTTCACATCATAGTCCACTCCTGCCGCTGGAGGCTAAAACAGAGCAAAGCGTGCAGATAAGACAGTAGAAACGAGCTGTCTCAAGTGTTATTATGACTTTAAAATGTCATCTTGTTGTAGGCCTGCATGATTTTGGCAAAAAAAAAAAAAACTAATTGCGATTTTTCTGACAAATATTTCTATTGCGATTTGATTTGCGATTTTTACATTTTGACAGTTTCAAATGCATAAAACTAAAATTATTAATAAAAGAAGTCATTACTTTTACAACACAGTCTTGCACATGTTGACACACACGAGAACAATATACAATAATCTTCTTTAAAAACTATAATGTGGCCAGCATCCTCTCATGGCTTCAGTCTGCTGTTGAACCTGAGAAATCTTTAATAAAACTACACAGCGATTGGGGTTGTTCAGTGTTTTGTGATTACTACAAAAGTGATTAATTATAGTTACTAATTCCTTCTCCAAAAAGTAACAGTGTTTATAATGGAGTTACAGCTTTGTAAAAATAAATAATTACTTGGAAAAGTAATTATTTAATCTCTGTGTTGAATTATTCCTGATAAAAGTGAATATCAGATCTCGCTAATGAATGAAATGGAAACTTAACAGAATAAATTACTAACAGAAAATATTGAACAGTCAGACTGATAGATGTCTGAGAGGAGCTTCAAGTCTACGTGGTTTTAACGGTTTTCAGCCAACATTTAGAAACACATAGTTTCTAAAACATTTTTCATCATGTTTGTGTCTTTTTCTGAAGGAAAACTCATGTTTGAGATTCCAGTTTATAATTCTTCCTGTTTTCTCTGGAGTCACCATTGCTGCATCTCTAGTGTGTGTGTGTGGTTGTGTGCACGTGTGTTCAGCTGCGCACTTCGAGTCGTGCTTGCTGACAATTCATCTTCATCAGTCAGTCATCGTCATCACTTGTTTGTTGCCGTTTTATAAACTGGATTCATACTTGTGCGCGTCTGTGTCAGGTTGGTGACGTCACTACCGCCGCTGGCCTGCAGGTCCGCAGAGGCTCCACACGAACATCTTCCAAACAGCAGTGCAGCCGGCAGTCTGGACAGTAATCACGTGAAGACTGCAACTCAAGAGTGCATGACGAGTGTGTCCAGGTGTAACCGTATCACTCCGCCTCCTCTTGTACAGTTTTCTTTTATTGCCATTATTCCCATCACTGTTACCGACTGCTCCTCTCCTGTTACTGTGGAAGTCTCTTCAGCCATTTTTATGTAGTTTATCAGTCACCATTAAACCATTTTGCTCTCAGCACTACGCGAGGTACACGTGCAGTGTTGTTTTAGCTGCTCACTGCAGCCAGCGTAGTGCATACAAGCTAATTTTCCATCCCCATTTCTGATTGGCCAGCAAGCCAGAAATGCGGGGCTCAACCATTTTGATTGGCGACAGGTTTGTCACTCAAAAAAAAAAAAAAAAAAAAACAGGCTCAGGAGCTTGGGTTATCGCAGTAGTTAAAATCTCAATATCAATGTGGTTAAAGTTAATCGTGCAACCCCATCTTGTTGTGTCTTTGGGTGGCAGAATAGGACGAACAATGTTTGTGGCAGTAAATTAAAAGTTTTTTGGATACCAGCGGACACCGGTGCTAAGAAAAAACGAAGACAATTATGGTTGAATGCAATAAGATGAAAAGACTGAACAGACACGATCATCAATAATGCTCGTGTGTTGCAGTTTAAATAGTCCCGCTGCTGTATGACTGCAACAAGACCCTTGTCAGCAAAACAAATTGAAAACTGCAAATATTTTATGCTTTTCCCTAAAAGTAATACAATGAATCATCATATAAACACAACAAAATGAGTGTAACAGCTACGGCATTGCAAGTATTTCTGTTAGCTTAAGCTTACCCAGCCATGCAGGTGCAGGTTGCTGTTAAAATGGGAATGTTTTACGACAACCTAGGTGTCCTACTTCCTCTTGCTTTGACCCGGCTCAGTCAAACTTTAGACGGCGGCACACGAAGATTGGGATGTAGACCGATGTATTTTATCATTAGAACGTGACCATTTCTGACACAGTTGTAAGCATCCAGCGAATTCCATGCTCTGAGCTTCTCTTTGCTGGACACACATGGTGTCTCGATTAGATGTCTGGCCGCTCCACCGTCAGCAGCCCAGAAGATCTTCATGCCTCCACTGTAAGATGTCTGGATCAGCCAGCCTGCTTCCATCTGCTAGCCCTAATTTACTTAAATAGCCGTCATCGTCCGTAGAATTAGTGTTTGTATGTATTCTGACAGTTTCCAGACTGAAATAATTCTTTAAAAACTCTCCATTGACAAAAATGCCACCAAAAATTGCTCGCTGCCGCTTGTCAACATAGCGCCAAGAGCTGCTTTTGCCTCCAGGCTAAGCCCCCCCGCCCACCAAACAGTGCTGTTACAGAGCTTTCGATACACAATACTGACACTTTACCTACATTATTAGGGTGTAATGTGAACAATGAGAAAAGCAGCTCTGACCTGTAGTGTATGAGTGACTGTCGTAGTGTAGAACCCCTCTGGCCACAGGCTGGCTACCAAACAGTGGATCACAGTGAAGATTGTGGCACAGTTTTTCCAGGAAGCGAAGGACATAAGTGACACTGCTGACTGTAGGAAGGGTCAGGGTGTGCTGCTGCTGGTCAAAAAAGGCTGGATGATACAAAGATGAATAAAAAAAAAGATTGGTATATCATCTCTTCCTGCTCAAGCTTTAAACTTTCACATATTCTCTTCTACGGTAAATGAGTTCAGCCCACACCTGAAATGACTTCACCTCCTTGTCCAGATTTGAGGCAGGAGAAGACTGTAGCCTGATTGTGGGCAGAGTCCACACAAGCCTGAACACACTGCTGAAGCACTGAAGATGCTCGGCCAGGACCAAAGTGGTCTGGGAGCTGCTGGACGCGCCGCTGGTCCAGATGTGGTCCCACCTTGCCGTACTTGTTTAAATATACACAAACTTTAGGGGAGAAAAACAAGTTGAGGTGGTTATATGACTTATTCATTCCCCCCTAAAATCCCCACTTTTCTACATGACCTTTGAACCTTCTCTGAAAGTATTAATCTTAAAGGCGGAATAGAAAATGTTTCTTTCAAAGTTTTTTGCAATATTCAATGAAACTGGGTTCACTGCCCGAAAAGGTGTGATTAATTAGAAGCTTTAAATATATAATATTATTATAAGTCAGCTGTAAAAGTAATGGGACTTACAAAACATCTGCCAATCATTTCTGCTCTCATCATGTGATTTATTTGTCTATTGTCCATCAATCACTCTAACTACTGTAGTAAGAGTGATTGACAGGCAATAGGCGAGAGTGCACCCATTACAGTAGATGGCTAACAATCATTCTGCTAGCAGTTAGCGATGTTCAAACAATGACATCTGTCTTGCCTTTGTGACATGATGGGAGAATCTGTACCTGCTGTCTGCTAGACGCCGGTGTCTGGACTTGGCTTGTGCATGTTGTCTGAAAGACGTGGCCGGGGAGGGAGCTGGGAATCTAGCTGGCTGGTCTTGCGCATGCTCTTATTCAAAAACTTGCTAACAGGCTCTGTTTTCTGAATTGCCACAAACATTTTCTATACTGTCTTTAAAACCCATACTTGTCAAGTTTCTCTGCTTGATCAAGCTGTGTGAGTGGACAGTCTAGAATTTTATTTCTGCTCCACTTTCTTATCAACTTACTAAACTTTTCTATGAATTATATGCACTAAAACAGCACAAAGTGATCAAATGGTCCAGTTTAAACATCCCAGACAAGAACAACATGTAACAGTGTGCATTATGTGGATGGTGTGTACCTGTGGGAGCTTGTAGTGCAGAATTGGGGATGGTAGCGTTGTCCAGGGGTACAGTGCTGGTGTCAGGCTCCGGAGTGCTGCTGGTGGGAGACGTGGGGACTGGATTAGGAACCACCCGTGGTTTTCTCTGTAAACAAGCACATACATATTGATATTTTACAGCATTTGGCAAAAAAATATAACTTCTGAATGTACATTTTTAATATTTGAATGGAAAACAAAAAAAAGTGTCTCCCTGTAATAAAACATGACAGGAGCCAGAAAAGAAAGATTAAATATAAGATCAAATGGAAAATTCTGCCACAAGTCTTCATTAATCTCCTGTTAGGACATTAGTACTGGAACATGAGTGCAGCTTCCTCCTTTGCCAACATGGATGTTGCCTGCATTTGTTGTGGACAACAATTTGTGCCTTTGAAATGGAAAACATTCACTCTGCTTTACATGAAAAATATTGACCATCACAATGGTTCTGATTCTAACACAAGACAATATGGAAAAAATTAATAAATCTTTTTTTTTACCTAACGGCTGTCATATTTACTCATATCCTGTCTGGTGTAACTGGTGTAACCAGGAAAGTAATGAAAACAACTGCTGTAGCATAAGTTTTATTGTTCAAATGATGATCATGTATGTCACTATGTTCTTGACAACTACCTTGCTGCCAGGCTTGGGCCCTCTCTTCTTTGGGATCTTGATTGGTTCCACCTGTGTCTGAGCCTGCTGCAGCGCTATCCTCTGTGCCCAGTTGGCAGGCAGTCTGCCTCTGCTTCTCCCCAGTCCAGTCACCGGCCGGCCTGGGCCAGCCATGGCCTCCTCCAACCAGCCAGACCTCTTTGCCCAGCCCAACTGTAAACAAAGTGCAAAGAAGAGGTGATACAGCAGTGCAACAATTGCTCACTATCAACATTATCTTACTAACCTGAAGAAATGTGGCTGTCGACATAAGTTACCTTAATAGTTTCTTGTTTTTAAACATCTGTTGTGTGTCACAGTGCTAAAATGGAGCAATTCTTTAGATTATTTTGCTATGAATATTATTAGCATATTTTAGCTGGCTTACAGTTGATGGTTACCTGCTGCCTGTGCAGATGTGATGTGTACAAGCTGTAGTGCATGCTCTACTGCTTCTAAGTTGGATGCCGGAGGGCAAATCTTCTAAATCAACAGTTCATGCACTTGATTTGCCCCAAAATGATTCATAAATATACAAGTTACCATTCAGTGAAGTCGATACCAATTGTTAAGTAATGACCACACTGGTGCAACATCAGTGCACACAATTCTAGTTTTGGAAATTTTTGTTATTGGTATTTTATTTATATACAACAGAACAATCAGAGTTCCATCTCTAACTGTGCGAAACAAATCTGTCAGTTGGATATCTCAAAACTTAGGTATATAAAACCCAAACTGTCTGCATGGTTTGACACAGTTAGATAGGAACATACACCATTTGGTTTAGCTAACTCGGGAATGAAGGCAATTGTGTGTACCAGATGGTGTTTCTGAGCCAGTTCATGCCCACCTTACTGCCAGGCTTGGGTCCCCGCTTCTTGGGGATCTTGATGGGCTCCAGGCTTTTGCCTGGCTGGATGCTCTGTGCTCCCAACACAGAAGTCTTCTGACTCCAGGGCCCTGATACTTTGGTTTTCCTACGTCCTGGCTTACGCCCTCTCTGACCTGGAGGTCTGCCCACTGTGGGGGTGGGATTCATGGCTGGGCTCTCAACACTTCCTTCTGTCAGTGCTCCAAGGCTCTTAGGCAACACCACTGAATGGGAAAAGATGGATAGATATAAAAAGCAAGAGTTGAAAAACATTTCCTCACCAATACGTTTTTAATCTGATACCTAGACCTTTTGTGCTTACACCAGACACATAACCTGAATAATAAATATTTGTTAATCTAAAGTCGTATCACCAAACACCTGCTCTGTAACACACACCACATTCCCACACAGCAGAATGAGTCATGAGTCATACACACAAACACTTAAAAAGGCTTTGTCCTGTTGGCTGCTTTGCCCTCAGATGACTCATGCAGCAGAAAACTGAGAAACAAGCAGAGTCGTTTACAAGCGTTACATGCAAATTGCTTATGATACACCAAACTTCTGTCTTCCATGTCTTTTACCTGACTGACAACCTTATAGTTTGTGAAAAGTTGTACATTTTCTTGAGGCAGACATCTTCATATATTTTAAAAGACCTGCACCAGGTTTGGGTTTAAATTAGGGATGTCCCGATACTGATGCCAGGATTGGTACTCAGTCTGATACTGGCCTATTTTGCTGTACTCGTATTCGTCAAATACACGCTCCCGACAGCACCCAATACCGGACGTCACATGACTCGCTGCGTTTTCGTCGCCATGCTGACAGAAAAATAATTTTTAATAGGCTATGAGTGGCGGCGGCTTTGAGTTTACATCTTTTTTTTTCAAATTAGAAGACACTTCATTACACGAGGATAGAAAATATATCTGGCCTGTATCATGTCCAAGGGATACCTTTCAAAATGTTGGTGGCAGTCAGAGCGGACCTTTTTTCCCTCTCTCCCTCCCTCCCACCGGACCTACGGTTCCCCAACATACATACATACATACAGTTTCGAACATTTCATTCAGGATTCACTTTGTCTGTGGTAAGTTTCCTGTTATTTCTGTTTCCTATGCTTTCCAATTTAATGTTTGCTAAGCTGGTATGAGTTTCAATATGTAAAATTATGATGATTCATTGCTAAAACACAGCAAACTGCAGCTGCATCAGAGGCTGTTTATGAGCTTCTAACCATTTATTGGAAACGTATTTATTTTATTTCTTACAGTCACTGATGGAGCCCAGTAAGCCTGCAGGCTGCTTTCACGTCGATGCACCGTCACAAACATGATCTGACCCGACCCAGACCCACTGGTGGAAACGGGGCTTAATATACTTGGCAAAAGCAGAATGTTTACGATGTTTTAATGTTTAATCTTGTTTTTAGAGTATGTCTTCTATTTCTTATTTAGTAGATGAATCTCAAAATTATTTAATACAAATGCATATTAAGTTAATTTATCTCACTGATTCTATCTATCTAAGTTAATTTAACTCACAAATTCTATTCATCACACCCAATTTTAGCAGTAAAACATGTTTCAAGACATTTCAGCACCATTTCACATACATATGTCCTTAGGAAAAAATATCTAAACTCCAGAAATGAGAGAAATACCTGAAAAAGAGTTGTGAGACAATAATTTCAAGCCCCTTATTAAGTGACAAAAACCTCAAAACTAGCCTCTCAATACTTCTTTTCAGTGTCGTTTCTATCTTACTTTCAGTGTTTTCATTGCTCATGTTGAGACAGCTCATTTTTGCAGTATGGATGAGAATCTTCCAATTGTTAAGTTTACATGAAGCATTCTTATTTTGATCAGGCTTTCTGAATACTTGTCCACATGTTAACATGGCCACTGTCAATTCACCACATCGTGTTTTACACTGACTGCCCATATTTAATCAGTATTACTGTGGATGATGTCCACACGCCTTCTCTTTTCAAATATGTTTTGGTGAATGGACATTTCAGTAAAAACTGACGTCATTTTGTTCTTGCTTCTCGCAGAGTATGTAGCTAGCTTTAGAGCAAAGCAACAGTCTGGAAATGCTTTAGGTGACCTCGAGATGACACAGCCGTAATGTGCTGCTCTTCAGTCACAAGCTCCGACTCATTTATCTATCTCACACAAAGAACAGAAAAATGTGGAAAAAGAGCAGCTTTTTTGGAAACTCAGCTGTATTAATATGCACTTGAAGCTTAACCATTTTAACAAAAAGATTTTAAAGCTTTTGTGGCATGCTCAGTCTAGTTGAGTGTTTATATGAAAGAATAACAAAACTTTCAACCATATCTGGGTATGTGAGAATGATTTTGAGAGCTTTGATAACGTGTGATTAAGGTCAAGAAAAAACTTTTGAACACATTTAACCTCTTTTAAAACCAACACTGTTTCTGTTTAGTTTTGCCTTGGTTTTTTTTTTTTTTTTTTTTGTCATCTAAACATGCTCAGTATCCTGAGGGCAACACAGATATTAAGAACTACGGTTACATTTAATGTTTACGTCCTCTCAGGGAATAAGTCTATAAATACAGCATGAAGGGGGGTGTTACATTGGATAGTACAATCTATACTGGACCACAGTTTCTGACAGGCACAATTTTCAGAGCTAGACTCTTTTAAATCAAAGAACTGGACCACAAACATCAGAAGTGCACAGTGGGGAAGAAGTGAACTCCCAGCTGCAGTGGTAAAAAAAATAAAAATAAAAATAAACTGCATCTGTCTTTATTTCAATTTTTTGTCATTAGAGCTTTCATTGAAAATGTTGCAGTCAAAATGTGTATTTACTAAAGGATATGTGGTATGGTTTGGTTGCTGTACTTGTGAAGTATTTGCTTAACTTTTTTTTTTTTTTTTTAAGTTTGTGGTAACAGCAATAAAGAATAAAGAAAACTCTCAAAATCTCAGTTCTCTGATCTGATCTATTTGTCATTGCCCGTCTAGCTAAAATCTTCCATTTGAACTGTAACAGCTGGGCACTGCTAAAAAAAAATTCTATCCATGCCCAGAGGTAACTATTAAAAACAGGACAAAAAGAACACGTAGAAGAAACAGATTTCTTTGTGTCTACTTTTCAGCCCCTGCTGGCTAGAATACAAACAAGAAATGTACAAACACCTTTTTAGTCTCAGAATTAAACCCAAATATAGACACTAACTGCAGACAGCTGTGAGACAGACGTGAAATTTATCTCCTAAACTCCCTTCCAAGAACACACACCCTTCATTTCTTGATGGCGAGCATTTCAGAAATCTCGTCAACCACTGAAGGAACAAGCACATGGTAGAAACATTAAGAAGGCCTATACTAAACATACAAAAAGAAGCATGCAAACTGCGTACTTTACAAAATCCATCAGAGTTGGCAAAATGTCAAGAATGTGTGCATGCAAAAACAACCGCACAGAAAAAGGAACCACAGTAAAGTCGGGATATCTGGCTTTGAATGCACCTGCAAGCCTAGAAACACACACACACACACACACACACAATGAACAAGCTAAAATGCATTCACCCTGGATCAACCTGAAACATATTTATAAAAGGTGCAGCCACATTCATTAACGGAGGTTCTGGCCTGTAGGGCTGTATTTATTAAACCCTTTCATACAGGCACAGCAATCAATGCAAACCTCAGTCTGCTACTACTTCTCATGAGGGAGTCAGTACGGCTCAGAAAAAACACTACACCTGATTGATTGTACACGAATCGGACGAATCCTTGATAACATGTTTAAAAGGCATAAAGAGCTTCGGGTTACAATCAATTGCAGCTCTTGTAAATACAGGCAAACAAAAGCGTAACAAGCAAACCCTTGTATTTCCCCTCTCCCTTGAGTGCACCGAGTTCATTGAGTTCACGAAGCCACCACTGCCAGCTTCATATTACGACAACGTAACTTCCACAGAGCTTTTTCATCTATCGCTCCAGGACTGCTTTTTGTAATTTCATTAAATTTTACTCACCCTTTTGCTCAAGGAAAAGTCAAAGAAATGTGCAGCAGTCTGCTCAGCTGTCCTCAGATTCACCCTCTTCTCCTGTCCTTTCCTCTTCTCCCACTCTTCCTCTGAATTGCTCCTCCTTTCTTTATTTTACCATCCTTCTCTTCTTCTCTCTCCTCCCACCATCCACTGTCAATGTAAACAGTCCACCTTTCACAGCAGACGTCTGTCTTTTCTCTTCGTCTCTATCCCCTGCCTTAATGCAATTCTTTCCAAGGTGTCTAATCAGTCTCTAGTAGTCAGGGTGCTGCAGAGAGGCCTGTGGAGGGGCACCCAAGCTCGTTTCAACCACGTCACTGCCCCACTCTGCCAACTGGGCGAGTGCCAGACCTTCATAAAACACTAGCAAGCTACAAAGACAAGTCCTGCCTCCCCATTTCCCTCCTTCCTTTCACTCCTTAATATGCTGTGAATTCTACGGATGAGGACATCCGACCTTGTGCCTGATGACCTTTTTATCCATTTCTTCCTTTAAAGTTTTTTGTTTTAACAAATGGGTTTATTCACATTCCAAATCCTTCCATTGATTCATGGATTATGCAAAAACATTCAGCATAGCTCCAACTTTGTAAATGCTACAGCTTTAGGAACCAGGGACAGACTTATTGGCTACATCTAAAGAACAAATTAAAAAAAATTTCCCACAAACTTCACTGTCAGATCTATTTTAAACATAGTCCTTGAGATGAAAAGCAGAACCACACGCATGCTGACTTAAACATTGCCCAAACCAGATGGATGCATATGTGGAGAGCTAGTTTGGGATACGCAGAAGAAAAAAATAAAAATCTCTAAAAACAAAGAGGTAAGAATTAAAATCCAGTTAATCACACTTCTGGTTTTAAGCTCGAGGAAACTAGGCAGTAAACATCATTATAACATTTCATCACAGTGTAATTAAACCCTCCTTCTACTGTGTTCAGGACTTCAGTGATGAGAAACTGAAGTTTAACTTAAACTTAGGCCGTGTCCAAATTTGGGGGCTACGTCCTTCCAAGGCCAGATCTGAAGACCGCTTACGTCACAGCGATGCAACCAAGGCTGTCCAGATTCAAAAGCTCCTTCAAGTGCAGCCTACAAATGTGGCCTCATTTTTCACAGATTTTAAGGAGGGTCCGATGTATCCTTCATGGCTAATCCTATTCCAAGATGCATTGCAGGCCGAACGGGACATTTTACAGGAGAGGTGTCTAAATTTAAGAGACTTTTTTAATTAAATTATTATATGATTTTATTATTGTGTATAAGTTAATATTATGGTCTTTCCTTTGCTATTGTCCATGAAATTAGCTAAAGTTAGCATGAGGCTCTTGAAATCTTGTAAACTTTACAAAACAAATTCACCTGGACTTGATTTTCTCTCAGCCGGAGTAATAAAAAGTGCCACTGATGACGGTGAAGCTACTCTAACTCCTCTAAAATGAGCAGAACAATGGTAAGGCTGATATTTTGGAGCTTCATTTTGCTTCTGTTTAGTGCCGTCACAGTTGCTAGGAGACAAGAGAAATGCAGATGAGGCTAGACTGTCCAAATTTAACTGCGTTGTCACTTCCGCCTTACGTGGTCAAAGAGGGACCCGGCCTACATAGACCGGGTAGGGCTCCTCCTTCGAAGGTCATAGCCCTCAAATTTGGACACAGACCATCTTTTCATAGTTATGGGCCACAGTTTCTGTTATTAACTAAAGTTATTTGAAGTTATTTGCCAAAAAATTAGATAGAAATGAATACTAAATGAGAATAATGAGAATAAATTAATACTAAAGCACACAAATAAAATTATCTGTACCACTGCCCAATCAAAACTTCCCACCATTAGGGTTCAGACCTTTGCTGCCAGGAGGCTGAAGGTTGTCTCCAGTTAGGGCACACCAGCCAACCGGGAAGATGTCACGAGAGTCATAACGGCAGTAGTAATCAAAGGCTCCACGCCATCCATCAAAGGTGACCAGCACCTCGACACCACGCAGTGCACCTACTGTGGCCGGGCAGATAAAGTGAGGATTTTTCCGGTCTATCGCCTCCAGCTTCATGCCAACCTGGAAAGAGTTCTGCTCTGGAGCGGGAGGCTCCTGCTGGGGAATATGGAAAAAGACAGAGAAAATGGGGTCAGGTATAGATGTTGGTGAAGTATCTGAGCATTTATTTGCACCAGGGACATACTGTAGGATAAAAAGTTGAACAAATACTGGTTAAGTTTTGCTAAGTAAATTGTTTCCTTATTGTACAATTCTCTGGGACAATTTTTGTCATCTCATTCTAATATGAGCAACAAATGTAAATAACCACAATGGTTTGCTCTCTGAGAGAGGTCAGTATTTTTTCCCCTTTTGTTGAGCTCGTGAGCCTTTTACAGGTACCTTGTGAAAAATGCGAGAAGGAGCCATTTCAGCACCATTAAGTGTTTTCAGCAGGAACATTGGCCAGGAGGATGCATTGAGACGGAAACCTGAAGAAAAGGATTATTCAAAGAAAGTCTAAATGAGACCACAGTGTCGGTAATGTAAACAAACAGTAAAAAACAAAACAGAAAAAATAACTCAATTAGCAAATCAGATGAACATAAACGGACATTTTGATACCAACCCGTCATTACTAAGCATCGGATGCTAACCCGATGCTGGCAGTATTGTTTAGGTTCCAACCTCAAAATGTGAATATATGCTGCTTGTTTTTGTTTTATGTTGCTGGGTGTAAATATCCTTCCAATTTGGCGACTGTTCAACAACACATTAGAATTCATCGCTTCAATTTAAAGGTTGAATATGGAACATTTTTTATAAAGTTTTTTTGAAAAATATTCGGGTATTTGGAGGGTGAGAATGAAAATGCATTTAAAAAAATTATGTTTGCCTAAATTATTATAAAATAAATTTCGGGTTTGACGATGGTATTATGTTTACATCTACAAGCCAAAACATGCCGCCTTTGCAGGTTGCCAGATGCCATCTCTGTGTGGCAACAGTATGTTGGGCACAGTTATGCTGGCACAGGGGGAAACAGTGGAGTCGGCGAGTCAAGCAGCTGCTTCAGAGCCCCAGAGATATTGTTATCTGTTTCTGAAGAGGAGTGACCTGAGAAGAGCGAAAACTGGAGAAAATTTAGGTGAAGACTACACTAAATGGACCCACGTAATCGTTTTCCTTGGCAGCAAAACACAGAAATGGCTACTTTTCTCCTGGATCGGTAAGCTAACTTGTGTGCTAACGTGGCTAATGTTAGCTGTCAGTTATGAACTCCTCTGCATTACTTGTTGGACATGCTGCAGGCTGTTGGTCACTTGCGTATCGGCAGCGAGCCTGGCATCCCAGCGGCTGGAGTTGTTTTTCTGCCGTTGCAACTACAACCTAGACACACGTGATGTCGCTGTTCTGTCCGTGTTCCATATTCAACCTTTAAGAAATCATTAACATTTTTTTTCCAATGTTGTTTGTCCTCATATGGATTTTCTTTAAAAGAACTATTAAAAAAATACCCTTCAAATTCATCACTTTGTTAAAAAAATCATTAATTGGCAGGACTAAAATACCAAACTCAATGATAATTTGCCCATGGACATTGAATACAGAAAAGATCTTGGTAGTGTCACAAGAAACTTGTGCATTAATATACTACTATTCTCAGTCAGCCACTGCCCTCTAGAGGACAATATTATTTTACAAATTTAAATCTGCTGATAAGAAGAAGATTTTGAGGTATTGCAAAGTCACCAAACATGCAAAAGGGCGTAGTTTTTTTCCCTTATAGTACACGAGTCTGTGTTCTTACCCAGAGGTGGCTGCAGCATGCCTCCATTCTTTTCACAGCTGCCTATAGGCTGGATCTCTGAGGAATCCACCAAGCGCCAGAAGTCGTTCTTATTGTCAGACCCGTCCAAGCGCAGCCGGAGCCGTGATCCCGTCAGGCCCACCACTGTGGCAATGCAGGTGGACGTGGTGTTCCGTGGGTCCTGGGCCTCCAGCTTCATGCCTGCCTTGAACTCATTAACTGGAGGCGTAAGGCTCTATGGTGATAAGACAGGTAGTTGAAGAGGTTCAAAGAAACATATCAGAAGGGGGAGGGGGTAGCTTATGTTTTAATGATGACTGAGACTGTGCAAAGACAGCTCACTCTATTCACCTGTTTGAAACATGAAGAAGGAGCAGCAACTGCACCTGTCTCTTTCAGATATTTCTCCCAACTAAAGTGCCCTGCAGAAGAATGGAAAGAGTTCAAAATGTGGCGCTAAGATATAATTTCCTTGACAAGCATGTTGAACAATGTATGAAATCTGAATCATTTTTATGTCAAACAAAAAGACATTGACCTTTTTGAGCCAAAACATGTAACTACTATGGTTACTATATTGAGTTTACCCTGATACTGCGAGGGCACCCGAGAGGGACGCCCACTCCTGGCATGCTTCATCCTTCGGCCATCTTTCCACTCTATAGCTGAAAGGAGTCAAAAAAGACACAATAAGCTTTCAACTATGAGTAATTACTAATTTTCTTGCATTAAGTACTTAATGAAAAGATAACTTGTTTTTTTCAACCTAGACCTTTTTTCTAGGAATTTGTCTGTGCATTCCTCCCACACCACTTACTCCCATTACATGGATACACGCAGATCGATGACTAATCTAAATATCGCCCCAAGGAGTCAGAGTGAGGCAAAAATTTTACTGGTGAGTAAATGCATGCATAAATTAGAAGTAAGGTCCAGGATGAAAAAAAAAACAACCTTAAGTCATCCTTTAAGCAATCACAACTCAAATTAATAAACGGGTTGAGTTGGAGCATCATGTTTGCTTTACTTAAAAATGTGCTACAACAATTCAGAAAGAGAGATGAGAGACAGAGAAGGGGGTAAATTATCAGTCTAAAACTTTTACCTTTCTGTGGCACAGGCTTCCTCATGCTCCAACAATTCTGACCGACCAAAATCACAAAAGTGGCATCTACTCTGTAGACAAAAGAAAAAAGAAAACATATACAAACACAATGTTACAGATTTGTTAATTATACCAATGAGTTGAAAATGTGTAATGATCTTTACTTTCAGTCATCATATTTAAAAAATACCACACGTCAACTTGAGGTTTAGAGAAAAGTGTCCAACTAAGATGACAACTTAAAAAGTTACATCTTGACATTCTTAACCTTTCAAATATATGACGGAGCTTTGACTCGCATGTGTGTCACATCCTCAGTGGATGCTGTTGTCCCTCTTCTGACCTAGAAGTGTCTTTTAGATGCTGGCATACAGTAGGTTTGACACCCTTTCGTGTCAAATGTCGATATTAAAGTCTTGTGACATATCTGTATAACCCAATCGTAGTACTTCAACCTCTGAACCATGTTTGGTGGAGCGTATGTGTCTCCCCGCTTCACCTTGGCCTTGTCTCTGAGTGCTTGACGCCTTTTACTTCTGGGAAAATTTTAAGTGGATCTTAGTTCTGGAATATGGTGGTAGTGGAGGCTGATGGGCTTTTAAAAGCTTTTGATTGAATCTTCAGTAAGTGTGTGGTTAATCTCATCCATTTTTATTCTCCATGTTTTTCCCGATGTCTCAAAAGTTAAATGGTAGAATTGAGTGATATCTAATTAAATACAGTTTTTTACTCAAAGTTATGAAAGTCTTACTGTTATGCACATCATAATATAAGATGTTACCACAGAGCTACAGTGAACATCTTATACTGTAGACCACAGCTTCGTTCATAACATCTGTAGCTTAGGGATGGGCGATATGGACTAAAAAATGTATCACGATAATTTCTCTTATTTATCACGGTAACAATAAATGATGATAAAAGCTATCAGCAAAATATTTTGTATTATAAATCTGTCACTAAATTCTGTCTTGAAAACCCTACAAAATACCAGAAGCCACTATATCAATTACGTTCAAGTAGTACAACTGTATTGCAAAACTGTAGTGACACCAATCAAACAAATCTGAAATATGAGAGACCAAATGCCACATTTATTCAAACGATGCAAACATCAAAACTAACTTTGCTTATTAAAAAAAACAAAGTAAAACACAACCTGGTAAATTGTCATCTCACGATAAAAATGATAAATTCAAATTGTTATTGTGGGGAATTTCTTTGACGATATATCGCACACGATAAAATATCGCCCATCCCTACTGTAGCTATCCTCTTAAAATGAAGCCCAACATGTATTTGAGTTCATATGGGTTGGGGATCAAAAATGTTGCATGGTTAAAAATCAAAACAAAAGGTAGAAGACTTTTTACCTAAGAAGTATTAATATCAGTAAGAAAACAGGCATTTGGGCAAAAGCTTAGACTACCAAACAAATTGTTTATTTCACAATCTGTGTTTGTTAAACCCTGGCCCTGTCTCCTCATGTCAACCAGGCAGCCATAAAAGACACACGGAGCAAGTTCAGCAAGAGACAGAAGATCGTTTCAAATATGTGCTGCATATGGATTTCATTTACCATTTCAAGTTACATCAGGATGTGTCATAGCACTTCCATGTGCTAACTGCACACATAGAGAATTAAAAACAAATGGAAGTGAGAACATATCAGGAAGGCCTCAGATTGTAAATAAAGACAGCACAATTGTGAATATTGCGAAAGTAATGAATTCAATTCTTCATGTTCATGAAAGTTCAGATATTCCAAAGGTAAAACTGTTACTGTCATTTCACACAGTTTTACTAAACTGATTTATAAATTAATTTACAACATTACGGTTAAAAAAAAATCTGATTATAAAAATCAATGCACTAATGTTTTGAAGATTTTAAGCTATCAGTCAGTACATAAGTGAGACAAGCATAAAATTTTAAGGCTCTATCAGTGACCTCTGTTGCTGTTACCCAAACCTTTGCCAATCAGCATCACTGACATCCAATAACAGGGTCACTGGGTCAAACTAATGATAAATGACATATTAATTTAACCTCAAACTTTGAACTTAGAGTTTGGAATCCATCAATTCAAGACATTTACTAAATGTTTGCAAAAGCTTTACATGCAGGGTGATTGGGGAAGAGGTTCCAGTTATTACACAGACACACAGTGAGAGCAGTTAACCATCAGCCAAGTATTTGAATTTGTCGAGGAAAACGATCATTGCCTTATTAGAAAAACGCTGTCACTCATTAACCAAGACAGATCGGAAGATCATAATAAACCAGTGATGACACAGGATCTATAGTGGAGCATGAATTAGATAACGGGTTGCTCTCATACGTCCTTACCTTAAAACTTCATAACCGTTTCGCAGGGATCCTCCTCTTCGGATGATTTCTCTTTCAATAGAAGTGCGCCTTTTTCCTACGCCAAGGGGGATGGCGTCCAAATTAAAGCAACCCGCTCCCTGTTTTCAAATCTGAAAAGTGACAGGAAGACCTGGCATTAGATACACCTTCCTCCTGTTACCTTTGTGAGAAGTCGTTATGTTTTTCACTTGCCTAGGCACTACATGAGACCTGTTTCTATTTATTGACAAAACATTGCAGGTCACGTTGGCGAAATTTCTTGCGGTCCATTCATAACACAAAGCCAACACATGGAGTCTCCCTCCGCCCCCTCTGCTATATTTGCATGATATTTATTTACTTGACAGTCGCGCCTACTATGTTTTTGCAGGGTTATAACGGAATTAACGGCGCCCCAAAACTCTATCAAAACATAAAACATACCACATGCCCGCAGTCTGTACACTCCTCACATCCAGCATGCTACGCTTCACACCTACTCAGACATGCCCACTTCTCTAGATGCTAACTTAGCATGCTAGGTGGCTCGCTAGCTCGTTGACCTCATTACAAATATTAGCATTAGCAAAACGGGAGCACAGCCGCACACTGACTTCAGCTAGCGGTAATCTTGGCTCAAGCTGGAGCCAAACCTAAAATGAGACGTTGCTCGGTGTATCCGAGGATGTTTACCTTGCTTTGTAACGTGTGTATTTGTTTCTGATGTGGGTTTAGCGCTTGTCCGCCATTTTTTCAACATGATAAGGAGGGGTTGAGGAGGGCTGTTTTGCCAACATTTCTTGTTGGACAGTCAGGCAGGCGGGCACGACAGACTGAAGGAAAACGTGCGGGAAAACGACGGCCACTAGCGGCCAGAAGGTGGTATGACATATAAAAGAAATTTATTCAGTCGTCCTCAAAATTATTCATACCATCCAATAAAAGAAAATGCTCAATTAACAATAGTAATTCAAATTGAAGGAAACTGAAGAAACTGATAACAAATTAAAAATTACAAAATTATAATTTAGTGAAATAAAATATTTATTTTGAATTTTGGTCGGAAATAATAATAATAATAAAAACCAAACAAAACTGTCCCAGACACATAAGAGCACCTTTCCCATGAACAATGGGCCAAAATACTTGTCAACAGGTGTAGATGTCTTATTGAACATTAAGAAAAACCTGGTTGATGAGATATATGAACATATGAATGTACACATATATATATATATATATATATATATATATATATATATATATATATATATATATATATTATAAATATATATATATATATATATATATATATATATAAATATATGTGTGTGTGTGTGTGTGTGTGTGTGTGTGTGTGTGTGCGATTTTCTTAAAGAAAAGAAATTAATCTCAGCATAAGCGAAATCAATTGTAACAACATTTTATTCCAGTAGCTTGTCCTGTATGACACAAGTACAAAAATTTAAAAAGAAAATGCAAAAAATAAAAAAATGGAGAAATATAAATATAAATCAGTGACTCAAATTGAAGATGAAGTATGAACAGATAGGGTAATTAACCCAAAATAAAATTAAAGAGGTGAAAACTGAACCAACAATAATAATAATAAAAAAAAAACTTCACATTTTATACATTTATCATAGCATACAAAGAATGTATTTGTTTATTTTAACAGATTTACTACATCCTTCTTTTTTTTTATTTGGGATGCTCCCACCTCCATAATCCCACATAGTCTTTCACGGCTGTAATCTGTTGGTAAGCTAATCAAACATGCATACAATTCTCCCTTTCTGAATAAATGGTATATTTATGTGTCTACATACAGCATGATCCATTTATATTTATCTATTTATTTATTTGCTCATAATTAGAAATGTTGTTAATGTTTGTTTTACATTATTCCCTGGACCATTTGCAAAAACATTTAGGCCAGGAAACTAATCAATCTCATGTGGTTTAACACAATTTAATTTTTCATTATAACCATGTTGGCATGTTTCAGTAATGTGCTAAGCTAATTGGTTTTGCCCTTGTAAACGCGACATGATCATTTTAATGGAAAATACTGATAAAGAAGTGAGTGATTTTCATCTACTGATTTAAACAACTATTTTTCAAATAAATCTAATGTCTTGTATGAGTATTTTGACAGATTTGGGCCACATTTGATTAACCAAATAAATAAGTAAATAAATACTTAAAATACTTAGTGGCATTTTTATTTTCAACAGTTTCTATGTAAAGAGTGCTTTATGTCCTGTAATACAGCTTTTAATATCTACCCTGTTTGGAATGACAAAAAAAATGTCCTTTTATCACACTGTTAACAAACAAGGTCATTAACTGATTACAAGAATATTCAGATAATAAGAGTGCCACACAAAAAAGACTTGCTCTAGTTTAATTCAAATTTGACTAATTTGGGGTTTTTGTGGGGTATTTGTCTTGAGTGAAAAATTTAAACAATTTTATTATAAATTCAATGGGCTTTATGCACAACTCCACTACTTCCTGAATTTCAGCACCTTTGTTTCCTGTATTTCATTACTGGGCAAACTGATTAATCCAGGTGGAGTTGTGCATATAGCCCATAGCCTACTTATTAAAAACTAATTGTTTAAATACAAGATTATTTGAGGCAAGCCCACCGTCTTCCTCCAATAGAAAAATTTTATTCTTCAAACATAAAATCTGTCTTCTAAAAAATGAAATCAGAAAAAAATTATATGTGAAATGCAGTAGTACAAAAATAGCAGGGTATCTGCAAAGATATTCCAGATAAATTGAAACGGTGTGAAAATTAGAAATAGAGGCCATTTGGTAATATCATGCCAATTAGGTCAGGGTAGCAACTGTAACTATGTGATTTGGAGAGACACCCAGCGGTTCAATTGTGTGTAATGGTCACCTGGCAGCCCTGCTAATGCCCATTTCAGCCTACGCTGGGCAGGCCATGGCCTATTGGCCCCCTGCGCACCAGGCAATTATGTTTGGTTTCACACGGTGAAAAGGGTTAATTGGCAGCGCCCACGTGCCTCCTTGGACCTGTTTCACGCTTGTCAGCCTTCATCGCATCAAAGGAAGCCTCAGTCCACCAGGCGCCAATATTAAAACAAACACACACACACATTCACACACACATCTCAAAGCAAATTTTACACTTTCATGAATGTAGAGGAATAAAACACGGGAACTCTGTATATACGCATACTTACAGAAACACATTTACACCTAAATAGTGTAATGATTTACCAAGATCATGCAAAAACAGAAGCATGTCCACACTTGCACTGGGTGATCATGCAAATTGTATTTTAAATGATCCTAGCTAGTATCACTAGGGGTCAGTGTTGGCCTTTACAAGGAAGGGCAGCACCATTCTGTAGCTCTTCTTCCCTCTCTCTCATCATAATGCATCAGGACTTTCCTTTGAGTACAGCGTAATACGTTTAAGTACCATCTCTTTCACTCAGCTATCATTTTTTTTATTTGTTTAATTTTTATTCCAAATTGTTTTGGACATTAAATATTTTTCTTTGATTTGTAAAGGTATGTGGTGTCTTTTATAAATAAATTTATGTGAAATATGATTGAAAAATAAATCAAATTCTGTGTTCTCTGCCTTTGTTGGATTTATTTATAGGAAATCAAGTGTGGCCAAGTCATGCCTACTGTATATTATGCACTTGTTTGATTGTAAGAGTCTCCATGTGGTTCTTGTTCTTTATTAAGAAAGCTTCAACCACTGAGCCACCGGCAGTCTATGAAAGTCCATTAGCCATTATACAAGCTTGTTTGACTAGCAAATAACAACAGTGACAATGTTTTCCACTCAACAGTCTGCTGTCTATAAACCTCACTTTCTTCAGTTTAACAAATTGGCCACACATCATGTTTGTTCAGACTGCAACTTTGTTTTGGAAGATATTTTTTATGAAGGAGTGAAGCAAGTCTTCAGGTTGGTAAAAAAAAAAAAAAAAAAAATCTGTTTTTACAATATGGATTAAAATTTATGGCCAAAATCTTCAATGATCCAATAAAATCACAATTAACACAAAGCACTGTAGAGGAAAGTAAGAAAATTAAAGGCCTGTATGTGATTCTGTTGCACATGATAAAGACGAGCTTTTGATAAAGATATTTAAGACAAGATGACCTGAGCTTATTTTCCATACTATATCTGAATGAAAACACTTAACAAAGGCCACAATAATTTGATTATACCCACTCAAATAGATGTAAATCCTCTATGGAAATACTTTTTGATTTCCAGATCCATAAACCTATGATTGCTGTCATCAAAATAACTTTCAGAGGTAACAACTTGTCAGCAAAGCTCTGCAGTTACATACACTTTGCATCTTCAAGGCATTGCTGTTATCAACATGGGAAAGTATTTGCCTCTTTCTTTTGACAGCAGTATCAGTTCTT
The DNA here is from genome assembly GCA_023101725.1 of Atherinomorus stipes. Lineage (NCBI taxonomy): Eukaryota > Metazoa > Chordata > Actinopteri > Atheriniformes > Atherinidae > Atherinomorus > Atherinomorus stipes. The sequence continues at coordinate 1,618,624 of JALJCO010014492.1, forward strand.
AGTCTGTGATCTCTTAGTATTGCTCTTTTCATGTTATCACACTAAGTGAATTTGGCTGTCATCACTGGCAATGAGTTCTTGGATTTCCCGACATGTTGCTGTAGGTGTCCAGCAGCCAATGGCATGGCTCCACCATCCTGGCCTGTTTCTGCACATACAGACAGAACAGCGAAGATTTTTTTTCCCACCGTGTCTTCTTGTTACTTTCAGCACTTTGGCACGCTCCAGCAAAGTCACCCCTCTCGCACATAAATGCCTACACACACACACACACACACATAGTGAGAGGCAGACTGTGTGCGTTCCCTCCCAACTCAGCCTCAGAGGACTCGTGTCCCCATCTTCTTTTTCAGATGAGAACATGCATGTACGCAAACACACACAGAGTTCTGATACACATTTCCCATCTCTGCTGGCATCCTGGGAGGAACATGCAAGAGAGATAGCGAGAGCATATGTTGGATAGACGTTAGTTGGGGGGGGGGTTATTTCTCTTTGGATGTTGTCTTACAAGCTCTGACGGCATGGCGCAGAAAGAAGGCATTTTTTCGTCCAATTTATTAATCCTTTTAGGCAATGTTCTCTGTTCAGAAATGCAAATTGAATCAATCTGAGGCTGACTTTAAGACTTTTCAAGTGGGATTTAATTAGAAGCCAGGGCCTGCAGTTTTTAATGAGAGAGGGGGTGGAGAGATGGAGAACGCGAGAAAGAGAGGCATGGGGAGGGAGAGTGGGTTGCGGTTTTGATCTGGGGGTCCTGCTGGAGAAAGGATACACAAACACCCTCAACATACACACAGACTTACATGCTCACATGCACCCGCACACACAAATGCACCCTGTAGAGCAAAGCATGAGGCGGATGCCCGCTGTTTAGTTTTTCCCCACTTCCATCATCACAGTCTTGTGAGACTTTAACCAGGGATCTTGTTACTTTATGTACATCTCAGAAACTCTCGCAAACCTTGCCTATATAAGCGGTGATGAAGTGTACACTGCTCACTGCTCTTCTGTATTGAAGGTGTTCAATGTAAAAGTACTTAAATGAAGTGTGAAAATATGTGAAGCCACAAATGTGAGTTGATAATTGCAGAAGAAACATACTAATGGCTCTTGGATGAACAAAACATGGGAAAAAGAAATAAATCACAAGCAATTACAGACCAATAATACACACACACACATGTCTGTGTGTGGCCAATGCACTAAAACACTGTGTTCATGCCACATACATGCAACTATTCAGTCCTAATTCTCAACTGCTAAAAGCAAAGAAACAGCACTCTTACTAATAGATGAAATGTTACATGAGCATCTTGAAAGGATGCTTTGAATGTCTCTTTTTTTAAAGTTAAACCCACAAAGTAGAGTGTAGTGAATTAGTAAGAGCATACATTAGACCAGTGGTTCCCAAACTTTTTTTGCAGGGCCCTCATTTCATTGGCATTTATAATGTCAAGTCCCCCATCCCACCACCGCTCCCACATGCACCCAAAGATTTACCATGAAATACATGAAAAAATGCACAGCATTTGGGAAGGGGCCAATGCTTTTGAGTCATCATCATTTTTCCATTAGTACTTTTGTCCCCCCCCCCCCCCCCAGTTTGGGAACCCACTGATTTGGGAACCACTGCATAAAGTCTGAGTTTTAACATCACAAAAATGCCTCTTTTAACCTGTCTAGTTAACTGCAGTAACTTATGCAGAACACCTGCCCTGCCCCAAGGGAACTCTGTTCAGAGTTTCGTGTAAAATTTTTCCTGAAAATATTCCTTGAGCCACATACATTCTCAGATGAGGAAAAACATTCTACATTCAAACGCATTAGGCATTGTTACCACCGGAAGCTGAGTTACAGTAGTGAGTAATAGTAGTGGTAGTACCTTTATCTAAATCCAGGTAAGTCAGTTGTGAACTAATTCTCAATTACAATGACAACCTGGCCAAGAGGCGATGGATTAACACCAGATGATAAATAATATAAACAAATCAAAAGTATAGGAAAAAGAATTATAAATGCATAAACAAAATATCATTCTTAGTTAACAGCTAAAAACAAGCACACACACACACAACACACACACATATATATATATTTACAAAACAAATAAAAATAACTTAGTACCTAAAAACAAGTGCAGGTTTGTGGCAGCAGTTGTAATAAGTTTTTGAGGAAGACGATCGGAATGAATGATTGTAACTTCAGGGAAAACTGAAAAGGAAAGCATCCGAAAGTGTTGCGTACTTGGGGTGTGAGAAGGTTAATGAAACTAGTCGAACACACGGAGCGATTTACTGGATGAATATTCAGAAGTGACTGAAGATGTGAAGGAGTTTTTCCCTGTTAGCGTTTTATAGATGAAAAGTAACCAATGAGTTTGTCTGCAGGACTGGAGTGAGGGTCAGTAGTACAGGTGACAGCGGTGGTGACAGTTATAATTCCTCATAGCCGAAGCATCCTCACCAAGTGACAACACAAAATAGTTAAAAAATATCAGCATACATAGTGGAGGGCCACTTTTTAATGTCACCTTCCCACTCTGTTGGAGCATTGGGTGAACTAAACATGTTCCTAAGAAGCTTTTTAATGAGGTTTTTGTTTCTGTTCATGTAATGTTTTCTATTTTCCAATACTGAAAACAAGGCTCGCTGGAAGTGCTGAGACAAAAATGCCTTCGTTGAAAAAGCAGGGGCTGAGAAAGGTAATATTCACCTAACAGAAACTTCTGTCTTCTTGATCTGCAGGTAAAAAGCCACTGTCGTGACTGTGACGATCTATATCTGCATATTTACATGTATATTGCGTGTATCTGAGCGTAGCTGAAGTCATGCTAATTATGACTCAAATGGCTGTAGAAAATGATTTTTGCACACATTCTCTCAGAGTATAACATGATTAATCTGAGATTTTACTGCTATTTGGCTATCACATCCTGCATATGAGACATTTTGGGGAAAATTTGGCGCTGTTAAACAGGGTGAAGTCGGCCTGTGGTGTGGGGATGTGGTCTGAAAGCTCACGCTCTTAAGTCTTTGCCGCTCCCCTCACTGTTTCCTGTCAAATGGAGAGCCCTGACATGTGTTGTTCAGACTGTGTGATATCGTCATGGCCGTGTCTCATTTTTCTTTAAAAGGGATCATTTCGCTGTAGTTCAGTTGAATGCGACTGATTAAATACCTCTCACTTCTGCTACATGTAGGAAAAACTATGCCTTCCACTAAACATGCTTAATGATTGCTTTGCTTGGTAGCGATTGGTTTGCATGCTGGGCTAAAACATATGAGGAAATCACGGCAGACTTTTGAAGAGAGCTTTTACTTAACTATAAAGGACTTATTCTAAACACAGTGGTTTATATTTCAATGTAATTCTACAAACAAGTGAGGGAAAATCTAGCAATAGATCCCCCTTAATCAAACACATTGGAACATTTTCTGTTGGCATTTACAGAGAGGGAAAAGGACTGTTTTGTAAGTAAATGTAACTTAACTATTTCCATTAAGAGAGTTTTTCTGTGCTGCTTTCAGGAGCAGGAGTGGTTTGTCCGTCCAGTGAAAAAGCAACAAAAGATAAATGTCAGATCATATCAAGCGTGCGCATCTTGATGTATAAACTAAACATCAAAGGATGTGCACAAAAACAACAATTCTGGATGCCAACGGAACTGATGTCAGCTTTTCAGAAACAGAAGAAGGAGGGAAAAGATGTGAAGTGATGACTTTTAGGCTGCCACCCTGAGACATAAGTTTACCCATTAAAGCACAGCTCTAGTGTGTGTCTCACAAAATGCTTGACAACTAGTTGATGCTGTCAATTTTTAAACAATACTAATTAATCTCCATTATTGAAGCATGTAATTAATCTCTCTCCCAGTCTCTCTGGCTGTTTCTGTTTCCTTCTTGCTCAATTTTAATGGAACATGAAAGGGAAACCCAAAGAGCAAAAGCTATGTTGTGGTCCTTGCGGAGAGCTCAATGAGGGACTCACATCAGAGGAGATAACAAGCAAAGAGACAGACGGGTGGACATGTTTTGACAAACAGACAGTTGGTCCAAAACTCCTCCCTTTTTCACCGCTCTGTGCCTCCTCTTCCCCTCTCTTTCACTGTGTATGTCTTTGAACTCAGTCCTTCATTAACAATCTGCTGATTAACAGGCTTGGGAACACAGGGGGTAGATAGATCTGAAGTAAAGAGAGGGATGAGAGAGAGAGAGACAGTCAGAATATGCGGTAAAAGAAGCTAGAATGTGTCTACACTAAAACTAAGCTTAGATCAATGGAGCAATAAAAGTTGGTAGACCCTAATTTTTTCAATTCTGTGGGTGGAGGTGAAATAAACCAGTGAATGTTTGTCTAGGAGACCTGAGTTCAACCCTAGTGAGAAACTTTTGCTCTCAGTTTAGAAGGATTTATTTTAGCATGCTCACATCCATCTGTCTCGTCACCATCATCAGAATAAAGGATTATGGGTATCTTACTTATGCTGATGAGCTGGTGTGCAGTCCTTCACAAAACCAAGAGTGTGTTTGCACAACACGTATATCCAGTTCTTAGTGGTTAAATGTTAGCTTAGATGAGAAGGGGGGACTTCCACAAAAGATTTAATCAAACAGGCAAAGTGGAATAAAAAAGCAATAAAGGACAAAAAAGCATGGGTGAAAAGTGCAGGCGATACACTGAACAATCTTTGCGACTTAACCCAATTTTACTCAACCTCAAAGCAGTATTTTGTATATGAAGACTTCAAACTATGCTGAAGACTCATAGGGAATTAATGCTTGCTGTTTGAAACTCAGATAAATGCGCGGTAAGCTGATCGCATGCTCATGCATGGGAAGTCGGTTTGTACAGGACCTAATGTACACTGAAAAAAGAAAATAGTTGAACCAACTTAATTGAATTGTTTCAATTGGTAGCATCCGACTGAATTAAGTTCTTTGAAATAAAGTTCACAAGTTAGATTAACACAATTGATTTAAATCATATGTAGCTAACAAATTAATTATTCTCAAATCAACCTTTTGCATTAATCCAACTTAAAATTATGGCAACTCAAATGAAAGTTTTAAGTTTTTCCAACTCAATAATTTGCCTAGCCCAAAAGGAAAACATTGTTCTTTCGCAACCTAATAATATGGTTTAGTTTGAATTACTTTTTGTACACTGAAAAAAATAAATCATTGAATCCTTTTGCTGTTGATGCATATTTACTCATATATAGCAGAAGACGCTGAAGAGTGGCTCAGGAGTCGGAGGGCGGTCGCGGACCCAGTGAAGAGGGCCTACGGCCAGAGGCGCAGCCACCCGGAGGAGTGACTTCCCGGGCCAGAGAGTGGCGGTGGTGTCCCGGGGGAGCCTATGGCCAGGAGTGCGGCTGCTGGGAGGAGCGGCCGCCATGGACCCGGGCCAGAGCCGAGAGGAAGCCGAGAGAGACACCAGCCACTGCAAACCCTTTTAGCCCCTTTTAATCCTTTTTGCTTATCACTTTTTAGTTGGACTTTTAGGATTATTTTTTTACTTTTTAGTTTAGGAGTTTTATTTATTTTTTTATTTCTTTAATAAAGCTTTTATTTCTTTTAACCACTACCTGCTGGCGATGGTGTCCCTTTCTTTCCCCTCCTCTTGCAGTCGCCAGTATCTGTAAAAGAGCACCTCTTACTCATAGGTTTGGCGGAGCCAAAAAAAAAACATCGGGTGTAACAACAAATATTGGGTGGCCAAATTTATTTTCAACAGTGTTACACCTCCACGAACATTCAAGAGTGTATCTCTCTCAAATACAACATTACTTTATTGACACGAAACATATCCACACGATGTGTGTGTTCTATCAGTAACAGTCAACAGTAGTTCACAGCAGATCTAAACATTTATGTATGTGACACACTCTCAAATAAATGAATGACAAAGTCATAGAAAAAGCACAAATTGGGCTGGATCTAGCAAAGGATTGCGTGTATAAAAACGTGAGCTATCTCACTCCTCACGCAAAAAAAAATGTACAAACTGATCTATTAACAATGTGCTAAAAGGGTTTGGTCTTTAAAATGTGCTAAATGGCACCTCTTATCCATTTAGCACTTTTTCTGCAATAAATAAGCAATATGGGGTGTTTACATCTACTTTTGCATGTATTGGGAGGAGAAAATGTAAATATATTAATTTAGCACTCGCAAGGTGATTATCAACTGTGAGATGCATTGCCTTGCTGGTTTTTTGCATCTATTTTAGTCCGTCTGAAAAGCAGGTGCAACTTGCAGCTTTATGCACAAAAGGCTGCAACTTCTGATAGGAACAATCCTGGACACGCATAGATCTGTTTCAAATTAATTTCTCATGAGCAGTGAGGGCAGCGTATTTAGTTCTCATTGTTAATTCAATAAAAATCAGTACAGCAAACCTCTATTTAACACGGATGTAAAATATTCTGGATAAATGAAAGTTTTCAGCCACTGTGGAGCTTAATGAGAACTAAGCTGCAGTAATTGTGTCTTTTTATTTCCCCTTTATGCCAACATCACATTGCCAACAATACTTTCATTCGATCAGCAACTCCTGATCCATGTCCTCATAAATTGGACACTTCTGATGCTTTGCACAGACTTGTATCATTTTTTATATTTATCATACTTATTTTAAATTATTTTCGTTTATTCCATTCTCCAAATTATCTCCATCCTCGTCTGGCGACTGGCGTCATATTTCCTTTTGCACTGTCATCTCTTGCAATTTGCCACGCTGCAAACCTCGAAACACGCAAAAACTAATTTATATAGGGGCGTTTCCAACACGTTTGCACCCGCTGTCATTTGCACCTTCGTTCTTGGTAAATTCCCAGCAAACCCTGGTTCAGCCCCTTGCGCAAAATTCCAGATTGCGTGGGTAAATTACTACACGCAAATTTGGATCTTGATAAATCCGGCCCTTTGCGTTTAAATAAAAACACCGCAAAAACATAACGGACACTGCGCCCAATGAGATGAACATATTAAAATATGACACACTCGTGCGCCTACTCATGCACTCTTAGTGCCAAAACCATCCACATTACGGATGATCATCACAGTTAATTAACCATCTGAACACACCGGTTGGGCTCAGCAGCAGAGTATAGACACAGCAAAGCTGCTGTGCACTGCGCAGTTCTCAATTTAAAGGACAAGACGGCGGCTTGGCCGCATTTATTTATTTCTGCCGGTAGCACTGATGGAGTGCACAGGACCCACGTGTGTGCGTTTGTATAGAACAACACACTTTATTTCACTTTGTGGCAGTTTTTTAAAATAGCATCACTGGGTCGGTTGGACTTAGCTCTCATGGCCAGCGGACTGCGGTCAGCTGGATGTTTTTGGCTCCACTCGTGATGCACCTGGAAGCCACGGCGCAGATCCAGCTTCTCTGTGAGCTCTTTTTCAAAGATGAGCAGCGAGATGCTTTTCAGTCTCTCTGTGCATCGTAGCTCTGTTGATGGATTTAATCCTGTTAACAACTGAAAACAGGCTCAACAGTGAAACTGGAACAGGCAGCGTTACCAGAATACCAGTAAATAGTTCGTGTTGGAAAAGACATCTTTGTCACAAGTTCATAACTTCAATGTCAATGTCAATGTCAATGTCAATGTCAGGTTTATTTATATAGCACATTTTTAAAAGGCCAGTGGCCAACCAAAGTGCTTTACAGAATAAAAGACAGCAATGAATAAAGTAAATGCAACACAATAACTGAACTGATGTCCCCCGTCCACTTTCCATTTCATGAGTGACTCAAACAGTCAATTCAGAGGCCTCCAAACCAAGTGACTGATTGACAGCTGCTTGTCCCGCCTCCTGTTTCGTGTTGTCTGTTGCGACACCATACGATGATCAGATTGGTTGTCTGTCTGGTGCCATTCTTGTAGTGTGACCACTTGCGAGTAATAAGACGCTTTCTGATATTATGACATAATGTCTGTTAACCTGACATAGTGACAGTCGTGAACAATGAAAAAAATCGTGTAGTCTGATCTTGGCTTAAGAGGAGAATCAACATGGCTTTAAATGCATGATTAGCAACTCTTGTTGCAGTCTTTAGCTCAGCAACTTACAAAACCTCGCCATCAGGCAGTTGTCGGAAAACTGTGAAGGCACAAAGGCCTTATAATAATAATAATGGATTAGATTTATATCGTGCTTTTCAAGGCACTCAAAGTGCTCACAGTAGATCCATTATTCTTTCAATCCTCATTCATACTTGGTAATGGTAAGCTATGTATGTAGCCACAGCTGCCCTGGGACAGACTAACAGAAGCGTGGCAGCCATTTGGCACCTAAAGCCCCTCCAACCACCACCGGAACATTCACATGCATTCATACACCAGCAGTACCCCCACTGGAGGCAAGGAGGGTTAAGTGTCTTGCCCAAGGACACAACAACATGTGGCTGGGGGATCGGGATCCAAACCCGTCAATGATCCTTCGATCATTGACCGACCTGCGGTGGATTGAGTGGATGTCAAACAACACAAAAGATTATTAGCACTTTACTGGAGTAAAGCAGGTGCTGTCACTTACACAAATGCTATCACATGACGTGGTGGCATAGTGGCATGTTTCCAACTTTACAAGTGTGACCGGAGGCCGTTTGTACTAGACTTTCGACACCCTGAGTTGTTTAATCCTGAAATTAGGGAAACTCTGAGTTTTTCATAACACATACAGTAGGTAGGTAACTCAACCCAGGGAAAGAGGAGTAACTCTAGCCTGTTTCACAAAGAGGGGTAACTTAAACCCTCGGCCAGTTACCATAGTAACAGACTCTCTGAAACTAACCTGGTCGGGAGCAGGTTAATGTGAAGAAACCTTAAGTTTCTCGCTGTCTCCGCCCACTTTCAGCCACCCTCGCTGTTTCATTTTCTCATTCATTCATTCAGTCAGCGGCGAGTTTTGGCTGCTGCTGTCTCAAATAAAACATGTTAAAAATAAATTAGAGTCGGTAGGTTACAGACGTCTCTCTTTTGATAAGGATTTCATGGATGAAGCTGCAGCATGACTACGTGGAGAGTGAAACATTTGGAGGTCGTTATCAGACAACGGATATAAGTTCTTTCTTTTCCCGACAGTTGTCATTTCTGGCGTTACAGTTACACATCACAGTCAATTAACTACATGCACAAGCTGATCCGTCCGTATATTTGTGATATCATCAGCCATATGTGACAGTTGGAGGTCCTGTCTCTCCGTTTCCGAGAGATGGTTTGGCCTGATTATTTGACCACACAGCTGTGTCTGTCTCTGGGTAAATGGTAAAGCTGCATGTCTGTCACGCAGAAAGCTGTGGTTCAACCCCTGGTCTGACTTATTTCATGTTGTCATACACTTTCCCCTCAAAGCAGATGCAGTAGCCTATTGTTTATTGCCCTGTGTTTTTTCGCAAATAGATTTTTTTTTTCTTTCATTGGAGATGCAGGGCATTTGAGAAATGCGACGGTTATATTTCATCTTAACGCTGCCGACAAGCTTCTCCCCCGCGGGATCGCACCCAAGTTAAATAAAAGAAAAGGCTTCGACGAAAGTACAAAGCTGGATTTGAACATCAGCCTCCAAGGTGGGAGGCAGGTGCGCAAACCATTTGACCCAATAGGCGTCTATGCGCAAAGTCACCTGGAATCATACTGATAGGATCCGAGACTGTCGCGGTAATATTAAACAGTTCTACTCTATAACATAATTGTGATTGTAAAGGACAGTATTTAAACTTAAATGTTTTCCCACAACATCTTTCCTTTTTTTTCTTTTTTTCTTTTATTGCAGCAGTTCAAACTCGCCATGTGAGTCTTTAGAAGTTATAGTTCCATTAAATAGCGAATGCAGCCCTGCCCTCGCGTCTACGTTGCCATGGTGACTCGTCAAATTGGTGCTCAATTGATGCTAGCTTTATAGCGCAAGTGTAAAACCCCGGGTTGAACTACCCTGAGTTGATTAAACCAACTCAAATCAGCTGTTCTGGGACCAAAAACTCAGAGTTTCGTATCTCTGAGTAGATCAACTAATAGTTCGGGATTACACTCAGAGTTTGTTGAACCTGCTTCGTGTAACTGACCCCAGGTGAGTTGAAACGGGATTAAACCACTAGTGCCAAGTGTGACCCTGCCCTAAGTCTTTCATATCAACAACAGCCCAGACACTATCTTTAGAGTGCACTTCACAGTCGAATCAATTCGAGCCAGTTCATAAGAGCTGAGTTAAGAAAACAGATTGGATCAAATCATGACTTCAATTCAATCCCCTAACTTCAGCAAGCGCAGAGCGGTGGGCAAAAGTGGAAAGAAAAAAAGCTCCCTTTTAACAGGAAGGAAAATCCAGCAGAACCCGGCTCAGGGTGGGCGGCCATCTGCCTTGACTGGTTAGGGCGAAGAAGACAGAGAGATCAACAGGCACTGCAACTTTTATGATAATGTGGCAATATTGTCACAAATTTACAGTATAACCTGTGTTTTAGATGTTTTACTTGACTGATGGATGGATGGAAATCAGCTTTCCTTTAATCCTGCATATTTACATTTTCTATGTAGGCCTACATTAATGTGCAATGTCTCTTTTTGAATAAACTCAAACTGATTCTATTTATCATAGATTACTAACTTACTTTCACATATTCTTGGTACTTTTTTGCATTTTTATTGTTTGGTTTGGATGTTTTTATATGTATAATATCATCCTGAGGTATCTGGTTTATCCTGACAATAGCCCCTCCTTGCAATATCAGTGGGTTTGTTAAGCCAACTTGTGGACATAATAACTCTTTGTCTTTTTGTTTTTCTTTTGAACAGCACTTTGAGCTGCATTACGCATGAAAAATGCTATATAAATAAAGATTGATTGATAAACCACCCTGAAGTGCACAAAGCCTTAAAAGTCATCCATCTTTCAAACAAACACGCATTTGTTCATATGTCATCTCTCCTAAAGCAAAAGGCCTTATTAATAAAGGGTTTTATTTCATTTAATTTTATTTTATTTCTATCTATTTGGCTTTTGTTTTAAGAAACAAACATAATGTGATCTGTCTTTTGAGTAAATAAATCTGAAACTTCAGTGTCATGTTGAATCAAATCAATGCCATATGCCAGTGCCATAAAAGTACAATTTCAGATATCAATCAAACTAAAACATTTATCATGTTACTGAAAATAAACAAAATAGGAAAACATCATGCATTTTTATTTTTCTCACAGAGATAATTCACATCTTTTTTTTTTCTTTCCTAGAAGACAATCTTTATTCTTTAGTTTTTGTGGAAAAAGAAGATGTAGAGTAAATAGAGGCTGGAAACGCAGAGAAGAAGAGAGACACTGACAGGGGGAAAGACAGTGGCAAAAAGAGGGACTGATGGACAGAGATGGAGAGTGAGAGTACATCTGACGGACAGAGAGAAAAAGACAGACTGACAGAGATGAGAACGAGGGATGGGCCTGTTCTGAATTAATGACCGCTCTCATCAGAAGATGAATGTTTTCCCGCGCTCCCTTCGGAACACAGCTTGCAAATGAAAAGAAAGTCAGTCCAATGAAGAATGAATACACAAATGAATAAATAAGCCAATAAATAAATGAATAAATGTGACAGGCGTATTATGATTGAAGCACATCAAGTTTTGTGCATTCGTGAATGTGTATAAGTTTTGTAAACTCTCATTTTTAGACACTTTTTAAACACTCAATGTTGTTTGATGTGTGGTAATTGGAGGTTGGAACCATGCAGGTTTTAATTGTGTTACCTCATGCCTACATATGTAATAGTGTGTGTGTTCTGATTGATATGTGTTATGGTGTTCATATATGCATGCATGTTCCATTCATGTGTTTGTGGTTATGACTTTTTCTTTGTGTGAGTTGGTATTTACTTGCATTTGGGTTTGTCACAGAGGCTTTGTGATGGTGTGTGCACAAATCCATTTTTGTTAGTGTGAGTTTTTGGGTGTGTGCATATGTGTGTCTGAGTGGGGGGCTCTCTGGTGAGTCTCCTTAACATCAAACAGCTGGAAGTGATAAAATATTTAGGAAGCGCTGGGAGTCTGTGAATATTAATACTGCCTTTTCCTTCTGTCTCTCAAATCTCCCTCTCTTTTCCCCTTCTTTCTATTTCTCTTTTTTCCTCCCAGTTTCTCCCTCCACTCAGACTCACCCAGCCAACGTCTCTCCTCCTCTGCTGCCACATCTCTCAGCTCTCAAACGAGTGCTCAGATTCTCCCTAACTCTGTGATTCAAGTCTCTTTGACCTTGTTTATCAGGGAATCACAGATATCTAATTGGGGGTCCAGTCTGCCTGCTGGCACTCATTGTGATGGCAGGAGAACAGAAGAGTTGACCTTTGCCATTTTGTCATGTGAGGGGCGTCAGCATCTCACTGTGTAGGAATAGGCTGTGTCACAAGTCACTGGTACTACCAGGTAGCAGAATTCACCATACTGTGCTTTCTAATGTCAAACATGAAAGTTCACCAACACAAAAAAGGTCGCATTGGCATCTGAACAAGAAAGCAAAAGGGATTTCAAAGGTTTGGAGAGGACAACCATCTTATGGTTCTGATTTCTTTTCTTTTCTTTTTTTTTTTTTTTTTAAAGTAAATTTCAAAGTCTAGTTCTTCGATACATTTTTTAAAAAACAAAATCTTTACATCTGCTGCTCACAAATCAGTGGACCAGAGTACAAGAACTGCAAAAATGTTTTCATTCATTCATTCATTTCATTTATTTCATTTATATAGCACGTATTTCTACATCCAGCTGGATGCCCAAAGTGCTTTACATGGCAGGACATAAGAAAACAAGGCTAAAAACATCTAAACATATAGACACATAAAAAAGAGAAAAATTAATAAGACAATAATAAGAGAGAGAAAAAAAAAAGATTAAGAAGGGAAAGCCTGCGCCAAAAGATGGGATCTGAGCATGGTTTTAAAGGACGTTATATACCTTAAATAGGTAAGGTATGTTTTAAGGTCACTAAGGTATCTGTCCATGAGAAATATCCATTTTTTTCACCTTGCAAACCTTAATATTTAATTTCCTTAGAGGTACATCACATTAGAAGAGCAATTATAAAGCAGTTGATTAATTTTTAATTTGAATTATGTATTGGGGTACTCAAATTAAAACGATAGATTAGAAATTTAATAATTCAGTTTTCTTAATTCTGCCTTTAAATGTTGAATTAGAAAGTGGACTTATAAGTTTTAAAAGTTATTGTCTTTGTTGTATTTCCACTTTTCTCTGCATGGAAAAATATAATCCATTACAAGCATTGGCAATCACTGAGATAATTATAAACAATTACAGCATATCAACACAAGTTGCCTTCCTAAGGTTTCTCTTCTTCTGCAAAAATATATTCTTGTGTTAAAAGAATAGTTCACCCACAGAACGATTTAACTTTATTTTCCACTTACCTTCATGGTGAGCAAGACTGGAACACTTTTTTTAATATTTCAAATGCAGCTGGCGATCAGGAAGGCTTCTCATTTTCCCCCAACTTTCATATAATGGAGTTCGATTGAGCCCGAGCCAACACGGTCCATTAAAGTCCACAAAAACTTGTCAATATTCCTCCATACTGCTCGTCTAATGTAATCCAAGTGTCCTGAGTGGGTAGCGTCCAGAATTTACTCGAAACAACCCCATTTACTATATTTTTAGAAGCTAAAAAGAAGAATATATTACTTCCACGAAGCGCACACCTGCGCATTCACGAAACTACAGAAGCCTCGGTGTTCAGAGCCTATGCTGCCGATAATACAAGCGTAGAAGAAGAAATTCACTGTTTACATTGTGTTAAGAGCAACAGAGCTGCAGACGAACCCGTGTTGTGCCAAGGTAGTTATCCCCGACAGAAATGAAAATGAAAGAAAAAGAGAACGCACGATCTCGTCTGCCTCGCCTTCCGTAGTTTCATGGATGCGCATTGGCGTGCGCGCAAGAGATGCGATGTACTTCTATTTAGGCTCTAAAAATATACTAAATGGCGTAGTTTCGAGTAAATTATGGACACTACCCACTCAGGACACTTGGATTACATTGGACGAGCAGTATGGAGGAATATTAACAAGTTTTTGTGGACTTCTAAGGACCTTGTAGGCTCGGGCTCAATCGAACTCCATTATATGAAAGTTGGGGGAAAATGAGAAGTCGTCCTGATCGCCGGCTGCATTTGAAATATTAAAAAAGTGTTCCAGAGTCTTGCTCACCATGAAGGTAAGTGGAAAATAAAGTTAAATCGTTCTGAAGGTGAACTATTCCTTTAAGCTTGAGAATGTGACGTTTCACAGCGTAACTCCTCCCTGAGTCCCGCCCCAGCCGTCATCTTTGAGGGCTGAGCTGGAGAAGGCTTGGAGTTCAAAGTTTTTTACTGATATAAGAGAAGTGTCTAGAGTTTATTATCACTTCCTTTTATGATGCGAACATGTGCACCAAGAGGCTGGTATAGCCTATTGGATCGGGAGCCAACAGCATTTTGTCTATCTTTTTTTTTTTTTCTTTGTATTTCAAAATGAAATCAACAGAGGGTTCACTGGTCTCTGGTGTAACCAGGCGCCGCCGCTTGGCTGGCTGCACTAAGAAAAAAAGACACTACTTCTCACTCCACATACTCGTTTTTTTGGACCATATCATTAATTATTACTTATAGGCCTAATTACATGAGGGGGCTTGTTTGCCGCTTTACATTGCAGCAGCAAATTAGTTAGAAGGCTGGTCTGCTACACTGGCCGGTTGTGGAGAGGTTTTTTCCATGAAACAAAAGACATCCTTTAATGTAGTTAAATGGCTGTTTCACTAATTTAAACTCTCTTAAAGGAGTCTTACGTTCATGTAAGTATTCATGTAAGACTTACTGCTACACAATGTCGTAGGAAAAGATGCATGAAACCTTACCAACGGTGTTGTCGCTATTTATTTCGTGGAAGATGTGCAGATGTTGCACTCAGCCACAGAAAACTGCTCATAGCTCTCCAGATTTTACTCCTGAATTGCTGCGATGTGTAGTAGTTTACACTGAACACCAAATAACTTATGTCCATGTAAGTACACGGCGGGAATGTATCCAAGTCATTGCTCCATCTTGCCTTGGGTATCTGTATGGATCGATATGCAAATATCTCTTTGCAACCAACTTGTCCCTGCAGGTACCACGCCTTGCTCCGTTCCATGTTAGACAAAGAAAGCATCCTGAGATAAAATAAATAAATAAATCTTCTGTAGTTCGCCTCGTGTGTCCAACTCTTCCCCAATGTGTTCTGGCTAAGTTACCATGGCAACCCATAGCTTGCTCCCTATCATGGCGGACTGGTACGGAAAAGCGACGTGTCATACCATGTGATTCATGTAGCGGTGAAGTCTTTGCACGAGCCTAATATATCATTTTGAAGTACAAAGAAACAAATAAATGTCACAGGGTGAACAACCGGGTGCTGCCAGAGACTGGACTCTGCCCACTAGCTTGGTTTTTAGCATGCTTTTTAATGGTTTTTTGTGTGGTTTTAACCCTGTTTTTATTCCCAAGCTAGTGGGAGCTTTTAACGAACTGATTGGCAGCACCTGGGGAGAAGGACTCCTCCCCTGACTTAATTGAATGCTGAAAGAATAAAAGCCGGTGTGCGGACAAGAGCTGGAGGAGCGACTGGAGCTGAAGGACTGAGGACTGGGTCCAGGAGGCGCAGCCGGGGGAGGATGTGAGTCCCCCGGCTGGGGGGGGGCTCGAGGCAGTGGTGGGGCAGCAGTGGCGGCAGCAGTGGAGACGGCGATGGCGACAACGGCGACGCAGAAGAGTGGCCCGGGAGTCGGAGGGCGGCCGCGGACCCTACTGAGGAGGGCCTACGGCCAGAGGCGCGGCCGCCCGGAGGAGTGACTGCCCGGGCCCGGGAGCAGCGTTGGAGTCCCGGGGGAGCCATATGGCAAGGAGGGCGGCTGCCAGGAGGAGCAGCCGCCATGGACCCGGGACAAAGCCGAGAGAGAAGCCGAGAGAGACTCCGGCCACTGCCAGCCCTGCAAGCCCCTTTTTAGCCTTTTTTATCCTTTTCCTTTTATAACTTTTTAGGTTGGACTCTTAGGATTATTTTATTACTTTTTAGTTTAGTAGTTTTATTTGTTTTATTTCTTTAATAAAGCTTTTATTTCTTTTAACCACCACCTGCTGGCGAGGCCTGTCTTTCTTTCCCCTCCTCCTGCAGTCGCCGGTATCGGCAAAGAACCACCCCCGTGACATTTGGCGTTGTCGGCAGGATACCGGCCTACTGCGGAGGAGGGGTCCCTCGCCAGTATGGTAGGTGTTTTAATTTTTTAGATTTCCTTTTTTATTTTTTAATCTGTTTTTTGATGGGGCCCAGGACCTGTTTGATTCTGGACAAGAGGGTTCCGCACACCGGCTAAGAGGGATGGACGGACGGGCAGGTGGTCGGGACGACCACCGACAAAGCAGGGGAGGATGTCACAGGGTGAACAACCGGGTGCTGCCAGAGACTGGACTCTGCCCACTAGCTTGGTTTTTAGCATGCTTTTTAATGGTTTTTTGTGTGGTTTTAACCCTGTTTTTATTCCCAAGCTAGTGGGAGCTTTTAACGAACTGATTGGCAGCACCTGGGGAGAAGGACTCCTCCCCTGACTTAATTGAATGCTGAAAGAATAAAAGCCGGTGTGCGGACAAGAGCTGGAGGAGCGACTGGAGCTGAAGGACTGAGGACTGGGTCCAGGAGGCGCAGCCGGGGGAGGATGTGAGTCCCCCGGCTGGGGGGGGGCTCGAGGCAGTGGTGGGGCAGCAGTGGCGGCAGCAGTGGCGGCAGCAGTGGAGACGGCGATGGCGACAACGGCGACGCAGAAGAGTGGCCCGGGAGTCGGAAGGCGGCCGCGGACCCTACTGAGGAGGGCCTACGGCCAGAGGCGCGGCCGCCCGGAGGAGTGACTGCCCGGGCCCGGGAGCAGCGTTGGAGTCCCGGGGGAGCCATATGGCAAGGAGGGCGGCTGCCAGGAGGAGCAGCCGCCATGGACCCGGGACAAAGCCGAGAGAGAAGCCGAGAGAGACTCCGGCCACTGCCAGCCCTGCAAGCCCCTTTTTAGCCTTTTTTATCCTTTTCCTTTTATAACTTTTTAGGTTGGACTCTTAGGATTATTTTATTACTTTTTAGTTTAGTAGTTTTATTTGTTTTATTTCTTTAATAAAGCTTTTATTTCTTTTAACCACCACCTGCTGGCGAGGCCTGTCTTTCTTTCCCCTCCTCCTGCAGTCGCCGGTATCGGCAAAGAACCACCCCCGTGACATTTGGCGTTGTCGGCAGGATACCGGCCTACTGCGGAGGAGGGGTCCCTCGCCAGTATGGTAGGTGTTTTAATTTTTTAGATTTCCTTTTTTATTTTTTAATCTGTTTTTTGATGGGGCCCAGGACCTGTTTGATTCTGGACAAGAGGGTTCCGCACACCGGCTAAGAGGGATGGACGGACGGGCAGGTGGTCGGGACGACCACCGACAAAGTAGGGGAGGATGTCACAGGGTGAACAACCGGGTGCTGCCAGAGACTGGACTCTGCCCACTAGCTTGGTTTTTAGCATGCTTTTTAATGGTTTTTTGTGTGGTTTTAACCCTGTTTTTATTCCCAAGCTAGTGGGAGCTTTTAACGAACTGATTGGCAGCACCTGGGGAGAAGGACTCCTCCCCTGACTTAATTGAATGCTGAAAGAATAAAAGCCGGTGTGCGGACAAGAGCTGGAGGAGCGACTGGAGCTGAAGGACTGAGGACTGGGTCCAGGAGGCGCAGCCGGGGGAGGATGTGAGTCCCCCGGCTGGGGGGGGGCTCGAGGCAGTGGTGGGGCAGCAGTGGCGGCAGCAGTGGAGACGGCGATGGCGACAACGGCGACGCAGAAGAGTGGCCCGGGAGTCGGAGGGCGGCCGCGGACCCTACTGAGGAGGGCCTACGGCCAGAGGCGCGGCCGCCCGGAGGAGTGACTGCCCGGGCCCGGGAGCAGCATTGGAGTCCCGGGGGAGCCATATGGCAAGGAGGGCGGCTGCCAGGAGGAGCAGCCGCCATGGACCCGGGACAAAGCCAAGAGAGAAGCCGAGAGAGACTCCGGCCACTGCCAGCCCTGCAAGCCCCTTTTTAGCCTTTTTTATCCTTTTCCTTTTATAACTTTTTAGGTTGGACTCTTAGGATTATTTTATTACTTTTTAGTTTAGTAGTTTTATTTGTTTTATTTCTTTAATAAAGCTTTTATTTCTTTTAACCACCACCTGCTGGCGAGGCCTGTCTTTCTTTCCCCTCCTCCTGCAGTCGCCGGTATCGGCAAAGAACCACCCCCGTGACAAACATACCACTAAATCTCCATAGCTGGAATAAATATTTCTAAAAGAAATTTTTTTTCTCAACCAGAAAACACATCCAGCATGGCAGCCAGGGAGACAGAAGAAAGGTAAGAGGGGGACACTGAAACACAGTGAGACATACTGAAGGACATGCAGCTGTCACTCACAGCAATAACGTAATTAAGGCTATGATTAAAATTAATTTCTGCTGCTCAGAACTCATTTAGCCTGTTGAAAGTTTGCTAAGTCTCCATGATACCTTGGTTACTGAGAGAAAATAGAAAGGGTTAAGGTGCACAGGTAGAACAGAAAATGATAGTTGACCTCTCTGTGGAGGTTTCATTGTGCAGTGTTCTTGAAGCACTTTCTGTATTTCCAGTTGTCTCCTGTTTACTTTCCGCTGCTAATTTATGATATGCTATTTATACATTCAGCTATAGTGACATTGGCAATGTATCTAAGATGGAGACTGGAGTTTTGGAAGTACTACAATCATATCTAAACGTGCAAAAACAAGTGCAAGTGTGTCTGCAAGAAATCTACAAATCAACTCTACAAGATCAGCTCAATAACATAAGTGAAATGCAATTTAATTAAGTAAGTGCTTTCATCTCTGGTTCTACATGCCTATTGAATGCACTATGGAGATACTTGTTTGATTCACCACATTTTTCCAGCCATTCAACCAAAATATTTCATACAGGGAGCTAGATAAATGCAGTATTTCCACGATGTAGCAGCAATCGTATCACCTGTTGTACAAAATAGTTGCAAAAAAGCTATAAAAGGTGCATCTTTCAGGCACACTGGTGCTTTGAATCTGGGTTTACAGCCGAGATGTCACAGCACTATATGGCTTATTTCTTTTCCAATGTCCTTGGTGCAAGAGCCCATACTCACATATCAATAAAATTGCAAAATGTCCATATGATAGCTATGGGTTTTGAATATTTCGAAAGTGAAATTTTATTTTTCAGTTTTAAGAGACAAAAAACACTCATAGCAAGAGACGAAGCACATGCACTATGGGGGAAAAAAAGAGAGTAGCGTCATGGAGGAAGAGAGACAGAGTCTGAGGGGAGAGGCGTCAGTGTGAAGAGAATTTATGAGTGGGGCCTGTCTGTTGGCTACGGGCCTGGTCCCTTTGTGGTCCACTCCTCTGTAATATTCACCGCTCCTCAGGCTCCCATATGTCTGCCTGTGGGTGCACTGTACACATATGCACACATGTACACGTATACTTTACAAACACTGTTTGCATATATAGAGGGATAATTCAATCTCTTTATCATCTCGTCAGTGGGCTTTGAACATCAGTTTCCTTTTTCTGACTTAATCTTATTTTTTACCTCATTGTAGTTGTTTATCAGGAATGGTGTATTATCCTTAATTGTGTATTATCCTAAACTGTCTAAATGACTAGACAACTAACATCTGACATGCAAACTTTAGCAGAAAGAGACCACAAACCGCAATCCAAAGCATTTAACAGTGAAAAGATATATTGTCCGTTGAAGGAGATTAGTAGTCTACAGTATGTGTTGCAGGTTGAGCAAACAGTAGCAGGTTGCTTAGATTGCCAGGGAAAAAATGTCCTGCATGTCATTTCTTACCGTTGCTATTTCATAAACAGAGGAAGCCTTATGCTTTTTCAGTGGATGAAGGTGCAGAATTAGAGGACTGATCTGGGCTTCCCCCTTTCATGGACACGAGTTGACTTGACTCTAACCCATCCATCCTGCTTCTTTACTTCTCGAACAGGATGGCAAGATTAGAAAAAAAAGGCTTAACATTTCTGCTTTGGAAATGAAGTATGAAAAACTGAGAAAGAACAATAAAAAAAACTGAGAAAGTGGAGGTGGGGTTTATATAGCTCACTTAAATATCCAACTCTGGTTCTAAGAATGATCAAGCTTTAATTCAAATGATTTGGCCCAGTTTTAACTGTAAATATGCTGTTTTTTGTGGGTTAATGGTCCTCTGTTTTTATTTCATTTGAACAGATATTCATACACAACTTTGCCAAGACCATGAAGTAATGGTCCTAGACATTAAAAGAAGTTGAAATCCTTTTTCAGAGGAGATTAACATACTGAGCAAACTGTTCTTCACAGTTCAGTTAGAGAGACATGAGGATTGATGTTTTGTTGTCAATGGTTACACAGTCGATGTGGCAGAAATAATTTTTTCCCTAGTGGGATATTTTGAAAAGTCAACAACCCAGACAAACAGCTTCTTTTAAGTCACCAAAATACAATAAGACATAAGTAAAGTAAACATTTAACCAAAGAAGACAATGGTTTTCAGCTTAAAGGGACCTGCATTAGCAAGACTCAAGCATTGTAGGTTTACTGGTTCAATGAGAAGTGCGGATGAAGTTATGGATAGATTTGAAGGTTCTCTGACTGGTTCATTCATGCTTGAAGGCTCAGAAGAGGAGACTCAGTTTGAGGGTTCTGTCTCAGGGTGACAGTGAAGCCAACTTCAGACCTGAAGATGGTACCTGCTTAAAAAACAATTAGCTAATTAATGATATAAAGAGTATGAAGAGAGAAAAGTAAAAGTTGAGATGGGATAAAGGGATAATAATAATGGATTAGATTCATATCGTGCTTTTCAAGGCACTCAAAGCGCTTTACAGTAGATCCATTATTCTTTCACTCCTCAGTCGTACTTGGTGATGGTAGACTACATATGTAGCCACAGCTGCCCTGGGGCAGACTGACGGAAGCGTGGCTGCCATTTCGTGCCTACAGCCCCTCCAACCACCACCGGGACCATTCACACACATTTATGTGTGTGGCCCCCACTGGAGGCAAGGAGGGTTAAGTGTCTTGCCCAAGGACACAACGACTCATGGCTGGGGATCGGAATTCGAACTGCTGATCCTTCGATTGTTGGCCGACCTGCTCTACCACCTGAGCCACAGCCGCCCCAATGAATGAAAGGATGAATGTGTGAGGGATTAAGATCAATGAATGGATGGAACAAGACAAAAAAGAACAAATTGGATGAATGCAGCCTGTGAAAACAATCACAAGCTGGATGGATAGATGAGGGATAAATGGATGAGGGAATGAGAATGAGAACAAGGATGGGGAGGGTGGAGTCAAGAAATATGAAGAATAATACTGAGGTGAATTAGCCATAAGAGGGCTCACAGGTGACTAGATGTGTGGTCGAGGCATGGGCTTGCTTCTGAACTTCAACTGATATGTTGACTTCTTATATGAGTAATCACTACTGTACACAGGTCACTGCATACCTAAGTAAGTGCCAAATGGTTTAGGTTTGAACCACTGATTGTAAAGTTTTAACGCAGTTTTCTATTAATGTGTCACCACTAGTCTTCAGAATCAGTCTTTAGAAGTGGCCTTCTGTGATCCCTGCCACTTCCAAACAGCATCAGAAAGAATAAAGGCAAGTAAAGGTTGGTGTTATGTATTCCAAATAGAACAATGTATGATGTTGATTCTTGTCTTATCTCTTGCTCTGTCACTTTCTCTCATTCTTTTCCTATTTCCTCCAGAAATGTTTTTTTTTTTCTTTTTAGCATTGCCCAATTACAGTAGCCATAGTGAACATTCAAAACTGCTGATGTGTTGGTATTCAGTTGTGGTCCTGTAATCATATATATATATATATATATATATATATATATATATATATATGCTTGTATGTTTTATGTGTTTATGTATATATATATATACATATATATATATATATGTATATATATGTATGTATGCGTGTGTGTGTGTGTGTGTGTGTGTTTTCATAAAATTTAATTTGTAGTTCAGTTGCAGAATGTCTTGTTGACATATAACATAGAGAGAACATGGTATAGAAGGAACTGGAGCATCTCAAAGATGGCTGAGGAGAAAAAACTGGGTAAGATAGTAAATGAAAAGCAGCGATATCTTACAAAAAAGAATGACAAAGACAAAACTCTGAAAAAAGCCCAATGGCAAAATATTTTACAAAAGAGATGCAAGAGGAAGAGCTTAAGAAAGACAGGAGGATTAGAGAATGGGAAGCCGCAAAGGAAAAGGGGCTTCGTGAGGGGGTTGAGAGAGATGAGTGTTTATGATGTGAGTACCCACACTTTCAGTGAGAGTGCATGGGAGACTTATCAGTTATGGGACATAAAAAGGAGAAAAGTAAATTAAATAAAAAGAATAGGAGAATCAAATTACCACTGCCCGGATAAACCAGAATTCAGTGATGGTTCACATATTCATCACATACCAAGTAAGTTTGAGCAGTGCTGCTGTCAGTGTGTAGCCAACCAACACAAAAATTAGTCAATGAATGGTAGTTGTGTGTATCTGTGGAGATGTGCATGCGTGTGTGATGGAGGGTTCACTTATGTAACAACCACAAGACACAGACAGTGGGAGGCTGAATTAAAATTGCAAAATGATGAAGAGGGCAAGAATAAAGCAGAGACACTGAGACAGAGGGCAACCACAGACAGAACATGTTATACTGAGACACAAAGTAAGAAAGAGTTTTCTCTTCTTTTTTAATGGGTAGACATAGTAAAGAACCAACATTTGGTGCTTAAAAGTCACAAAATACAGGAAGGAATTTGTGATGTTGCCTCTGAAATACAAGAAGTATATTCAGTTGACAGACAGACAGTGAGACTGACAGAAAGCCCTTGCAGAGAGTCAGTCTTTAGAAGTGGCCTTCTGTGATCCCTGCCACTTCCAAACAGCATCAGGAAGAGTGTTTCTCCAGCTGCCAGCCGGGCTGCCGCCATAGGGGCCGAATACAAAGAACCCCGAGCCAAGCCATTTGAAAGATGTGGAAAAGGGAAAATAGAAGATGCTAACACTTAGCAGTGGAACCAGTGCTAAAACAGCCCGTACACTGCTATCATCCAGCCCACCACTTACTTTCATTGTGTTTTTGTCAGTTCTATTATCTTCGCTTCTTTCCTTCTGTTGCTGACTTTGAAGTTCTTTTAAGTGAGATGAGCATCCCAAATTTCTCTCTGAGTTGACGTCTGTCTCTGGCTCCCTCTCCCAGTGTCTTGTTTCCCCCCTTAGCTTGCAGAGAAGAATTCAAAGTGTACTCTTAATGGCTTACATGTGTTTCGATTAAGAAGCTGGCATGCTCTTTCCATTTTAATGGGCTTTTTGTGCTCTTAGTTCGCTACGGGCCTCTGCTTTGTGGTGGGGATTTGGAGGTAACAGCATTTAATTGCCAGGCTATGGCAAAAATGTGGTTAGTCAGATGGCAGGAATGTGGTACAGCACACATATATTTGTTTCTGACCCTCTGACACACATGTGGGCATAGATGCTGAAACAATATGGCATACTTTGTTTTTCTTATGCTTCAGGAAAGGATAAGAGGTAAGAGCTTAAGTTAGATAAGAGGATATATAGAAGCTTCATTTCTATGGTAAGATTTGTCGTGATTAAACATACTTCCCTTTAAGAAATAAATCCATGATTAGAAGGAGATAAGGATTGAGAATTAAAGGTGAGCAGCTCTTCTGTTTGCTGGCAGCTATTTGGTGATTAAGTTGTGACGGTTTAATGGGGGTGCCAGCCAGGTATCCCTCCTGACAATTGTAAATTCTTTTTTATTGTTGATTTTTAACCGACCACACAAGGACCTTCACACTAGATGTAGACCCTTTCGGTTACCAGGAAAGACAAACTATTTTCTTATTCACACAAAAGTAAACACACAAAAAACATAACAATTAATTTCAACTTTGTATTGAACATTGGAGATCACAGTTCTGTTCTTCCAACAATGGGTCTTGATTCCCCACATAAATTGCCCCAAAGCATAAGAAGTCGCAATGGGGCCTGAACGCACCAGAAACAGATCCAGGAAGCAGGCTTCCCTTTTGAAGAGTGATCAGCTGTTTTGTTGATGACGTCACCAGCTAACGCCGGGACTTCCGTGTTGACGGTTTTGTACTGGCTTTGATTCAGCGTCGTGAGTGATGTTGATCTCCTGGATATATTAGCGGCGTTGTGGTGGCTGCTTAGGTTACGTGGCCCGTCAGAGAGACTGCCATATGAAAGGCAAAAGGAGGCTGAGAGGAGGCGACCTGAGCGGAAGCGCCCACAGTAGACGAATGGGGTGAGTGAACGTAGTAATAAGGGCGTGGGTGCAAAACTGTGTAGATGACGTGTATCAAAACCTTGCAGCCTCACAACATAACCAGTGGGTTGTTACAAAGTGACACTTGTACAGCAAATATTCAGTATTAAACATACAAATTATACATTGAAACAGTTTAGGTTACCTGAATAGGTGTGTTCTGCCAGTCTTGTTCAGTGTAGTCACTAAAACCCACTGATGAGAATTACTTCATTCTAATTTGTGTATGATTGTTTTAAAAGAATAGCTCCATTGAAAAGTGGGTAAATTTCCAGTTTACATGGACTCACAGCCACAATGTTAGGCCCTCTGCCTCTCAGTTACTTTGTTTGTCTCTCCCTCAGCAAAATGCTTTGCAAGCCCAAACCACCCTGTGGTTAAAGAAACACACACAGGGTGTAAAATAATCCCAGCACTGCAAAATTAGAAAAAAAAGGAAAAAGGGGGGGGGGGGATCAGTGCTCTCAAAGTGGCATGAGAATAATGATTGGTTGGAGGGGTGTTGGTTTCTGTGGAGGAAACGTGATGCAATCACCACCTTTTGTCCAGTGTATGGCTAGAGTGGGCTATACTCCTGCTGTTTGTGGTGTACCCACAGGGTCATGCCAGGGCACTTGTGTGGGATGTGTGGTCAAAGAGAGCCGGATGGGGCAGAAACAAGGCACATGGGAACCTGTGGTGGAGGGGTGCAAGAGATGAGATGTTTATTGAGACAATTGTAAAAGCAGGTGAAAATAGGACAGTATATGAGACAAGGACACACAAATGAATCAAGGTAGGAAAAAGAAGGAGCTGGTAATCACATAGACACATATGTCAATACACACATCAGCACACTCACATCCTCACAACCACTCCAAGTCACCCTATTATTATCATTATGCAAGTGTGACTGCAAATGGTCCCCCTGAGCAACAACAGGACTGAGCAATGAGCCTATAAACAGATATGTGTAGCAGTGCTGGCATTTCTGATGAGGCAGCAGCCACACACACACTTTCATTCACACACACACATACACTCCACTTTCCCTTCGACCTCTGCTCTCTAAGGGAAGGCAGTGTGAGCACACAGTCTGCCGTAGGGACTGAGCGACAGAGTGCCCAGCTGCATGCCAACTGAGCCCGTGGGCTGCCCTAACCTACGCACCCAAGGGAGCAAACTGCCTCTACTACTCTCTGTATCAACATCTCGCCTTTTCCTTCGCTTGTCCTCCCTCTGAGCCTCTTCCTGTCCTTCTCTTTCTCCCAATTGTTAATCTCTCCTCTCTCTCACGCTGCTTGGTTCCTCTTTTTCTTTCTTTCTCCACCCTATCTTTCCTTCCCTCTCACTCTTACTTCCAGTCGTACAGATTGAGTGACAGGCTGTGAATTGCTCTGAGGCTATACCCAGATAAAAGGCAAGGAATGCACAAGTACACACCTACACACACAAACATCCACTGTCACATAGACAGACACAAGTCTTGCCATCTCTGTGCTGGTCAGAGCACTCTGAATGTACAGAGACTTTTGTCCAGTCTCCTCCCAATGCCTGTGTGATTGGTCACTCAGTGCAGTACCCAACATTAATCTGTGTGTGTTAAAGTAACAGAAAGAGAAAGCATTGGTGTGATGTGAAGACCGACAGAAATGGGGAGAACGAGTGACAGATTGAGAATGAGCGTGTGCATAATATGCATATATGTATTTGTATGTATTTGAGAGGGAAAGCTATTGCGTCTCACAGTGTGCGGTGTCAGGTCTGGCTGTGAGATCTGACACTGATTATAGTTTTCACAGCTCACTCCCATCACAAGCAACTACAGCCATGACCAAAGCCCTATATTTCAAAAAGCTGCAACACTGTGCATGAGAATTGCTTTAATGCTTCCAGTAGTTCATCCATTGGCTTCCTGGTGCTGAAATTTAGAAGCCAAACTGTCACACCACTTGCCATGAAAAGTGAGCATAAAAATCTGATGGGATCTTTAAACCAAATAGATGCAGCTTCAATTTTAATGCCAAAATCTACTTCCTCGAGAGACCCTTTTGAGTGCCTCAAAAAATGTCTATTACTTTAGTCTGGGCACTAAAAGAAACAAAACTCGCATGAACGCGCAACAACAAAGTGTGATGTTCTACTGTTTAGGCTATAAAAATATACTAAATGATGTCGTTTCAAGTAAGTTATGGACGCTACCCACTCAGGATACTTGGATTACATTGGACGAGCAGTATGGAGGAATATTGCCAAGTTTTTGTGGACTTTTATGGACCTTTTTGTGTTGAGCGCCGGTCACCTCCATTATATGAAAGTTGGATAACGAAAACCTCCCCAATCTCCGGCTACATTTGAGATATTAAAAAAGCGTTCCACAATCTTGCTCAGCATTAGGGCGAGTAGGAAATGAAGGCACATCATTCTGTGGGTGTTGTATCCCTTTAATGCTTGAGCCCTGTCTTTTGCTAATATCTATTTTTTTTTCCCTTCTGTGATAGTTCAGATTTGAATTTAAATATGATTTTCATCAGACTTCAGTGCAAATTGTCTCCAGCCTTTTATTGACCCACAAATGCAGAAGCGGTGATGCCACATACAGCACGCTGCATTTATAGAAGTAAATATGGATGCTACAAATGTCAGAGTCTAGGTATCAATTTTGGAACCAGAGCAGACAAAATGATGATATAGTAGTTGTTTTGTTGTTTACATTTTGCCCCATCCTGCCTTCTTTTGGTGCAGATCGCTTCACCTGTCCCAATGTCTCTGATACTCGGACTGAGCTAACCCTCATTTCTCTTGAGTCTGACTGATTAATAGTTGTCTGTCATACAAATCAAACAAAGGATTGCCAATGGAGATCCAGTTTGAGATCCCTAAAAGAAAGAAATCATAAACAGGACAAAATGCTTTTGGAAAATGTTCTGTGGACACGTGTGTTCTGTACAAGTTAAATTTTCTTTAGAAATAACAACTAAATTCAATTCTAACAAGATTTCCTAGCTGTAAAACAGAATTGTGATTGCATCATGACTTGGGCATGTTTTTCATCCAAGCCACAAACACTTGAAGTTAAGAAATGCAATGATGAATTCTGAATTAAATAAGAGATCTCTAAATAAAAATGTTAATGTATGTGCCGATTAACTAAATCTTAAGTAAAAGTGGATCATGTCGCAAGTTAATGAGTCAAAGCACACTAAAGATTTGAAATGGCCAAGCGAAAGACCCAATTGAAATGACCTAATAGAAATTAAATTACCTAATAGAAAGACCCAATAGAAATGTTGTTAAATGACCTGAAGCAAGCAGTTCATTTAAGGTTACCCAATAAAATCCCAGGGCTGGAGCTGTTCTGTACATAGGAATGAGCTAATACTACTTAAAGCTAGTGTGCAGGAACCCAGCGATGGACAGGCAACCTGTCCAGGGTGTACCCTGCCTCTTACCTGCTGATTGCTGGGATAGGTTCCAGTATCCCCATGACCATGAATTAGAATAAGTGGTATAGACAATGAATGAATGAATAAATGAATTTATTTATTTAATGTATTTATTTCGAACATAATGATATTACATTAATGGACAGCCACAAGGAAAAAAATAAAGATAACAACAGCAACAACAAAACTTCAAATCAAATTCCATGTCCGAAAATGAATGAATGAATGAACGAAGTGCAATACTAATCAGCCCTTATCAGAAAGCAGTAACCAGTGGACAAGGGGGAGTCAAAGGAAGAAAAGATTTTACTTACATATATACAGGTATGTGATATGTGGATAATTTTCCTCAATAAATGAATCACCATGGTTAATAGTTTGTCTCATTTTCCTTTCAAGCATGACAGCACTTGATCAAATTGACAAAATTGTCTATTTGTACTTTGATCAGATAGTTTCTAGTTTATGTTTTCTATATGTTTTCTATATGTATGTTTTCTATATAAGTTTCTGACCTGGAAACTCTACTTCTGACTTGTTTGGATGACAGTGACATTCATTATGCACATTCCTGGAGTTGCCATTACTCTGCAGTGTCCCAGGGCTGAGAAACAGCACTCAACATTCATTTCCCAGTCTGGAGCATCATGTGAAAGCTGCATTTTGCTTTATGACACCACATCACATGCCAGCAAGTGGATATCAACAAACAGGCCATTTTGAACATGCACTGTTGCTGATTCAGCAAATAAATGCATGGAGACGTTAATAAAAGAAAAAGAGTACATGACTAAACAAGAGCCCACCATCCCCAGGCCCTGCAGAACCCTCCTACATAGCCAGCTAGTCCCCGCCCATCCGCCCCCCTGCTCCCCAAGCCCCCCTCTCTTTACCCAAGCCCACACCCCCACCCCGGCCGTGACATACACAATCCTCCTACCCCACCAGAACCCCCGCCCCCTCCACCCTCCGAAACCCCACCCTCATTCACTCAGTTGCCCTGCATCCCATCCCCTCACGGATCCATCCCTGCTCCACACTCAAACCCCTCCAACCTGATACACACAAACCCCACCAATGCACCTCTCCTTCCACACTCGACATTCATCTCCCATGCACCTTCACCCACCCCTCTCCTCCATACAGTCCCACAGACAACCATACACACATCCCCCTGCACTCACGCCCCCCCTCCAGTCATACACCCACCCACATACACCATGGATGGGGACCACGGGGTCGCCAACCCTCCCCCACACCACGAGTCCACCCCACCCAGCCCCCGAACCAGGCGAGACCAACCCGCACGAGTTCATTCGCGCAGGTCAGTCCCACCTAACACATCAGCCGGGCAGGACAGGCACCCGGGGCGGAAAAGACCCGGCCACCCCGCAACCCCCACCCCACACATACACCCTTACTGACATATACACACACACACACATAGCAGAGGCGCCCCGGCCCCTGGTGCAGAGACTAGACACCAGGATGTGAGGACCGGCCCAAACCAGAGTAGGCGCGTCCCACTGCCCCGCCCCCCAGCGCCGAGCTGGGCCCCCTGGCCCAGGAGGCAGGGGCCACCCCTGAGCACCAGGGCCCAGGACCCCCCACCCCCACCCCGGGTCGGCCCCGGCCACCCAGCGCCCGCCGGCAGCAACCGGTCAGGGCCCTACCAGCGACCCGCCCACCGCCGCAGAGCAGCCCCAACTGCTGACCCCCATCCCCCCCATCTGGCTGGATACAGCCTCGCTCCAGCGGCGAGGCAGCCCAGACACCCCCTCAAATCAACCGCCAGGGACCCATAGCCATCAAGCGCTCACCAGCACCCAACTCCCACATCGCCGAGGCCGCTCTCCTCCACCAACGTTAAGTGATGGAGCTAATCACAGGGGACCAGAGGGAGTGGAATTCATCTAACTGGTTCTTAGAGGAGGCAGACATCGTCTCAATACTGATATGGTCTACTAAGAAATTCCTAAACTGGCTAATGCTCAGATTATTTTTGTATTTCCAGTTTACCAGGATAGTTTTCTTTGCAATACAATACAGTAAGTATCATATGTGCATAGTTGGTTACCATGTTGATCTCATCCAAGTCCCCCAGTAAACACAGTGTGGGGCTTGCAGGAAAGTTACACCTGAGCCACGTTGACAGGTCATCACATACCTGAAGCCAGACTCTCTGGACAGGTGAACAAGACCACAAGGCGTGAAGATAATTGTCTGTTGTGTTCTCATTGCAGTGTAAGCAAATGTTTGTAGGTGACAGACCCATCTTGAACATCCTCTGTCCTGTGTAATGTGCTCTGTGTAAAACCTTGAATTGCATATCAATTGCATATTTGAATTTTTAGTCATTAGGAACATGTTTAAACATATCTGTGTCCATGTGTTTTGGTTAAGGGCTCTGGACAAGTCAGCCTCCCACTTCGAAGTTGGAAGGGAAATTGAATCATCCAGTTTTAATAATAATCTATATATTTTCGACAGTAGTTTTGGGATAGAGAGATTCAGGAATTCTGCTACCCTGACCGGAGTCTGCAGGATCAGTTGGTTAGAGGTATATTTTTTGCTTAACATAGATTTAAGTTGATGGTATTCTAAGAATTTAGTACTATTGATCCCATATTGTAAAGTGAGTGTATTAAATGACAGGAAATTTCCATTTTCAATGATATGTAGTAATTGTTTACTTCTTTTTCTTTCCAATGTACAAAATTAATAGTTTTCTTGTTTTGTAAAATATCCAGGTTATTGCAGATGGGTGTGAGTTTACATGGAATAATAGAAGACTCGGTTAATTTCAGGAATTCCCACCATGCTTTCAGAGTAGAGCAGATGTTGATACTTTTAAAGCATTTATGAGATCTGACTGCTGAACTGATGAATGGCAAATCAGAGACAACCAGATCCTCACATAATCCTTGTTCTGTGTCTAGCCACAGTTCATCTAGATGGGAAGGTTTCAGCCATTTGGAGATAAATTGTAGCTTATTTGCTAGGAAATAATAATTGAAATTGGGTAAGTCTAACCCTCCCCGATCTTTTACCTGTTGTAAAGTTTTTAAACTGATACGTGATGGCTTATTTTTCCAAAGGAATTTGGAAATGTGAGAGTCCAGTGACTTAAACCAACTGGAGGAAGGTTTGGTGGGTATCATTGAGAACAGGTAATTAATTTTAGGTAGAACCATCATTTTGATGGTAGCAACCCCATTAGTGATATGGGTAAGTGCTTCCATTGTGTGAGATCTTCCTCTATTGACTTTAATAGCTGGACATAATTTAGCTTTATTAACTCTGAAAGTTGTGGAGAAATATTTATTCCTAAATATCTGATATTACCAGACTGTATTGTGATATTAGGAATGTTTTGTAAAGTACAATTAACAGATAAAGCTGTAGTGTTGGACCAGTTAATAGAGTACTCAGATATCATTGAAAATTTATTGATCAATGTGATTGTCTGGGAGAGATTGTTGATTATTATTATTTTCAAGACAGTCAGAGGGCCAATTCCTATCTGAACCCTCAATCTTAACCCTCAAGTTCAACCCTCAATAGTAGTAGCCCTCAAAACCAAGTGTTAAAGGCTATTTTGTAACTTCGAAATGGGACACCCCTTAAATGCAGATACGTCTTCAAACTGTGGGGGGCAGCATTATGCCAAAGCGGCGTTCACTCTGTCAATTCAGAAGAAGAAGAATTTACTTTATTTACATTTATTTGCACTGTTAACCCTGCCTAACCATAGACATATTCAGCTGTCACCGCATACCAGAGCTTATTGAAAGGTAAACACCAGCTATAACGAAAATTATGTAGGTAACTGTGGTTCTGTGAATTCCTGGATGACTGCCAGTCAGCTGGCCTGCACATCACCTGATTGACAATTGTCATTACGACTCGACCTGCGAGGAGCACGAGGAGCTTTGTTTACATTAGGAATAAAACAGAACTATTGTTCCATAACTCTGCGACTACAGGAGATGACATCAGCCCGATCGTCTTAAACCGTGATCAGCACAAGCACATTATACAGGCTGTTATTTTTATAAAACAACGACATTAGCACCGAGAAAAATGACCATTTTGTAAGATTTACTAACTTAAACGATAGCAACGTGGCTTGACCGCACCGGCCGCTATTGACAAAAGATTGTAAAATAAAAATAAATGTTATGCAACAATGAGGCAACTAATCCATAACATGGGCCTAAACTAAGATAAAACAATGGTTTTCATAATATTTATATCTCCATTAACAAAGAAAATACTTAAAGGTGTCAAAACCTAGTGTTTTACATACATAATCCTTCTTAAATTATCTTCAAATGCATTTTTAATTCTAGTTGGGTGGACGAAAATTTAATGAGCTCATTTTAACCTCTTTTTTATCCCCAACTTTTGTTTGTCACGAGAACATGTACGAGAGTTAGAGCTCTCTGTAAGCGCGTTCACGAGGCAAAGTCAAAGCCAAAACAAAGTTTTATCAGGACAGAGCAAGTGAAAGAAATGATGTCCCAACAGAGAAAAACGCGATAAAAAGGTAACGGTACGGTTGATAGAGAGGATCCGCGGAGTAAAAGGGCTGGACTCTGATGAATATAAGGAGCGGACGTCTGACGTGAAGTTAACCAAACAGTGTTAGCTTCTGTAGCTACTTTAGCAGCTTGTCCGCTCGTCAACCACCGTTTACTGGTCTCTTACACAAAAGATAATAAGTTACACAAGCAGCAACACTTACCGACTGCACATCCTCACTGATAAATATAATCCACTGGTCCCTAGTGCTGTCCCTTCTGTCCACTCAGGCCGACCACGAGCAGCTGTAAGGCGGACATGCTTCTGCGCAGGAGCCGGTGAAAAAGCAGAGCTCATAACTTTATTTCT
The DNA here is from genome assembly GCA_023101725.1 of Atherinomorus stipes. Taxonomy (NCBI): domain Eukaryota; kingdom Metazoa; phylum Chordata; class Actinopteri; order Atheriniformes; family Atherinidae; genus Atherinomorus; species Atherinomorus stipes. Next base: position 1,651,390 of record JALJCO010014492.1, read on the forward strand.
GAACATCCGATCTTGGAAATTCTAAGTGTAGATGGTAGCTAGTGTCAAAAATATGAAGGGCACGAGGGTTGGAAGCAGCTCTGGGTCGTTCCTGGAAAGCAGCAGCTAAAATCCCCCAAACGCAATATCTCGGCGAGAAACGCTTATACGGGCATTTTCAATACAGGGAGCCAGTTAACCATGCCTTTGCACCTTGAATGAGGATGGATTCATGTCTGGGGCTCAGACACTATGACAGGCATCCACAAAGCCGGGCCTCTGCTGGCTTTTGCCACAGCAGGAGACGCAGTGTGACTTGCAACACTCAGGCCGACCACGAGCAGCTGTAAGGCGGACACGCTTCTGTGCAGGAGCCGGTGAAAAGCAGAGCTCATAACAAAGACGCTAGCTTAGCAGCTCGCTCGCAGCCTCTCTAGTTCACGTCATAACAGCTGATCATAACTCCTCCGGGGCAGGTAATCAGCTGCTTTTAGATGGCGCTAAAGAGGCTAGCTTAGAAGGCTGATGCGATTGACGTCAATGCCAGAGGCGGGTCCAAATCGCGTGCTGTGGAGTGCGCGCTCTTGTGGCCGATTCTGGGATAAAGAGAGAGCTCAAGCTGAAAAACGAAGCCACTTTCACTTTCAGGAGTTTCTGGCACCTTTTTACTCAATTCCTACCCCAATACACATATTTTCACATGAAAAAGTGGGATTTCCGGGTGATGATTCCTTTAAGATTTGTAGCTCGCCTGCTTTGCCGCTTGCATTCTGGGTGGCCCTTACTCACAAGGGTGGTGTTGGAGAATCTTAATATTGAGGGTGATTCAGCCCTCAAACTTGCCCCTCAACTTAACGTTCTCAGAATCGGAACAGCACTTGCACTTCGCAGGAGTGCGCATTTTTGAGATTGAAGGTTAAGATTGAGGGTTAAGAGAGGAATTGGAATTCACCCAAAGAATGGTAAGGAATGATTGAGGTATGGAAACTCAGATCACATATACTCAAATAATACCCACTACCACTTTAAAACATGCCCAAACTGTACGTATGGCATTGCAAACAGTATGTATGTATGCACCTGTTCTAAGTAGCTGAAATGCTACATTTACCCCAACACTTTTCTCTTATGTAAACAGTTTTGGCCTGCTCTTGTATAGGCACATGCTTCTGTTTTTTGTGCCAAATGCGAGGCCATACTTCAGAATGTATAATTATTGTTACAAGCCTTCTGTTTTAAACTATACCTTTGATGAGGAAGTATTCAGAAAAACAACCCATGAAAACGATGATGGCTCAGAGATCCTCACACTCAAAGAATACCAAACCAAACCATGAGACTCCTTTCTCTGAGAGGACTTCTTTCTCCTCCTCTATTGCTCCTTTTTTCAGTGTCATTGACTGCTTTTATGCCAGATATAAAAAAGCAATGCATGGCCAGCGAAGCACATAATAGGCAGATTTGACTAACGTGCCGGTGCAGAGGAGTGAAAAAGAGGAGGGAGCAAGGGAGTGGGAGAGGGAGGTTTAGGTGAGAGAAGGGATGAAACAATAGAGAAAGGTAAAAAAAAAGAAGGGAATAAAGAGAAGGACAGAAAAATACAGGCAGAGGGGGTGGTGACCTGTGCCTTACCCTGCAACAGAGGTGGCCGCCCTGGCATCTGCAGGCACAGTGGGCATCAGATGACACGCTACATGACTCTCAGGCTGTGACTGAAGTAGATTGGACCAGCACATTCATGCTGGGTCGAGGTAGAGACACTCTGCTGTCAGATAAAGTGACTCCATGTCAAACGAAAACAGATGATAAACTGAGTGGACATCCAGTCTGATTCACAACTGAAGCCCCTATGAGCCAAATCCAAGCAGTCGCTGTGGTGAATTGGGATCGGCTTTGACCAAACCTGTGTGGGCTCAATGTGAAATCGAACAGAGCAAGCATTGAAAGTCCAACCATGCATCACCCGCTCAGTCTGACTCACCCAGTTTCGATTGAAGCTGACGTGACCGAAGCTCAGACCCCATTGAGAATCCTCGCTCTGAGTGTAATTCTCCACTCTGTCATGTGGCTCACGTACACTGTGGACATAGTTGACTTCAGCTGATATGTGCTGACATGCAAGTGCCCATATACTGTGAATGTTCAATCCAACAGTGTAGTTGTGTCATTCATGTGTAAGCTTTATGCTGCGTATCTGCACTGCACGTTAATCCCAACTGGAGATGATGTAAGTTACAATCAACATGGGTCAAACACTGTCCGTAGCTACATGTAAATACAAACCTCCACAAAAAGTAAGGATTGCATTAATTACATCACTTTGCTGAAGAATTCATGACTTTAACCAGATTAGCACACTGTAAATGGTTTAAGCATACAATAAATTATACATGATTATGTGTTACATAGTTCTACACATGGTCAGTTCGATCAGTTCATTTGATCTCCCTTTGTATGCATAGTATATATTTCTATGGAGATGATGTAACTTACAATCAACTTGGGTCAAACACTGTTCATAGCTAATAACAAGTCTCCACAAAATGTAATGATTGCAATAATTACCTCACTGGGGGTTGAAGAATTTATGACTCTATTCGGATCAGCATACTATAAATGGTTTGAGCATGCAAAAACTTTGTACATGAATATAGTTTTATGCGTGGTCTACATACATATATATATATATATATACTGTATATCAGAATAGCAGAATAGCAGAAGTAAACATAAAAATAATAGGCTGTGTAAATTGGTATATTTAATTAAAAATATAACACATGCAGTAAAAACATGTATCTCCTGTTAGGTGTTAAATATCAAATCCATGAGTTTATTTGAAAGAAAGAATCAATTGTTTTTCAGGACTTGGTTGAGCATCCTGTCACTTTCCTCCTTCTTTATTTCTTTCTTTATTTTTTTTTAAGGAAATGCAACAGTTAAGTTGCTGCCAACCCCAATAAATAAGCTTGGAGCTCAGCTTATTTTCACACCATTCTACATCTGGTAAATTGTTTTTGTTTTTTTTGTGGTTTTTAAGGTGTAAAAAACTTAGGCAAAAGAAATCCCTTGACCAGATCCTCAAGATAGTGGTTTTTGAAAAATCTAAACAGCATGTTGAAAGGTCTTGCACTACAGTCCTCAATCAGACCTCCTCGGGGTGGATTTGGTAAAATATAAGATGTTCTAAAATGTTGTGTTGGGTGAGTGATTAATACAGATAAAAATGGCAGAATCTTAACGTCACTGATTGACAATTTGTCATTAAAATAATGATTTTTAATCTTAATACTGCTATTCCCCTTTTACTGTTGATGAATTGTTGTGGTCTTGATCAGCTCCAGATGTCTGTGTTGCTGTCTTTTCTCAAGAATGGCCACAGCATGGTGCAAAGAAAACAGAAGAATACTATTTTGTGGGGGATGGGGGGAGGACGTGCAAGGAGCAGGTGTATGCTGTACTGTTGCGGTCCGAGTCTCCACCCCCGTCCTCCACTTTTTAATGACTGTGGCACAGCCATCCATAGTGGTTTTGCCCCTCCCCGCCTGCATTTCAGAGCGTTTGAAATGTGCCAGCCAGATGTTCAGGGCTTACACCTGTAGGAGACAGTCTTTGACATGGTCTCTATGGATCTGTGATGAACACACACAAACACGCATAGGCATCGCTGTGGACCTGAATTCACATGAAAATACAGCCATGTGCCCAGCAGAAGTGCACGCTCACAGGCATGCCAACAGATGGATCGGGACACAAGCCAACATGCAGACACATAGCAGACAACATGAGATGCACACATGAGCTGCTTAGTCTTTAACCCATCATTTATGACCGCTCACTAACCTTAAGACTGGCTCCAGTGGGAATTCAGGGCACTGCTGGGGTAGCGGGGCATCCCGCACATATACCACCTTGGTGTTATACACCTCTGTCCCACAGCCCACACTCCCCCAGCCATATTTTCTCTTTCGATATTGTGTGCCATTACACTTCTGCATTTTGAAGCTGGAGACTGACTGTCTGGATGGTGCAAGCTAATGGAGAGGAGCGAGTGTATGGAGAGACTATAGGAGAGACAGTCTTGCTTCCTCACATGCTGCTGTCAGAAACCATACGGGCCTGATTAATGACAACAGCCACAATAGCTCTTTATGCATTTTCTCCCTACTGCTGGCCCACTGCCAACTCACCCTCAGGGAGAGGGAGGTATACACAGTGTGAGGAGTGTATGTGTGTGCACACAACAGAGACAGAGTGAAGAGGCTGAGGTAGGTAATATGCTCAGATCTTGTGTGTATGTGAGACGTAGGTGCAAGAGGGAGCATTCAAAAAGTGCTAAAGAGAACAATCAGATGATGTAAATCCAATTCACAAGTCTTGCATCTCCAGTCTTCCCTGTGAATAGCATGCAAAATTTAAAGCTATCATTGTAACATCTTATATCTATAATGTCTATTAACAGCTCTCAGAATGACCTAAAAATAACCCTTTTTCAAAGAAATAAAACAAGCCAGAACTGTTATACCAAAAATAATTGGGGAGTTGAATGAATATAGCCTTAATACTAGATCTCTTACAGGTTGTGTTTTTGGTCCTAAGTCCCCACATAAGCTGAATACTTTGGGTTGAGTGTTTGTATATGTGTGTGTATGTGTATGTGAATGTGTGTGTGGCTAGCTAGAAGCTATCTCCCCTCGCTCCTAACACAGAAAGGTTGAGAAGAGCCATCTTTCATCTCCTCTGCATCATCACAGCGTCTGCATTATTAATGGCCCTGATTACTGTAATCAAAAATTCTTATTTATTTGGAGGAGTTGGAGGAGGGGGAGGAGGCAGCGAGGCCTGGGCTTCTCTCTCCAGACAAAAAAACCTTTGGTCTCCTGCTTTAATTTTTCAGAAATAGAGATGCTGCAGTGCCCCATCTTTCCCAAGTTTGGAGCTAAGCTAGTTAAGCTCACATAAACATGCAAATACTGAAGCAAAGACATTCAAACTTTTTCTTTCTCAGTCTTTGAGCATTGCGTACATTTACATACGCAAACACACAGTTGCACTGAGACACATGCACGCACACACATAGAAGTAACTGTCAATAATAGCGACTTAACGAAGGCAATCATCTAGACCTTCAGACAGCCAAAACCATACAAAGAATGCACTCATCCCTGCCTTTCATCTGGTTTTGAGCTTCTTTTCCACCTCCTCTCCCTGCTTCAGTGCAGTCTGTCTCTCTCCTTGCCTTCTTCGTTCTCCTCCTCCCTTGCTTCCTCCACCATCCACTCCACCCTGTCTAATCTTTCCAGGCACTGCCATTTGCATGCAAATAGTCCATTACCCAGTGGCAGGGAGACACAGCCAGGAGCTCACTACTAGGTAATCAAGGACAAAAGAAATGCAGGAGAGATGCAAGAAAAAAAAAGGGTGAGGCGGGGGTGGGAGGTGGGGGACAGTGGGTAGAGAGCGTTGAAAGATCACTGGTGAATTAACATCAAGAAAGAAAGGCATCAAATGACTTGGCAGAAAGAAGGGGAGGAATAGAAGAAATACAGTGCAAGTAGCTGAGACATGACGTTTTTGAAGAGGTGATTGGAGGCGAGGATCTTTGTAATGTAAAAGTTACAAGTTGAGTTGAAGACAAGAATGAGTGCAGCTTTGAGTGCAAGAGGGATCAAAGTACAGCAGTTTGTCAGCCTGTCACTCTGCTGCACATTTATGAAATAAAGACTGCTACCCTGAAGTAAGCACTCACAGGGAAAACTTTCTCTTCACATGCTGTCTGCTTTTTAAAGAACAGCATGCAGTTTGTCACCATGGCAGTACCCAAAAAAGGGCAAATTTATAACATTTGAACAAGGTGCGTTTCAAAGCAATTAAAGGCATACCTTGACATTTTGAATATATTTAATATTTTTATTATCTTACATTATTTACAGTGAAAGAAAATAGCGAGTCTCTGTTTTTTGTTAAAAGCTTTCACACATAAGTTAACATTCCTCTCCAGTCGTTTGATGAAGGACAAAGACATTCATTCAGGCTGTGACAACTGTTGATGAAAATGGCCACATGTCAATGTCAGATAATGTCATTGCAGCTCTTTAAAGCACAAATTTGTCACTTGAGGTATATTAAGTAAGAGTCTTATAATGATACGAAAGACAACACTACAGTCTAGAAGGGCACTTGGAGAGCAGTGTCCTCCACCAAGGCCAAAGCCCTGTTTTGCAATTTTAACGAAAGCAATCTGGACCTGCACCAAAATTTAATGGGTTTTCTTTTCTTTGTGTGCTCCAACTGTCCACCAGGTTTCATTAAATTTGGCCAGGTAGCTTTTGTGTTAAGACAGGAGACATTTAGGTCAGGCATTTTTTAAGAATGGCACATGGATGAGGTTTTTGGGCACATCTGAGGGGATTCCAGAATAAACCAAGGGCACATTGGAGATTTAGACAAGCACCAGAGAACAGACAGAATGGTGGATGGATTGAAAGACATCTGTTATGCTATCTTGCTCACAAACAAAGATAAAAATTTCTGTAAACACATAGCACTGTGGTTAATTACTATTGTCACGGACACAGTGTGGAGCCTACAATGAGAGTATAAAGACTGATGGCTCGCTCATAAGAAGATAGATTGATTAAATTAAATGTCTGTTTTCTTCTCTTATTTCTCACCACTAGTTCAAAACTTAAATATGTTGAGTTATTTGTTGTAAAAGAAGTTGCAGCAAAAATAAAGAAGAAAAAAAGAAAAAAAATCCTCATGTTTTAATAACTAAACCTTAGATTTCACATCTACATTACTGGCGTGATGAACCAGCAGCAACGACAAGCCCCCTGCTGGGCTTTCTCGCATTGCCAACATCCCCTTTTTTTTTTTTTTTTTTTGCCAACATCAGTCTTGTCCAACTTCAGCCCTTGAGGACTACTACCCTGAAGAATTCAGATATTTCCCGGCTTTAAAACACCTGATTCTTATTAAGTGGACCTGTACAACATCTTGTTAAGTTCTGCTCAGCCCTGTTATTAAGTCATTCATTTTAGAGTCAGGTGTGTCATAGCAGAGAAGCATCTAAAACCTACAGGATGGTGGTCCTGAAGATCTTCACTTAGATGTCTCTGACCTAAACAAGTAAACAGCCCTCGAATGCATCTTAAAAATAAGCTGCCAGCTGCCATCCAGGGTGTATAATCTACACCGCACAAGAAAAATAAGTAGACAGAGAAGCTAGACCAAGAGTATTGGTTTGATTCTGACATTGGTGGGGGCTTAAGGGTTTGGGGTTCTTTGCCCTCATGATAAATGTTTATTTGCAACTTTTAGTTCGTTAGTGGATAGAACATCTGAACAAGCAAAAGTTTATAAAAAAAAAAATTTACATTCAAGGCTTTACACTAAGGTATTTCTTTCATTTGTCGTTTGATCAAACTGAATACAAGATTATTTTACTTAATGATTTCTGTAATTTCATGAGTTGACATCTGTTGGAGTTTTTGTTTTACATTAATATTGTCCAGAGAAGAAAGGAGTTTGCACTACGGTAAAATCATCGACATTCCAGAAATGTACTTTGATAACTTTTGATAACTTAAATTAATCAACTTAATGAAACCTTGACAGAAAATGTGTCCATTAACAGATAGAATTGCAAACACAATGATGAACCGTTGCTAAAATAAAAATAGAATTAAATTGAATTTAATAAACAATATATCATGATATATTGTTATATATTGATGATATGATATATCATATCATATCATTATTATTCTTTATAACTTTAATAATTTTGAAAAGAAAAGTTATATGCGATTACTGTGACTCATTGCAGTTATAAACATTTAGAATTTGGGATGTCGTAGGAAAGTTAATTTTTATAATAGTCAACACGTAAAACATGTTAGAATTGTGGTCAATTTTTTTGCATTAATCTGTACCAAACAAAAGACTTTTTTTGGGATCATTCACAAAGCTTTTTTGATTCGAATCAGAGTCTGTTCGCTTGGAAAGTCTGCTTCATTTGTGGGAATTGTGAATGCACAAATGGACTGATCCGGAACAAACAAGCAGATTCGGTCCGCCTACAAACTCAGATCTTAGTCTGTTTCAAGTGGACCAAATACAGGAAGTGGATTACAGAATTGCTGCTTTCTGCATTTGGTTTAGCATGGCATTATGGGTAAAACGTTGGGCATTGTGGGTAAACGCTACGACAACAAACATGTAGGACTGCAGTACTTCTAAAGATGGCTCGTGGTCAGACGTGGAGTGACAAAGAAGTAAAAGCTTTAATTGATATTTGGTCTGATGAAACTACATCCCATTTCCTCGTAAGTACGCACAAAAATAAGGTCGTTTTGTGGAGGAAACTGAAGTTGTGAGAACCTTCTTGTTCGTTGTATGTCTTGTCCTTGCCTACAGTGAATCTGAATGCAGCGCCACCTCTGGAGAGATTGGGAACATTATTCGAAAGGTTTGGCTGGTTTGGCTATGGTGCGACGTGAAGGCAATCTCGGTCCAGAGGACCACCCCCACCCCCAGCCGAACTGAGTCCCAAGATGGACCGAGTCTAGCGGACTATGCTTTCTGAATGCGCCCTTAGTCTGTACAATATTATTTGAAAGTCAGGTCGACTCTTCAGTAAGCTGATTAAGTTTCAATTAACCATATGTACATATGGCCCATGTCACAATTCTGAGAACTAAAGCTAACCTTCCTCTCCCTGAACTGCTTGGCAGCTTAGTCACCTGACAAAATAACACACTGATACAAGCTAAAGAAAAGCTTCTCTTTTTTTAACATAGTGACTATCATTGTTGTCAATGTTAATGAGTCAATAGCAGTTAAAAAATAATTTCTTTGTGATGGTGGGTGGGGGTTGGGAAGACTTTGTGTGCTTAATGTGTATGTGTGTGAGAGATAATGAATGATTAGGTGTGTGTTTTTAATTAAGTGAGGTTGTATAATTGGGTATGTGAAGGCTTATTTTTATTTTGATGTTGAAATTATTTTAATTTGATATTTATTAGTTATTATGTTAAGTACTTTGGCTGCTCTTTGGTATGAAAGTGCTATTGCTATAAATAAAATCTGATTTGATTTAATGATTAACTTATGGTGACTCACTCTAAAAATAACTCCTGATGTCCATCTTTGTTTGTTTTACTCCTGAAGTTCTGACAAAAGACACAACCACCGTTAACGCCGCTCTCTAGTGCTAGCAGCAGAAGAGCTAGCAACAGAATAAGCAACAGCAGGGACAGACAGTCAGGGTAGCAAGAAACGAAGCATAGAAAAGAGCAGAGTCAATCATATGACTTAAAACAGGGGTGCTGCAGGTAGAGAGCACAGATTTCTCAGCTATTTGTATGTCAAGAAATGATGGGGTCAGACGTTAGTGAATATTGTTAGGGACATGTCATCCCTGCTCAGTTCTACATCCATGGGTAGCTTAATATTTGGAGGAAGAAAGTGTTTTGGCAACATATTTGGGGTAAATAAAAACAAGCGTCAGTATATTATAAATTACTAACAAAGTGATATAATTTTTACCAGCATAGTTTTGAGTGCATTAAACACAATCTCTCATTCGCTGCTCTAGTTCATCAGTGAAGTTACAGAATCATAAGTTGCTGTGGTAATGTGGTGCATGATTATATAATTTGTTAGAGCTATCATACCTGCTTTCCTTTTAATTTAGTCCTAGACTATAGGGTTTAATGAAATATCTCCAGGTTGGATGTTTTCTCTCTTTTCCAAAGTAAGCAACATACTAAAAGTTGGATTTTTTAGTTCAGCCATGTTGCATTTCTTTAAAGGTTGGATGGATGATCCAGGAGCACCCTGATTGCAGCCAAATAATTAAAGGCGGGGTAGGGGATCCTGGAAAAACGGTTCGAGCAAGCTAAATTTGAAAAAATATACACCCCCGGAAACCACACCTCCAGAGCACAGGAACGCGTCCCCCGACAGTTGTCGGCAACATAACCGAGAACAGCCGAGTGGCTAGCTTGTTAGGTTCCCAGTAAACAGCAGAGGAACCACGTTTCTTAAAAGTGATAATTATCTCACCTCCAACTTCTTCTGCAGCTTAAAACATCCTCACTGCAAACACCAACACCTCCATGACTTGATCCACTTCCGTTTTTTCTTTTTAAGAGCAAACAGCGGCATAGATAAGAGCAGCCATGTTTGTCTCGGTTCGTCTGCACTGTAAGACGCTCATAGCGAGCGCGGGCGAGGGAGGGGGGACTAGGCAGTCGAGTTTGATGGACATGATAATCATTCAATCAATAAGCACAGGCCATTCGCAACCCCTTCCAATGAAATGAATTTCATTGGAAGGGGTTTTTCCAGTCCTGCACATATTTTTTTTTGTGTGTGTGTGTGTGTGTGTGTCAGAATATTTAATTAATTGTCTGTAATCAGGGTGTGAAGAAAACTTCAAGCAATATGGTTAAAAAATGCTCCTGGAAAATATCATCCACCCAGCTTTTAAATGCTCTGACACAAAAAGTAAAACATTTAGTCACCTGTGGAAGCGCGCATGAAACTACAGAGGCCGCGGAAGACTAAAAAGATGAGATTGTGTGTTCTCTTTTTTTCTTTCTTTCTTTCTTTCTTTCTTTCTTTCTTTCTTTCTTTCTTTCTTTCTTTCTTTCTTTCTTTCTTTCTTTCTTTCTTTCTTTCTTTCTTTCTTTCTCTTTCTTTTCAATCAATAGCCAACCCCTCTTGTGTTTGTCCACAGCTCGGTAGCTCTTAGCACAATGTAAACAGCAAATTTCATCTTCTTGCATTATCGACAGAGTAGGCACTGAACACCGCAGCTTCCATAGCCGTGGCGAACTCGCATGGGCACACACCGGGGAAGTAAAATGTACTACTGTTTAGGCTATAAACATGTACTAAATGATGTAGTTTCGAGTAAATTCAATCTAATCCAAGTGTCCTACCCACAGGACACTTGGATTACATTGGATGAGCAGTATAGAGGAATATTGCCAAGTTTTTGTGGACTTCAATGGACCTTTTTGTTTTGGGCGCCGGTCACCCCATTATATGAAAGTCGGCGGATAATGAAATCCCCCACCCCACCCCTGCATTTGATACATAGATCGTTGATAGAGAGGGACGAACCTTCCACTCAAATAACCCATTTGTTTCTGAAGTGCTTAAAGGTAGTCCGAAGTCCCCCCACCAATTCTGTTTGCAAACTACAGCATTCAAACTTAGCGCCCCTCCAACTCAGGCTAATGGCCGCCTCGTTCTACAAACTATTCAGCTTCAAGCCTCTCCTTCAGAGCTCAGAAGCGGGTAAAAGCCAAATTAGTATTAGCCCTGGTTTTCCAACTTGCATTATCTAAAGCTCTTACCTTTTCTTTGGTGCATCAGCGTTCTTTCTTTCTTCTTTCTTTCTTTCTTTCTTTCTTTCTTTCTTTCTTTCTTTCTTTCTTTCTCTTTCTTTCTTTCTTTCTTTCTTTCTTTCTTTCTTTCTTTCTTTCTTTCTTTCTTTCTTTCTTTCTTTCTTTCTTTCTTTCTTTCTTTCTTTCTTTCTTTCTTTTTCCTTCAAGAGTTCGAGTGACTAGCGTCTGCTCCAGTCATGAGCTTATTCCCACACGGCATAGTGTCCTTAGCTCTGTCATTGGCTGGTGATATAAACAGAAATCTCCACCCAGAAATGTCCCGAACACAACAAAACAAAGCTAAAGAGCGATTTACCGGCAAGGGGAGACAGCGTTGCATTCAGACACGGCACGGCACGCAATTAGAGGCCCAGAGGCGCAGTTTGAGACGGATTTCCACTTGCACAAGTATTTTCAGGGGAAAACGTCGCTCTACCTTTAAAGTGAACTTTTCCTTTTATTCCTTTTGAAAAATAAATTAAGTTAAACAATTTGTTAGCATTTGTCTCTTTCTCTGTTAGTGTTGTGAGCAATTGTCTGCACACTATTTCTTGGATTAGGCTAGAGTTGTCAAAACCTTGTCCTCCAAGGCCACTGCTCTGCAGGTGTTAGATGGTTTCCTACCCTTACACACCTGATAGCACAGATTTCCTCAACAGTTTGTACAATAGCCAATTTGCCTGTTAATGAGCCAATAATTTTAGCTAGGTGGGTGCAAGCAGAGAATCCTGCAGGGTGGTGAACCTACAGTAGAGGATCAGATACAACAACTCTGGATTAGGTAGACTAAGTGTTGAAATTGCTCTAAATCTTACAAATTATCTGATCCTCAGAAGGTTTATTTGACTGACTGATTGTCAAGTCCTCAGCTGAGGACATTAGCGGTTTGTGCTTCGAAACAGACTTTCTGACTGAGAACCTGTGCATTATCTGCCAAAAAGCAAAGATAGTTGTCCCAGTCAAAAACAGGTAACAATGACATTTGTGTAACGCTCACTATGTTTACAACATTAGTCTTTGATACACAGTTTTGAATTTTGAGGCACAATTTGGATCATAGTTATTCAACAATTACAGCCATATTTCCACACTGCTAGTTTAGGATTCTAAAGACTCACTAGTTCTAGTGCTTAGCATGAGTCCATTTGCTGCCATTTGTTTATACTGTTAGCTGAAAAAGTCAGTTCCTTGGCTTCCTTTTTTTTTTTTTTTAAGTGCATGAAATCTATGTTCATTTTCATTTTCACTCCCGATTTTTTTATTATTATTATTTTGCACCAAACAGTTTCTCTTGAGGGTTGAGAAACAAGGAGAGAGCACTGCAACTGCTGTTTTGAGCAAAAGCAACATCAGTCTATTTTGTCACTTGCATGGAGAATAAGATTGCCTCTTAATTATGAAAAGAGTGCAAACAGATGATGACATCTCAGTGAAATATTCCATAAAGGATTTGACTTTGCCATACTACATTGTCCATTCCTTGCTCCATCACCTTCCACATAACATCTTCTGGCTTTTGTTCCACTTTTGCGTTTATCATTCAATACAATGTCTCAGTCAGTGCCTCTCTTTCTCTCAATAGATGCTTGAAGTAGCTAAACTTCTCCTTATGGGAGAAGAAGAAGTGCATGAACGTCAAAGAAAATGAGCCCCCCACTGCTGCCACCACCTCCGAGCCCCCCTGTTCCCCCCTCGTTCACCACCTCTTCCCTGCGAAGCAGTTGATTGCGGCCCGTTTGATGTCCTAAACGCGGCGTGCTAAGATTTGCTCTCTGTTCCTCGCCGAGCCCGTTTGAAGCTCTGTGTGAGCGACACACATTTTCGACGTTACACTCTGCTAAAACGGGCAATTATTTTTTCCCCCCCTTTTTTATGTTCGGCTTTGGAATCGCAACGAGTAAGGAGGTGGTAGAGGAAAGAGACAGGGAGCGATGACTTGCACCCACACATTCCTCTAACTAAGATGTAAATATGCATGGTGGTAAGACATTTCTTCTAAGACAGGCACTTTGCAGTTTTCTAAACTTTTCCTTTTTTTTTCTTTTTCTCTGTCACAAACATTACTGAAATTACACCTCCTGCAGGTATCACCAGCATGCACCTATTAAGACCCATATATTACTGTCAGTAGTGCTTGGTTGAACCTGCCTCAACCCCCTCTCTACATCTCTAAGCACTTTTATAAGCTTTCTGTGTCAGTCGTGGGAATATGAAAGAGTCTTCCTTGATATAAGTTTTTGTAAAGGGGTTTATTCAATGTATGAAGCGCTACTGAAGCTGCCCCAGGCTTGCTTTTTTCTACACCCACTACAACAGCTCCAAGACGGTGGCTTGGAAAAAAAGCTCTATAGCCTTGGACCTGCTCCTCACCCACCCACTCATCTCTATGTGAAGCAAGGTTAACACTTATGTAGGTTCATCATTTTCAGATTTGAATTTAACACAAAGTTAATTCAGTGTTCTCTAAGACTGTGATATCTGCTGGGCTGCAGGTTCAGCTTGATTGGGAATGTATGCCAACACACATGCTTACATGCCCACACCCAAACATGCACACTCTGAGACACACAATTCTCTCAGCACTTGGCCTGTGCCCAGCATTGCACTCCCCTTTTATGACCCTTGCTTTATGGTTTATTTAAAAAGTAACAGTCCCTTTATAGGTCATTAAAGCAGAAATAAAAGACAACAGACGGCCTGCAGTGGATAGAGGAGTGAGCAGACGCCAGCCAGATTGGCTTGAAACACACTTACACACACAGACACTCACAAAAACAAGTGTATGCAAGGGTGCATCCAAGGCCAAGGGTTGTTACCCTCCTGATGAGAGCGACTGGCTGCACATCATCACTTCACACATCAATACTCTGGTCATATACTGTGCCATGAAACCCAGCACACACACACACACATGCAGCAATACGCAGATGTTATAAACATTTTAAATGGATAAATCAAGATAGTACATGAAAATGTAAACATCCAAGCTCGCAGACAGTCAAGTGACTGCTCGTGGCAGAAATCCTGGCAACCATAATTCACATGTAATTGAATCCTTTTTATTTGTCTCTTTGGCTTTCCGTCTCTCCCATACTTACCCTCTTCTCATTCACACACTTTGACCTGTGCGTGATGGCAAAGTGGGCATGATTAACTGCACAGAAATGTCAGCCGAGAATAATGGGCAAAATGTAATTACTGAGTGAATGTGGTCCTTTGAGAGATGGGTAAGACAGAAAGAAGAGGCAGAGTGAGAAAAATGCTGTAAAAAAAAAATACAACTGGATTCATTGACAATGGTGTCTCTGCATGTGTGTATCATTTGTTAGAAAGTTATAAATAAATGGTAAAAACCCAATTTTGAGCACATCTTTGCATGAGACAAAATTTGACATGCATTTCTGTCTCCATAAATAAAAGTAGTAAAATTTATTTCTGCACTGTTTGTCTACAGTTAAAGCAGTGTTCTCAAAAAACTTGTAAAGTTCTATCTGTGCTGGTCCAAATATCAAATCAAGAACATGATTCATTGTGACTCTACAATTCAAATTAGCTTGTTTCTTTCTGGCACTGTTAATCCTAGTGCATATGCTCAGTAAAATACATATGTAATACAAGATTTTCTGCTTAGATTATGAACCACAACACATTTGTGACAATAAGTGGTGAGAATAATTGAGTGTTAGCTTGTAAACCAAGCATTAGTTCTGCTTCAGATATCTTTGTGTCTATAAATAAGTCTTTGTCTCATTTAGTGTAATGACCTTGGACTGATGTGTGAATTATGGTGGTTTGCATACGTGTGTAGCTGGATTTGACACAAAGACACTGGGAAAAACTCTTTCACATGAGTAGATGTGTTTATGTTATCTTTTCTTAAATACTTTATTTTGTTGGTTTTATTTGAGAGCACAATAAAACAGAAAAACTTGTAAACATTACAAACAAAATATTTGGGGGAACATCAACATTGTAGTAGGCTAAGGTGTATGTATTTGTTTATGTTACTTATATATTGTGTTGTGTGACAACAGAGGGAGAACAGAGATGGAGGTGAGAAACAAATTCTTGATTTTTAACATACTATGAAAAAAATGCTCCTTAATGAAAATCTTTCCAGTGCTGCTTTGTGATGAAATTGGGTGGATGAAGAATAAAGCTGACAGAAAAGGTTTTCGTAATGTGCTGAACAGCCATGAGCAGCTGCTCTGCTAAAAGTCTCTGGAACTCCAAAAGAGGATTGGAATTACATATTTTTAAGAAATATAGTTTGAACCAATCATTTCCATACACAGTTTAGTTATGCTACAACAATGACCTTAAAACTGCCTGCATCAAAATTCACTTTTCTGGGGGTTATGGGGGAAAAAAAAAATTTTTTGGAATGAAGGGGGCATGTGAAGATAAAGGGGGGAATAAAGTTCTGTTATGGTCTATCAGTTTGTCTCTAAAAAAAATTAAAAAAGAGGGGGGGAAAAAGATCATAGTTTCTAACAATCATAAAAAATAAAATCACTAAAAAGGAAAACAAGTAAGAAGCCCCCCCCCCCCCCCCCCCTCTCTCTCTCTCCTTCTTTGGCATCCCCCCCCCCCCCCCCTCTTGGTAGTTATGGTGATAAGATAGTGTGGTCAGGATGTAAAAAAATAAATAAAGAAAAAAAAGAAGGGAGGGAGGAAAAAATTATATAAAAGAATAATTATTACTGTCTTGAGACAGTTGAAGTGCAGTGGGGAGTTAGAACAGCGGGAAACTATAAAAAGAGAAAAAATAATAAGAAAGGGCGGGATATACAAGCTTGAGGGGGGTGAAAAATAAAGTAGGATTTAAAAAAAATTTTTGACTCCTTTTGATGGCACACTGACGTTCATTTTGCACATTTCTGGAGCCGTCATTGCCCTGCAGCATACCGAGGCCTAGAGACCATACTTTACAACTATTTTACAGCCTAGAGGATGTGACAGTTGAGTCCCACTTTATGGTCCTGTGTCACACACCAGCAACTGGATATCAAAACATTGGTTAATACAACATAGAAACCCAAGAGTAAGGGAGTAAAGTGTTGAATGAAAGCAACAGAGCAAGATCCAGTATCAGACTGACTTTTACTGACTGACTTTTACTGAAGAGCGCTCAGAGAGGACACAGAATGCAAGATAAATGCCAGATTAGCCTTTCTTAGGGATGTCAAAGAGTAAAAATTTACTAAAGTTCAGTGATGCCTTAAAAAAGTTTGCTATCCTTTCTCAGAAGGGAATCATCAATTATTGATTGAAATACATAGCTTGAAATACAGCTATGATTGATGACTTGTTTAGCATATTACTTTATGAATTCCTATACTGTATGTGCATTTTTCCATTTTGGTCTTATCTGTCCACTTATTTTATCTGCTTTAACATTTATGCCAGTGTTTCCTCATGGGGATCCTTCACTCTGGGAGCTTACTTGATCTGGAGAGAGCTGGTGGGTGGCTGCCCTTGTCCGGGTGGCTGGGGCCAGGCATTGCAGCCCTATCGCTGTGGCGTAGCCCCTGCCCTGATCTGATTGGTCCCTTCAGTAATGCCCTCTGTGACCATGTCTGGCCTGGCTCCTGGTGTGAATGGATCCACAAGATATTGATTCCTCACAGCAGAGTCAAGCCAGATGTTTATTACTCTAACCCCGGGTTTACACCAGGTCCATGAGCGCAGTGCTGCGCAGCGCCACGGCATGCGCACCAAATCGCAACATTTGTTAGTCACCTCTTTGCGCATAGTGCCGGCGTGGGAACAAAAACAACCGCGTCACATGTCACAACCAAAGACTGCAAATAACGCAATGACTGATGCAATTAAATAAACCATCAGGCATCACTTCACAGAGAAATAAAAGCCAGAGATAAAAACACATTTATAGATTTTTGTGACAGGGAAAGTCCCAGAGCGGGTCAAGTAGGTACGGGATCCGATCAAAGAGGTCCCGGAGCGCACTTTGGCTTGCTCCGGTACAAATTAAACACTGCGTACGTGCAACAGAAATCAGGAAAGTAAACGAAGGAGAGCGAGTCAGGCCGCAGTCAATGTGCTTTCTTGTTTCAAAATGGGCAAAAATCAGCGGGTAAATTTTGAGCGCAGATGGAATGTAGGCAACATGAATTATACTGTTTGTTAGTTATACTGTATGAGACCCAACTGGTGCGCAATGTCACAACATAGATATGCATTGCCCAACGTCATCACATAAATTTGCAGTTTATCCTGGATCTGGCGTTCCAACTGCATGCTGATTGGAGCCGAGCTGTTTGGAGGTGATTTTAACCCACGTCGCTTGCTGAGTTGTTTGACGTGGGTTGATGTGGGTCATGAGCCTTTCCCACTGCCACTAAAAGCTAATTGTTTGCGGGTTTAAACTGGCTTTTTGGCCATTGGGAAAGGGTATTAGTATTTTATTGAGCTATGGATGGCTTCACAGGCCAAAAATATACCCAGTACAACTTCATTTGGGGTCATGTGTTTATATGTACTTTCAAAGATCAGTTTTTGTCAAACAAACAGTAATTAGATTTTCTATTTTTTTCTTTTCTAAAAATGTGGAACTATGCTTTGTGCATTTTTGGATTAATGTCCCACACTGGAGATGAAAGTGACCTGTATGCATGTGTGTAATTATGTTATGTATATGTTTTTTTTTTAATTTGTGTGTGTCATGAGGACCAGTAAGAAATTGTTTGCTTTCAGGGGCAGTGTTGCAGCATCGCCCTCTCCTTCTTTCTCTATCAGCTCATCTCTTCCTCATCTAACCGACCATACAATGAGGAGGGAGTAGAGTGGTGTTGATGGTGGTGGGGGGGGGGGGGGGGGGGGGGGTGGGTAGCAGAGAGCAAGGCCATAGTCTTATTAGTGATAATGAGAGAGAGCCACTCTGCCAATTTACATTCGTAATCTGATATTAGCTCTTGCCACCCGCACAAAGGCAGCACATTCACACAAACACAAAGAGATGTAGACGGGCATGCACACATGTGGAAGCAGGCATAGAGGCACACACAATCACATGTTAAAATGACTTATTCATAACCTATTCATGTAAAAGAGCAGAACTGCTTCTGATTGAAAACTACAGAGTCCCTTGAAGACAAAGGAAATGTGCTCCAAATTTTTAAAAAGACAGGAGGTAGCCTAAGAGTAGCTGAGTGATGCCAATAGCACTAACAAGTTAATAGACTTTCTCACATCTTTGAAAGCATCTCTATTCATGCTTGTACTTAAAACATTTATTTTGTTAGACTGACATTTATTTGTTTGTTTATTTTAAAGTAATTTAAATAAACAAACTAATAATACACTAAAAGAAAGTCAATAACACCAACTGATGTAAAAAAAAAATCACAATTTTGATACTATGTGATAGACATCTGCCACTTTCTTTATTGGAAGATGTGATGGTGAGTCATGTTAGCATCCAGTTAACACTCAGTCCAACATAAAACAAAAAAGAAGTGGCAACAAGTTTTCTTTTATAAACCCTTCTCACCTCTCTTTTCTCAGTTTATACATCCTTGATTCTTTTCCTTGCTGTTCTTTATTTCATTCTCCTGAGATATGAAATAGACAAACCATTGCTAATTGCATATGGCCTGTGGCACAGATGTATAACCTGTGCAAATGTCTTTTTAAACCAACATTTTGTGACAGTTGATGGTCCTGTCACTATGCCTCCAATAGATAGTGCGCTCTGGCTACTCAGCCACAGGGATATTCCTTTGGCTGACTGTTTAGCGTGCATGGCTCTCACCTTGGAGTGTGGGGATGGAATCCTGCCTGGGCCCTCCTCCTTTCTGCCACAATTTATTTTTCTATTTAGAGATAAACATGATTTGTTCATGAAAACTTATGATAAACATTAGGGATGTCCCAATGCCACTTTTTTACCGACCAAGTACAAGTACATGCATTGAGTACTTGCTTTTGGGTACAGTACTTGCCAATACAGAATATCGATCCGGGTACTTAATTAATGGTGATGAGTGAAATAAGTGAAAGGCATTTTTCTTTTTTTTTTTTTGGTTTGGTTATTTGTTTTAAATAAAGAGAAGCATCTCTACATGCTCAGGTGTGATACGGGCATGTTGCTGCCGATGGCTGCCAGCTTACTACAACATTTATCCAGTGTGCAAAAAGATACAGATCTGGGCATGAAAAAGTTCCCCTTTCTGCCGACTGCCAGCCACTTACCAGCGACTTGTCTGCTAATTCAATCGCACAGAGAAAAGCCTGTGTGCCCAGGGGGAAACGATTTCAGAGCATAAATGTTTGCCTGAAACAAGGACATTTCCACACACCAAGTTTGGACACCGTAAGTGATGATGTATTTGCAGGACAAATCGTTCAGCCAGTGATAGTGCAGTAATGGTGCACTATTAGTGCACCACTTCTGGCAGAAAAAGGAGGAACTTTTTCATGCCCGCATCTGTAACTAACAACTCAACCAATACACAATATAAGCAATGAATGTTCAACCCACAGCCTCTGGAGCTCGTGTGTGGGTCGAGACCAAGCGGCAACCTCCGGTGGCAAACTATGAGTCTACCCGGAGGAAGTCATTTTTTGTAATTGTCCCTTGATCCGCTAGGGGCTGACTGCAAAACAGAGCAAATCCCCATAGACTCCCATGTTAAAAACGCCAACTTCACAACAGAAATAAACATGTTTACAGCCTGGTTCAAAAAATCATTTTAGGTTTAATAGGTTTAAGTTTACCTTCATGTCAGCAGTGAGGGGGGTGAATTTTTTTTAAACTCATCCATTTAGATGTTATTTAATCTTGAAATAAAAAAAAGAGAGATATTATTTTTTTGAAGGGGGAAGCCCAGCCTGCAGACCGGTGACTCCTAGTTAGCTCCATGTTTGCTCTCGGTAAGGTCTCAGTTTGTAGCAGAGTAGCGCAACGGCGGTTTTTAGTCAGATAATAGCAAGTCTATGCATGTCTTACGTTTACCCCGCCGCTTTGGGGACTAATCTTCGTTAGCTCCTGTTAGTTTCAAGTTAGCTCAGTTAGCGTTTAGCCCAGAGTACGTCAGCTGTCAATCATTTGCCCCGCGGCTTGGAGCGGCCTTGCCTTTGCCCATTTTAGTATTTTCCAGGAGTGACGACACACTTGACACGGCAAGATGGTGACGGTGGGAAATGCCCAATGGGCTCTATGCACGACTCCACTACTTCCTGAAGTTAAGGTAGCTCCTTTGTTTCCTGTCTTTCATTACTGGACCAACTGATTAATCCAGGTGTGTCTGGCCAGTTACTGAGATCAGACACACCTGGGTTAATCAGTTCGTCCAGTAATGAAAGACAGGAAACAAAGGAGCTACCTTAACTTCAGGAAGTAGTGGAGCTGTGCATAGAGCCCATTGGCTTCACTTTTAGCTCTTCAGGAACCAATGGGTCATATGACTGGAAGGTTCGTCCCTCCCTATTAATGGTCTAAGGTCGAGACACCGGGCTGGAGACGTGCCAGACTATGTCTGGCAGCGCATTGCTGTGAAAGCAACCTGCAGGCTCATTGGGCTCCGTCAGTGCCCTCCGAGGTAAAACTGTATCACGTAATATAACGTTAAATAATCATCTCACTTCCCTCCTCTGATCAGGCCTGATTAACAGCTGCAGACCAACTGAACTGCAGGTTCTGTGTTCAAAGCTGGCAGCATCACAATGAGAGATGGTAAATAAATAGTCCACTCCATCACTTCTTGTGAAAAACTTACGATTTCAACGGTATAAAAAACCAAATAAACATTGATTTAATATTTCTTTCCTTTGCAAGTGGCCATTGTATAAGTGGGATACTACCTCGTAAGAAATAAAAGACATAAAAGCTTACAATAATTTGTTAGAAGCTTATAAACAGCCTCTGATGCAGTTGCAGTTTACTGTATTTTAGCAATACATCGTCATAATTTTACATATTTAAACTCATACCAGCTTAACGAACATAAACTTGGAAAGCGTAGGAAACAGAATTAGCAGTAAACTTACCACCAAGAGAGTGAATCCTGAACAAAATGTCCAAAACTGTATGTATGCATGTGGGGGTACTGCACGTCCGATGGGAGAGAGGGAAAAAAGTTCACTCCGATCACCGCCAACATTTTGAAAAGTATCCCATGATGAGAAACGTTTATTAGAAACTTCATGTTTCTTCGTGGGGGCTTGAAGCCGTTGTAACCTCTTGAGAAGGAGACAGAGCTGCAGGGAGATTTTCTGTTAGCTCGGTCGGCACATTCCTGCAGAAATGAAATCATCCACAAGTTTTTCAGTGGGGAGGACAAAAAGATTGCTGTTGTCCTTCGTACGCCAGGTACAGAGCAGTTCTGATGCGAACGGGACACCATGATGTCAGTTTGTTGTCGTTGGTCTCTGAGGGAGGGACTTTGAGAGTGTAGTTCGGGGGAGGGGGGTAATTGGCTGAAAGTCATGGCGTCACAACCTGCGCTAGGAGCAAAATAGGCCAAACTGCCAATCAGCCCATTTGTTAATGCTAACTTCGCCATGTAGGCAGACACACCCAGGGAAAAAAGGAAACACAAATCTATAATTTAACCCCCTAAGGGTCATAGGCAGGCTGGGGAAATTAAAATATATGATCAAAAACCTCAAAAAACGCAAATTTCATGCCAGGGGCACTTTAAGTGGGTGTGGAATTCTGAAACATTTCACACCTTCTTTTGGTTTGGTGTACTCCACCTGAAGGGTCCCAAAAAGAGGGATAGTTTGGGTCAGGCATCGTGGTACATTCCCAGTTTTTGCCTGTGGAAAGGCAAAGAAATGTGTACCCGCACGTACCTAATCGAAGGGGTCTGTGCCAAACCAGACCTCTTGGTGGAAACAGGGCTTTAGAGCAAACCAAAGTCTGTCTGCTTTCACAGTACAGAAGAACTGCATGACAGCAGAGTTTGCTTCTTTGGCTCACACCACCATGTAACTGTGCATACACAGTCCTCCAACCACCAGTATGAAACATCGTTTTCATGAATGGCCAATCCGCTAACGAAAATGAAGTCTGAACCACAATTAAAACTCATCAAATCCCAGTATTGTCATTTTGAAATAAGTCCATGTATCACAGAAGAAAACCTAGTTATTACCTGTATTTAAGATCTCATCTGTTGTGTGCACATAATGTTCCTGAACCACACCTAAACAACTGATGCAACACCAGATCATAATTCTGCCCCCAAAAGGATTGTACGGTAGGTGCAAGTCATGATAGATGCAGCACTTCATCCTTACCCTGATCCATCCTTCTCTTTCGAATGGGATAAATCTGACTTATCAGACCAGATGACCTTTCTATTGCTCTGCAGCCCAGTCTTTATCCTTCCCAGTAAACTAAAGCCTTTTTTTTTTGATTACCCTCACTGATAAGTGGTTTCTTAATGCCACACAGCTGTTTAGACCCAACAGTTTGAGCTCTTTTCAAATTGTACATGTGCACATGCTCTTACGTTTACTATTAAACTCTACCATTACAGTAATTATTGATTTTATTGTATTTCCCCCTTATTTTTCTGTGGTTTTGCAAAGAAACATCAAGCAACTGTCAAACACCAAATTCTTTTATAGAGTTTTCAGGTCAATTTTCTTTTTAAATATAAAATAACATCTTTTGGATATAAGACACCTACAACACATGCACCGTAATTCTTGAATCCAGAAAATGGATATAGTATTTTCTTTTGAGCAAACACTGAGGAATTTCATTGAACATGATAAGTCCTGCCAACATATTAATGAATATTGCATCTACACTGGAGAGGAAAACCTTTCAATAGTTCACAGTCCCTTGTGTTTCAATTAGATCCAAACCACCCAGAATCAACTAATTGTCCTGAGCACTAAAGCATGTATGAAAGGATCCCCACCGTCTATCCGCAGGCTAAAATATGGGTTTCACTTCTGAGGGTGACAGAACATTATTCAAGCCAGAGGGGAAACATTTTAGCTGTAATATCACACACTTTTAACATACTGTCATGTATAGCAGCAACTGAAAGATTGCATGCTTTCAGTACAGGCTGTACTTATATTTCTCAATATCCACATCATTTTAATTAGGATTTCATTTTTTGATCCCACCTGAACTTTGGTTTTATGTTCCATGTGGATTTGAGGTAGCGAATTATAACAGCACACCTTACTTTAATCAGTCCCCAGCCTTTTAAGTAAAAATTTCTCTTAAAGGGACTAAAGGCAGGAATAAAAAAAAAAAAAAAACAAACGTGCATGTCCATTTTTTTTTTTAATACTAATGGGCGATGAAGTGCTAAATACCAAAAATAACGTTTCCACCCACGCTTCTCCGTTGCCTTGAACAGGCTGTGTGCTGCAAAATGTGCTGCAACTCGGTGTCCAAATTTCCCGCGCTGCCCTGCGGACGTGACGTCAAATGACGCTACAACTGCAGTTTTGATACAGGAAAAAGACGGTTGCGGTAAATTCAAACACTGTAAGCGATAGTTATGGATTCTTCTGCCGTCAGCAATCGATCCAGATCAACTGAAAGACACTAAAAAGTGTAACTACGGAGAAAAAGGTGAGTAAACAACATTATAGCTTCAGTTTGAGCAACGCTCTCGTGACGGCTTGGCTCGTGGCTGCAGTTACCTGAAGCGCCAGTCGCTGCAGTCGCGAGTTTCGTTTCTTAATCTTGTCTCAAGTCCCTTTAAAAGGAGGGTTAAAAAAATCCACAATTTCAAAACATATATTCATTCATTTTCATCAAAGAAAATATTGGGTCAAGCACAAAGATTTTAAATTCAGATAGCAAATCATTTTCAGCTGATTAAGGGTGCAAGAGCTGCTTGCCATTTGTACGAGGTATACACCTGCTTGAAGTTGTGTATTTGAACATTTTAAACTAAAATGCCTGTGCTGATCCTTATAAATGTGAGTCTTACTGCTTCAAGTGTTTTGATTTTTTGTTTTGGTTCATATACATTTTTTTCCTTTAAGTTTTAAAAGGCAGTTATGAGAAAACCTTTTGTGCTATGTATTAACTCTTCTTTTTAAGGTGATGAGATGATTGCACCAACACTCAAATTTCTGATCGATGTATCTATATTCTGATTATCAGCTGCTGAACATCAAAAATTTGGAAAACATTCAAAGTAGCACATTTTAAATGTTTAGGAGTGTTTATGGGTAATTTGTACAATATCTTATCATAATCATAGTGTTATTTGTCTCTTATAGTAAGCCTTGAACCACATGTTTGTCAATAGCTTACCATTTTTCCTCTTAAAGCTAGGGTTGGCAATTTTGGAAAAACGGTTTGAGCAAGCGACAGTTTAAAAAAAAAAAAAAAAAAACACACCACCCGAAATCATGCATTCAGAGCACAGGGACATGTGCGCCGATGTTTTACGAGCAAGTTAACGATAGCAGCTGAGTGGATAGCTCGCTAGCTTGATCATAAACAGCTGACAATCCACGTTTTTAACAGCTTTAATCCACTCACCTCCAACTCTTTATGCAGTGTGCAAGTAAAGGTCCACACTGTAAACGTCAACACTTCTGAGACTTAAAGGTAGAGTCCGACGTTTCCCCCTGAAAATAAACATTAGACTTGTGCAAGTGGAAATCAGTCTCAAACTGCGCCTTTGGGCCTCTACTCGCGTGCCGTGGCGAGTTTGAATGCAACTCTCTCTCCCCCTGCCTGTAATTCACTCTTTAGCTTTGTTTTGTTGTGTTCGGGACATTTCTGTCCCGAATTTCTGGGTGGAGATTTCTGTTTATATCACCAGCCAATGACAGAACTAAGGACATGACGCTGTGTGGGAATAAGCTTATGATTGGAGCAGACGCCAATCACTCAAACTCTCGAAGGAAAAAGAAAGAAAGAAAGAAAAAACGGCAGATTCACCAAAGAAAAGGTAAGAGCTTTAGATAATGCAAGTTGGAAAACCAGGGCTAATATTAGTTTGGCTTTTACCCGCTCCTGAGCTCTGAAGGAGAGGCTTGAAGCTGAATAGTTTGAAGAACGAGGCGGCCATTAGCCTGAGAGGAAGGGGCACTAAGTTTGAATGCTGCTGTTTGCAAACAGAAATGGTAGAGGGACTTCGGAGTCTACCTTTTAAAATTCTTGTTGTTTTGGTTTGTTTTTTTGGCACAGCAGCAGCTAGTAGTCCAATAACTATATTTGTTTACAGTGAGCAGCGCACAAGGTTTCACCTGGGGGACGGAGAGTGGGGAGGGACAGAGACGAGACATAAAGGCATTGATTCGTTCTAAGAGTTGCGAATTACCAATTCCTGCCTTTCCATGTGAATGGCAAGGGTTGGTCAGAATTTTTACAGATTTGCAGCTCTGATGTTTTTCCTTCCTTTTTATGAATACATGATGTATTGACAACTGTCAGAATGGAAGGACCATTTCACCCTGTAGCCTATAACAAAAAGTGTTTCTGAGCCAGATTACCAACTCTGGCTTTAAAGGAATGTATTGCCCACGAGGTTAGAGGGAACTTGGTGCAGCTGCAACCTCTTCTACACATTGATCATTCTTCTTTTTACTGCTTCCAAAAAAGATCACCTTATTAAGCCACTTATGCATGCCTTTGCTTATTTGATTGTTTTTTTCGTCTTGTTTTGTTTTGTTAAGTCTTTACAAATGGCCTATGTTTTTAACATAACATTGTTTTTATGTAAAACAGCACTATGTGTTACTTTTTGTATGAAAAGTGCTTTATATATAAAGTTTGATTTTGATTTGATTTTCTAGCAAGGCCAGCGCAATGCCACACCATGGTTGTTTTCAGATAGCATGCCAGCATTCTATAATCAGAGATATGATGTGTCACACAACAGCGTGGCTGTCTGTCACCTTTGCACACATACTTTCATTTGGTTCTGATTTTTTTTTCCCCAATGCCTAAAAGATGCATTTAGTTCCCTCCAACAAAGAACAGCTAAGCACAGATGTCCTGCCTTAAACAGGCTTCTACAGAAAATGGATGTAGGGTTGTTGCCATTTGATTCAGCTGACCTGCAGTTAAACTGTTTAGGGAGGGGTTATATCATTAACATTCAAAAAGATGGATTTATAGTTGAACAAACCATACATATGACTACCAGCACAGAGTAAAGCAGGAATTGTAGGAATTCAAACAATGGATAGGCTGCAGGGAAAAAAAGTTGCCAGTACAAATACACTGCTCAAATAATAAACACACAAATGCTCGAAGACAATGGTCTTCGAGCATTTTTAGAGCATGCCCCCTCCAACACATCTGAATCAAATGGCTAATTACCTCATGCACATGTAATTCAGCTCTGGAGAGGCCTGGTAACGAGCCATTCATTTGATTTAGGTGCGTTGGAGAAGGGATGCAACCAAAATATGCAGGGCAGTAACTCTCGAGGACTGGACTTGGGCTACCTGAGAATGAAATATTCCTGTTGAAAATCTTTATTCATCAGATAGTAGAATGTGTTGAGAACAAAAACAAGAAATAAGAATGATCAATGAAAATTAAAATCATCAACCCATAAAGGTCGGGAATTAGAATCATACTCAAAATAAAAGTGGAAAGACAAGATCAGTCTAACCAGCGTCTCTGGATATTCTTCAAGACAATGGGCTATATGTTCAAGTCCACTACTTCCTGCACTTAAAGTGCTGATGACACAATTTTGACATTTTATGCAATGTTTTATAGACCAAAAGGTTCTTTATGATGATCTATGTAACAGAAACAAGAGTTTTAATCTACCTTAAATCAGTTTTACCTAAATTATTGATCTACAAGAATCTACAAGAAAAAAACATATGTGCTCAATGTGAACCTGCCCTCATCCATGAAGCGCACAGGACGTCAACGGCAAATCTGCCAATGCTGGCACTCCGTGGCAAATGCCAATCAGGCTGCAAGGTGTTGGGCTGTGAGCACTGGCCCCACTTGTGGATGTCAGGCCCTCATATCTTTGTGTAGTCTGTTACTGACAGTTTGAGCAGAAACATGTACATTACTTCCCTGTTAACAGTCATTTTGTAGGGCTCTGGCAGTGCTCCTACTGTTCCTCCTTGCACAAGGGAGCAAATAGCAGTCCTGATTCTGGGTTGTTGTCCTCCTATGGCCACTTACATTTCTCCTGGTATACTGGCCTGTCTCCTGGTATCTCCTCCATGCTCTCAACACGATCCTGGGAGATGCAGCAAACCTTCTTGCGACAGCATGCACTGATGTGCCATCCTGGATGAGCTGCACGACCTGAGCAACTTCTATACATTGCAGACACTTTCTCATGTTACCTCTAGTGGTGAGGGTACTAGCAAAATACAAATAAGACCAGAAATCAGCTTGAAAGGATGAAGACAGGGAAACTGTCTGTGGCCACCACCTGCAGGACTATTCATTTGTAGAGGTTATCTTGCTAATTGCTTCTCATTTCCACCTGTTGCCCGTTCCATTTGTACAACAGCAGGTGAAATTGATTCACAGTATTACTTCCTTACTGGACAGATTGACATCCCAGAAGTGTGACTGACTTTGAGCTTATGGGAATGATTTTATGTTCCTTTTTTTTTTTTTTTTTTTTTTTTTTTTTTCCTAACAGTATATTTCTTACCTGTATGTGGGTCAATAACATTTGAACTGGAAATTGGACATGACCACTACAGATTTCATCATAGAATGGAAGAGGAAAAACAGTAAAGAATGAAAAACTATGTGGTAAAAAGTATAAATGACACCTTCATAAGACAAACACAACACATTTTTAACATTAACTGTTATTAAAGCAGTGGTGGGCTATGCTTTATGTGGTTCTATGATTTAGATACTGCTCCCATGTGGAAGCAGAAAGCTACAACAGGTAGACCTTCAAAGCTGCATACAGCACTAATACAGGATGGATGAACAACAATGGAAGTTCTTTATTACCATGAGTGTTATTTTCTTGGTAATCATCCCTTTTGATTTGGCTGGGGTAAAAATTCTAGTCTTTGCTTTCAAATTTCAAACATTCAAAATTTTCCTAGGGGTCCCCAATGAGTCTTTCTTTAGTTTGGCTTCACAGCTGCAGAGCTGTTATTGAATTGATTTAATTCGTTAATAAATAAATACATGTACAAATAGGCTGATTTTTTTTTTCTCTTTTTAAAAAAAAAAGAAAAATGAGAAATTGAGATTATCCACAAGGGACAGTGTGGGGTCCTGTCAGTATGTCTCTGATTGATCATGCACCCTGTCTACTTAGCCAAAGAAATATCCCTTTGGCTGACTGGTGAGTGTGTGTGACTTTCACCTGGGAGTCTGGGGATTGAATCCTACCTGGTCCCTTGTTGCGTACCTTGCCACACACATAGTGAGACAACATCACCGCCACCCCAAAAGAGCACTAGATTTAAACTATTGCAAAATATATAATCTCTTTAAAAGCATAACAAAAATACAAAAGCATGACACATTTCTGTGACTATATGAATAAAAAATGCATAGCTACATGTTTCTGTATTGCAAGAAAATAATTTTTATGTGAAAGGACCAAATCTTGGAGATGTTCCAGCCTGTTGTCAGTTTTTCTCTCACTGCATTTATTTTGGACCATATGTAAACATGATATATGTGAGTAGAGATGTCTAGTCATTTCTTTGCGTGCTGAGTCAGAGTCTGGCTCCAGCGAGGGGAAATCCATCATGCAAGAGAGAAAAACACATTAATTGGATGTAAAACAAATTTGGTGCGGCTCAGAGTACAATGCATGAGTTAAAGGCTCTTACTTTAGCAAAAGACATCAACCTGCTGAACTTTAATTACATCCAAGCTATTCAAACATGACTTTGGCTTAAATAAGTGTGTACCCCATTTTAGAATAATCCAGGTGACTGCAGAGCTTTTCAGTTTTCCCTCTTATTGGTAATAATGTAAACCCGTGGCTTAAACTAACCCTCTCCGTGCTACCGTTCTCTTTTTAGCATTCAGTCTTGGTGCATTAACATTACTTAGTGCCTAAACCCTCTTACATTTGAGTGTGGAGAAAAATACATCAAGCCTAAGCATTGTGCATGTGTGTGCGCGGCATTTTCTGTTCAACTGAGAGTGACTTGTACTTCTCCCTTTCAGTGCTGTGCATGCTGTCTCCTCTGCACACTGGCAGTGTAGTGTAGCACACACTCTTTCTCACCAATTACCTGTCTGTATCTCTACGTCTCTGCTGGGTGATTGAGAGAGGGTGTGAGAGGTAGAGAAAGTGAGAATGTGTCTGTGTGTGTGTGCTTACAACCATATGAGTTTGGGTGTGCGCGCAAATGTGTGTGTGTGCAAGAATGTTTGTCCGCGTCTCATTCTTCTGCCTCTGTTTCCCCTCCGGATCTCATGTATAATTTATGAACCTCTCATGAATATGCTAATTAGCCGACGTGCAGGGAGAGGTGAGAGGGCTTCCCCTGTTCTATTCTTACATTCGTCTGATGAGGGAGGGAAAAAGAGAAGGATAGAAAAGAAGGAGCTGGGGGAGAAATTGGGAGAGTTATGCTGCTGCTTCAGAGGAGAGAGAATCAGAAAAAGAAGGAAAAAGACGAAGGGCAGGAAAGGAATATGCTGGAAGGAGAGTGTGGAAATACATTTATTAAATCCCCAGCGTTCAGCAAATAGGTATTGTGGCAATATAGACGGTGGCAAGCCCATGTTGCGCTATATTGTGTTGGAAACAAATGAATCACCCATGCTGAGGGGACGTGGAGAGGCGAGATTGGAAGAGGTAGCGAGAGAAACGTTGAGATGAGAGGGAAAAAAGAAATAGTTGTCATTGTTCCATCAGCATTTCAGTTGTGTTTCTGAAAGGCTAGACAGGCAGGCAAATAGGACTGTTATTCCAATTTCTATTGCTTCTTCCATAAATAGATGATAGGTGCCAAGTTTCAGAAGAGACACTGAAAACACCTTTCTGAGCATCATTCTCAACAAAGGCAAAGAGGGTGACGCAATCTCCAAGCACTAATCAGATAATTTGCAAAGAAAGAGAGGTAGAAGGTAAAGAGATTAATCCAATAGCTGACAAACTAGCAAACTAAACATCAAACACTTCGTCTTCAAAGTTGTGTAACATGAAAAACCTTTTAAACCACATCAAAGCCCGCACAGACAGCTGAGGGAAGATCTCACCCTCTTTTCTTCTCTCTCTTTTTCTTGAACTCTGTCAGTCTATCTGTTCGCCGCTCTCCCTCTTCCACCCTCTCCTCTCTCGAGTTCAATCATGAGGACTGAGTCTCATGTGAAATAGTGCATGACATGCAATGCATGCGTATGCACATGCTTTGGATGTGTGCACACACGGTTTGCATGAGTGCATACAGTTAGAGTATGTGCGTGGATATGTGTGTGAGGGAGTTCATGAGTGCATGTGTTGCCTTCCCTCCTGGCACCCTCTGGGTAGAGGGAGCATTCCAGCGGGCAGCTGATGATTCAGCATCTGTCGCCCTGCTTATGTAAGAGAGCAGACACGGTCCGGATGGCTGACTGGCTGAGTTAACGGACTGACTGGATGAATGGCTCAGTTACAGAATGTCTGACCAACTGACTCAGTAAATGAAATTGCTGATTTTCCAACTGACAGACTTGGCTGAGTGAAAGCCTGTCTGGGGTTCAGGATAGGACTAAAGGGACGTTTAATGATAGTGGCATGCCATCTGTATAGGCCAATAAATGTTTAAAATAAAACATTTATTGGATATAAAGCTAAACAGATCAGAATGAAACGATTATGTGTGATGTCTCACACTTAGATGGCCTTCAACAGGAATGAAGAAAACATTTTGAACATTTGAATAAAATGCCAGATAGACTTCAGACACTACGTCACCATGCTGAGTTTCGGAGGCATGCAAAGGAGACATCTGAGAGAAAATGAGCCTTATTTTCTCCTTGTACACACTTTCAAAATCGCATATTTTGTCTGTTTTGAAATGCAAATATTATAGAGTATCTGGCTGCAAATATCAGTTGATCACCTGAAAAAAAATATGAACAAATGGTTAATGGCCTTTTCTATAAAATTACAATTTCAATTATTCAAAAAATGTAAAATTTGCTCAGGCATCTTGACATTATTTTGTGTGGCCAGCAGTTTAAAATCAAAAGATACTACATAACCTTTTATGTGTCAAAGAGGAGCATAAAAATCTCTTATTTGTCTAAATTTGTTTCAGAAAACAAAGTAAATCAAAAACTATTGTTTATCTTCTCAGCTGTCAAAAAAGCATCTATACTAAGTTCCTTTGCACTATATATTATAACCGCACGTGTGCTTCAGTTCCAGCTGTGACCTTGTTCCACGCTATTCCCCAGTCTCCTCTGCTGCTTTCCCTGTTGCTGTCTATCATTACACCGTCAACTATCGAGACTAAGAAAAAAGCAACATGGATACACAAACCTAGAAATGCTTCATTCAAGCATGAAAATAATTAGTTCATGGATTCCCACACAAAAATATATAAAAAGATATATCTGTTGGGAGGAAAAGGAAAGCAAGACTTTATAAGTCAGTGTAGATGAAGTGATGGCTCTGAAATAACTAGCAAGATATTAAGTAGGTCTATTACCCTGTCCTTTCAGTTTTCTTTGGGGATAGAATTCCCCATATTCCCCCTAATAGTTTTCCCCAATGGTTGTTTAAAAACAGGAGAATTACACTTTATTTACCTAAAGCTTTATTTACCCCAAGACTGGAACTTGGTGTCCTCGGTGTGCCACAACTGATTTCACAGTGCCCCACATCTGCTGACTATGTAGTTGACTAACCAGCCAGGTGACACTGGCCACCTACTTTCGGCATGACCACCGGCTAACTGACCGGAGCTAACTAACCCACTGATTGGCTGGCTGCAGTCAGCCGAAGAGTCAGAAAAACAAAGGCAGGAGAGGAGAAAGTGAAGAACAGAGGCAAACCTGAGTTCATTACAGTAAACTTGGAGAGGCAGTGGTGACAGGCTGAGAGAGGGTGCAGAGACCAGAAGAAATTGAGAGTGACATGAATACTCTGAGCCCCCATGCAAATAGATGCAGTTACCTAGATGGCCTGCATCTAACAAAAGCAGACTCACAAATACACGCACATGAACACACACAATAGAAAGCAGCTGACAAGCAAACACTATGCAGGGACACAAATAAACTGTTTAGAGGTTGTGTCCCAGGTTGAAGGTTTTTGGTGGCCCTGAGCACAGAGGACAGCTTGGGCTTAGATGGAGGGTAAAAGAGTGTCCGTTTAAGAATGGGGGTTGAAAAAAAAGAGGCCTCAAGATCAACAAGAAAAGTAAGCAGGAAAGGAAAATGAAATGAGGAAATGCCATACAGCAATGTGACCTTCTGGGCAGGGTTGTGGGGACGATCAGCCTCGAGAAGACAAGAGCTGCTTGGCAAAGTCACCCCTCCACAAGGCTCACTGGCAGACAGGGTCAGGCTAAACAAACACATGCACACAATCTCATAGAACCTCCTCATACACTTATCCAGCCGGTACAGCTGACACCCAGAAAATACCACAGATATGAGGTGCAATAACACCCAATGTGAGTGGGTTCCTCTCATCGCCTTGAAAGAACACACCTCCAAAGACACATGCACACATGTACACATCCTGCTCTCCACTTCACACATCTCACTTTAGTGGCCACAGATAGAGGGAGAAGAAGTACTAAAAGTAGAGGAGGAGGAGGAGGAGGAGGAGGAGGAAGGGGGGTGACAGCGGGAGTGAGGGAGAAGGAGAAAAGCAAGAGAAGTGTCGCCTCTCCTCACTGATCCCTTATGCTAAGAGGGATTTGCATACATTTTTAATCAAAGCAAATTAGATCATAACCAAATTAAATCATGCTTTCCAGCCGCCCCCCTTCTCTGTCTGCCTCCTGTTCCATCCACCCACCTATTCTTCATCATTTAATTATAGTCACTAATAGGTATGGTTAGACCAATAAAAAGAGGGGGGAAACTTATAAGGAGTTAATTCATAAAAATATATGTGGAATGTGTTATCGCTGCCGTTAAACTGCATTGCATGGAAACTAGATTCCCACATGTGGACAAATTAATTTCACATTGCCTATAGGTTTATCCGTCACGGTAAGATTCAGTGACCTCACTGCTTTTACTCTTAAACATGTACCAACAAATTCATAGCAAGAAATCAAATGAAAGCTCTCACAAAGCAAGCACAACGTTAACAGTACAGTCAGCTACCACAGAAACTAGACACCTCCTCCTACATTCCTCTCCACACCCTATGCTGATAAACAGATTGGTATCAGCCCCCACTGCTAGCTATTCCCAATTACACAATGGCTTCCTACAGTTGTCCGATAACTCAATCACAACCCTGTTACAGGCAATCATCACAAGGTCCACCTTCCCCACCACAAAATATAGAATGTCACAAACACAATTTGTCACAATTTCATCCATGATTAGGAATAAACTCTTGCATACAAATGTAACTGCACATGCATGTGCCAATACCTACCTACATTTACACACAAGTATATCCACATTCAGATAAACATGTGCATGCATAAGTGCATTCTGTTTCTTTTACTGTCACACGCACACACACAAAGATGCCTGTGGGCCTATTTGAGATGCAGACTTCCATGTCCCAGTAAATGATATTAAAAGTCATATCATGAATAAATCAGCAGGCACAATCCTAATGTCTCTACATTCACATAAAGTCAAAAGAAGAGGAACAGGAAGGTAGAGTGTAACAAGAATACCATCATATTGTGGATAAACAATAGAAACACACATACTGTATGGACTTTCTGTATAGTTTCAGGCTGCATCTAACAAAAGTAAGTTCATATTCCTATTTGAGATTATCCTTTAAATGCTAGTGCTTTATAATGCAAAAATCCTCAACTCTCCCTGATGATGTAATAACCCTGCTGATTTTTGTTTTGGCCAACTGTTCAAAAGTAGTTATTCAAATTTTTGTTTACCATTTAGCATAGGACCCCAATTCCAAGCACAGTACTCATGAGCCACTTGCAGCTACTGCTTTTATATAGAGGCAGCTAAAGTAAAATGTGGATGGAGGTTTTATACATGGTGCAATACCTGTTCCATCCAAAATTGACAGTGGACATAGAAATAAACTAATTTGATTAGGACATTTTGATTTTAGTTTCCCTAAATATTGGGATCTTGAGATCATTCCTGACATAAACTACATGTGACAGAACTTTAGACCTGAGCTTTGTAAATATAGAATACACAGTAAGAGTCTCACTTGTTGCCCAAAATAACCACAAAACATTTCCGTTCAGGTAATCAAAGAAGTCAATGCTTATACAATAAGTACAATAAAAATAAAAAACAACAAACTCTTGGCAAAAATATTTTATTTTTAGAGCATCTGTAGTTGGCTCTTGCAGTCAGTCGAATGATCAACAAGAATTTGCCGGGAAAAAAAAATCACTGGAATATGTTGAAGTCCAAATGATATTGTAAGTTATTCTCATGAATTAGCTGGAAACGACACCTTGTTTCATGTTTAAGTCTAAGATTTTTCTGTTCTCATCTTAAGTTGTCTGTGTCTTACAGTAAGCCTAACTTTCTTCTTTAATTTGAGTTATGCCGAGGAAGTGTCACCTTTTACTCTTTAGCATTTATAACAGCTATGAAAATAACATAAAATGTTTTTCCCACTTTGAGTTTGTTGAAATCATAGTCATTTTCACAGACACCCAACCATTTCAGAATCCCACCCGGACCCTCCTTGCCTGTGTGCCACAGTCTGGTATTGTTGGCAGGATCCATGCAGCACTGCAAGTGGGACCATGAATTCCTAATTGGTGGCCACCTGCGTGGATAAAAGGCAATAACCCCTCAACTTTTAAAAAGTTAGCATCATATGTTCATGTTAACTGACAGTGATATATCTATGAAATGTTATTTAAGTATCAGGTCATGTCAGCTAATGTTAACACATCTTATAAGTCAACTTTTCTTATATGAGGAACAAATCTCTGGAGGAAATCTGCTGTAAGAGTTTCCATTAACAGATAAAACCCACATTGAGACCAGCAGCTACTGCCTTTTTTATTTTTAGTAACTTCCACCAACATGAAGCAGTGTTTGTTGAGGCACTTTAGGCCTTTTTCAGATCTGATCTGAGGGAAAACTACCACACACAAATATGCAGGATATCAACAGTGATTTCCTCAAGAGTATAAACAAAAAGGGTCCTGTTTTGGTTTGACCTCTTTCTTAATGGAAGAAAATTTAAATGTTTGCATGTAGCTACTGATGCTTGGGTGAACAGGTTTTCCCCTCTGCATCTTGCAGATGTATAAAATTAGAGGAATTCTTCACCACTTTAAATGATAACATAGGCAAATAGTTGGAATAGATTTGGTAACATTGTCTTATTTTGCTAATTGAACAAGCATGAGCAACAATTATTTCATATTGTTAGGCTACTAGCAAGTCATATCTTAAAGGAATAGTTTACCCACAGAACAATTTAACTTTATTTTCCACTTACCTTTATGGTGAGCGAGACTCTGGAACACTTTTTTAATATTTCAAATGCAGCCAGAGATCAGGACGACTTCTCGTTTTCCCCCAACTTTCATATAATGGAGTTCGATTGAGCCCAAACCAACAAGGTCCTTAGAAGTCCACAAAAATTTGTCAATATTCCTCCATACTGCTCGTCCAATGTAATCCAAGTGTCTTCAGTGGGTAGCGTCCAGAATTTTACTCGAAACAACGTCATTTACTATATTTTTAGAAGCTAAAAAGAAGAATATATTGCTTCCACGAAGCGCGCACCTGCGCATTCATGAAACTACAGAAGCCTCGGCGTTCAGAGCCTACACTGCCGATATTACAAGCATAGAAGAAGAAATTCACTGTTTACATTGTGTTAAGAGCAACAGAGCTGCAGACGAACCGGTGTTGTGCCAAGGTAGTTATCCCCGACAGAAATCGTATCCCCTCATATCCCATACATAGCTACTGCTGTAAATATGGGGGACATTGTTCTTCCTTTACTAGTTACACAGGGGATACACATCGTAGCAGGTAGTGTAACTCGGTCTGCTACGATGTGTATCCCCTTATAGCTTAGGGTTAGGGGTTCCTCTCAACTGTCATTGTGCAATACACAACTGAGCGGGATGCGATTTCTGTCAGGGATAACTACCTTGGCACGACACTGGGACAAACACAAAAGGAGTTGGATATTGATTTAAAACAAAGAATGAAAGAAAAAGAGAACGCGCGATCTCGTCTGCCATGCCTTCCGTAGTTTCATGAACGCGCATCGGCGTGCGCGCAAGAAATGCAATGTACTTCTATTTAGGCTCTAAATATATACTTAATGGCGTAGTTTCGAGTAAATTATGGACACTACCCACTCAGGACACTTGGATTACATTGGACGAGCATGGAGGAATATTAACAAGTTTTTGTGGACTTCTAAGGACCTTATTGGCTCGGGCTCAATCGAACTCCATTATATGAAAGTTGGGGGAAAACGAGAAGTTGTCCTGATCTCCGGCTGCATTTGAAATATTAAAAAAGTGCTCCAGAGTCTTGTTCACCATAAAGGTAAGTGGAAAATAAAGTTAAATCATTCTGTGGGTGAACTATTCCTTTAAGGTTATATATTTTAGATATGCACTGAGAATCAGTGGTGTTAGGACAGGAGAGCCAGAAAGATGTAATAATTTTGCCAAAATGGTCAGTAAGGCACAATGAGTCATCTTTGTATTTTTATGGTTTACCATGGCTGTGTTAATTTCTTATCAATACATCTCAGCATTAGGGGTGTGCAAAGCACCTGGTATTTGTAGTCAAGTATTTTTTTTTTTTTAACATTATTACACATCTAATGTACGTCAAGTTTTGCATTCAGTGAAGCTAATATGTGGTCGAAACTGACTATAGAGGCAGAACATGTCTATGATGATGAACTGGTGCTGGTGTTTATGTTGTGAAGACAAAATAATAAAAAATAGTGAAAATAATACATTAAACTGCCCTCTACATTGTGGAATCTCACAGGGCTACATTTTCAAGGGCCATCTTTTCGTTTGTGGTTGTTAAGAGTGAAGGCCAGGGACCCCCCCACAACCACCCCCTGTGCTGAAATAAAAACAAGGTAACATGGCATCTTACGGTATGTAGCGACCAGTTGCCCATAAAAATCTAATATTTATTCATATATTTAATGTCAAACTGGGCTTAGACTGCATGGACGAGCTTACAGAGCGTGTGTTCACGCATATGTAACAGTTAACCTCCCCATTACTGACAAATGATATAATGACTAAATCATTTCATAATCAAAATGCTGTGAAGTCATTTCACATTTCTAAACTTCATCATGGAATAATTTTATATTTTGACTGAAACGAGGTGATTTAAAAAAACACAGATGAAAGAAAAAAGTCCTGTTGAAAGCGTTTCATTCAGTGGAGTCGGGCTGAAGTTCAGATCTGAGATAACTGGAGACAAATTTAAAACCTACAGTTTTCCGACATGCGCTCTGTCCACAGCGCTGCTGGAGCGCACAGCTGAGGATCCACGTGTGCGCGTTTGTACAGAACCACATACTATATTTCACTTTATGGCAGTTTTTTTTTAATAGTGTCACTGGGTCCGCTCAGGCCGGACTTTGCTTTCTGGTCAGTGGACTGTGGTCAGCGTGATGTAGGCTATTCGGGGTCCCTCTTGGCAATTGGTGCCTTACCACGTGCGTAATACGCATGGTGGAAGGACGGCGCTGCACACAAGCTTTGTTTTAATACGGAACATTAACATTACTCTGTTAACAACTAAATGACTGAACTAACAGAGCTACTTAAACGGAGCGAACATGAGACCCGCTTGCAGACGTCAATCTGCAGTTAATCTCCCGATCAAACTTCTAAACAGTGATTCAGTTCAGTCTTTTGCTCAGCCAGCCTTCTCTGGAACAGCCTTTACTCCTGAACGTCACTCATTCATCCAGGCATGCACTACAGTCTCATGAGGAGACGCAGCTTTTTGATATAATGTTTTTCTTCTTCCCGAATACAAACATTTTCTAAATATTTGTTCAAAATAAGTCTCCGTAAAAATCACGTTATTTGTGCCATTCCGAATACCGGATTCGGATTCGGCTCCATCCCTCCTCAGCATCAGTCTTGCCAGCTGAAAGGCACAAATCTAATCCAGCACCTTAAAATTAGTAAACTGAATTGCTTGAGGTTAATGCCGTGGGCCCGTGATTGCAGAGTACACTATAAAAGCTTTATTATTTTCATCCACAATAAATCAATTTACGTAATTCATTTATCTGTTTGTTTACAAGGATTTTGAACAAAAACAATAGGGGATTATCACGCTTACCGGAACTTCCCGGTATTTGGGCACTTCCTCTTCCGGGCCATTTTAACGACAGCCATTCCTGCTCTGTTATACTGTTTAAATCGGATAAACTCCAAACATACTTAAGTTTTCATTCTAGACTGAAGTGATACTAAGGAAGAAGTGGATCAAAGCGATCGATTCGCCACGGTGAAGGGCCGAACTTTATAATAAAACACACGTTTGTTTGTCGCCGGTGGGGCACAACACCGGCACTTCACAGCATGCTAGCATTAGCCAGCTAGTGTTTACCGACGTGCTTAACTTTTTGCGTCTGACAGGCTAGCAGATTCCAATTGACTCACACTAGCATTAGCATCAGTAACCTCCTGGAACTAGAATAACGGGATGAAATATGTTGAAACTGTCCTCGGTGATAAGTAGTATTCTGGATCACTTGTAAATGAGGCCCTATGTAAAAAATTCTGAATTTCCCCTTTAAATCCCATAGCCTGAGATGCCAATATATTACAAAATTATTAACAAATGAATCTATAAAGAACATTAGGGATGCCACAGATAATTATTTTGATAATCGACTAGGTGTGGTGGTTAGTACTGCAGCCTCACAGTAAGATGGTTGCTGGTTTGAGTCCCGGCTGAGGGAGTTTGAACAATTCCAACAGTGGCCTTCCTGTGTGGAGTTTGCATGTTCTCCCCGTATATCTGTGGGTTCTCTCCGGGTACTCTGACTTCGTCCCACCGTCCAGAGATATGCATCTTAGGTTAATTAAGCACTCTAAATTTGTCCTAGGAATGAATGTGAGTGTGTGTGGTTGTCAGTCTCTCTGTGTTGGCCCTGCAACAGACTGGCGACCTGTCCAGGATGTAGCCTACCCTGCCTCTCGCCTAATAGCTGGGAAAGACTCCAGCAACCTCCTCAACCCTGTACTGGGTAAGCGGTAGAGAAAATGAACGGATGAATAATCGACTGGTCACCGGTTATTTTGGCAATTAATCGACTTATCAGGTCATGTGAAAATTGCATATTACATATTTGCAGTACCAGTCAAAAGTTTGGACACTTTCTCATTGGATCTCATAGAAAAACATGTCCAAACTTTGACTGGTATGTGTGTTTATATATGTCAATATACAATTCAAGAAAAGCTGACCCTGATAGCTACTGCTATGCACATGTATTAAGGACAGAAAGGCAGACAAGGTGGTTCAATGGCCATTTTAAGTGGAAAAACAAAGCTTTAACACAATAAAATGATTATTCGGTTATGAAATTAGTCGACGTTATCACGATCAATCGACTAATTGTGGCAGCCCTAATCAACATAATGACTACAGTATCTGCAGCTCTCGTACACAAGCAGTATTGAATCAGATCATGTAAGTTACCTTATTCTCAGAAAGAATTCTTCACAGGTATAGCCAACATTAGACTTAAAGGGGAACCTCAGTAACTTTTTTACCTCAATAAATGCTTTTCGGAATCCCCGTGGGGCTAAACAAAGTGTTTACGGAGCGATTCAATGTGCCCCCCCCCTCCCGCCGGGGCCTCTGGCCTGCGAGCAGCGAAAAACAACTTTGCCTGCGCCGACCCGAGCAGAACTTGCGACAACAGAAACCACTGTACGGTACTCAGGTCCCCTATCTACCGAGCTGCTTCCAGCGCTGATTTGAACCAGATTACCAGCGCTAATTCGAA
Source organism: Atherinomorus stipes (assembly GCA_023101725.1). Lineage (NCBI taxonomy): Eukaryota > Metazoa > Chordata > Actinopteri > Atheriniformes > Atherinidae > Atherinomorus > Atherinomorus stipes. The sequence continues at coordinate 1,691,813 of JALJCO010014492.1, forward strand.
GAAAACATTTCTTTAGCTTCACACCACCTAAACACGGCTCCTGGCTCTCATAACCAACTCTTTGCTGGACCAGAGTGATTCACGTAGCTGCGCTGCCTGGGCGCCGGGTGAAGCATCACTGCTTCAGGCTCAATAATCACTTGTCACGTCCGCAAAAAGTAAAGAAAAGTTCGTATTCTTACCTGCTACTCGCCAACACCAGTGAAAGATATAATCCACGGCATATTTACCCGCAAATCGCGGGTAAAACGTCCCGTTTCAGAAAATACAGGACTTCGCTTTGAGCAGAGGGAGATGCTGTGCTGCTACCAACGCAGCAAAGTAGCATCAACAAGCTAGTAAACGCTTAGAAATATATCCAGCGATCAAAATAGAGGAAAGACAGGTAGAGAAGCCGTCTGTGTGCTGTGGGGGTGTAAGGGGGGTTGAACACGACAGTGAAAGGACGCCACTAGGGGGAGCCCCGAGCTGAAGTTACTGAGTTCTGCTTTAAAACTGGTCAAAGTAAGCAAGTGAAAAATTCTGCCTTTAATATACAGCTCCATGATTCACAGTGTTCTTTGCATGAAAATTCCTCAGTTTGAGCATAATTACAGAACAATGACAATGACCTTGCTTTTTTTTAAAAAAAAAGGTCAGTCAGGATATTTTTATCTGCAAACAAAAGTTGACTTGATATTAAATATAGTCCTGTTTCATCTTTAATTTCTAAAGGTATTCAGTGTTAGAGAAAGAGAAAAAAAATTACTCTGTGAAAATGACTATCAACGATATCAACTATTTAATGTTGTTGCATGTTGTAGCAAGAGATCAACCAGCTGCAGCTGTTGGAGGATTATTGTGACTCAGAATGAGATTTTGGAGTAGTAATAATAGATTTGTCCAATAAAATCTAAAACAAGTTGTAAGGCAAACCATATGTTCAAAAATTATATCTCATAACGTCAAAGTCATTAAGTCATTCACTAACATTATCAGCCTCTCGAAAAACTGGTGAAATACAATAACAATCAAACCACTGCCAATCAGTCTCATGAAGCTAACACATTTCCTGCTTAATCACCAAGAATAACTCTTTAACAAATAAGTAAAAAAGTGAAATAACTCAAAAGTCTCAGAGCTGGACTCCTTATTCATTTTGCATTTTACATTATACTAAACATTAGCTGTAGCCTATGCAGTGTTTATGTATCGCTCCAGGCATCTTATTTCTGAACACTAACACTGTTTGTTACTTTCAAATAAACCTTTTGTTTCCTCTGTTATTGCCTCTGTGGCTCATGTGGTTTTTGATGTATACTCTGTATTCTCCACAATGCCCTTGCAAATTCAACATTTTATATAAGCAGACTACCTTGAAGGTGATAAGCCAAACACTGGTAAATGTGCAACATATTCTGGGTTAGTTTTTATGTGCAACAGTTACAGAGTCTTGCAGCAAATATCTGAGAGGTTTTACAATGAGTCTGAGAGTAGAAGTGGGAGAGTCCATTGGGAGATATGTGTACTGTATGCTTAAGGTGTATGTGTGTGCGTAAAAGAGAGTGTGTTGAGTGGTGCAGAGAGCAGGGAGTTGGCTGATGGGCAAAGGCAAGCTGCCTGCAGGTTCAATCTGCCCGCGAGTCAGGCATCAAACTTTCACGTCCACACATCAATTATTCAGCGCCCTGCATTGTCAGTGTTAGCATGCCACTGTGGCAGACGACAAAACTGGGTAAGGAAGGAGAGGGAAATTGGACGACAGAGAGGAGGGAGAGGAATGGGAGGATCAGTAGTTCAAGAAGGAGCTTAGGATTTGAGAAATGGAGGGATAGATGACGTGGTAGAGAAGAAGAATCTGGAAATATGCATTTATTATTGTGGAAAGGAATGTTAGCTCCATCTTTGTCATACAAAAAGTTTGAAACATCAAAACTTTTTCTTAAATCTTTATTAAGTAGCTTCCTTTTTTGCTTTTTATGGCACTGTCTCTACTGAGTTGACGTCACTTCTTTAATTATCCTTCACCATAACAAAAAAGTGTATGAACACCATGATTGTCTTTCATGTGATATATGTCAAAGTTGTGATTTTAAAAAAGCACAAGTGACTAGGATGCAGCCATCTGAACAAGATTGAAGTAACATGTTTTAAAGCAACAATATACAGTCACTGCATTACATTCGTCTGTGATGTAGTGAAGTCATTACTGCTCCAAAATTCAGTTATGATGTGACAGTTCCTAATCTACAAACTGTTATTGTGGGGAAAAAAAATTTCAAAAGCATTTACTTCACATGGCAAGGTACGCAACAGAGGGCCCAGGTAGAATTTGAACCCCAGACTCCCAGGTGAAAGACATGCACGCTGACCATTCAGCCAATGGGACATCATTATAGCCAAGTAGCCAGGGCGCATGATCAGTCGGAGGCATGGTGACAGGACCCCACACTGTCACATTCACCTTTTTTTTTTTTCACAATATTTTTCTTTGAATTGCTCTTTGGGCTGGTTCTCAGCAACTTCGCTGCCGGCTTTGTGCAAATTCTTTATTGAAGAGCATAAAAGAAAAAGCTAGTGTATGTCTACCTGATAAGGATTTGGGCATATTTTGGGGCATATTTAAGGTTTTATGTGATATTGTTAACTGGGGATTACATGAAATTGCATCTCAGACAGTGCTGCCAATTTACCAGCCCAGTTGAAACCAACTGATATGTGCAACCTCAGTGTTTCCCAGCCTGTCACTTCAATATTGTCACATAGTGATACTTTGTAAAGAACATTATTTTACACCAAATCATTACCAAATGGTCATTAAGAGTGAAAAGTGATTAAGAGTGAAAATAACAATGAATAAATTAAGTAATTTAAAGTACATTTACACAAATAATAATTTAAAAAAAGAATAGTTCTACATTGATAACACAGATAGACTGATGAAATCCAGCATCATTCCTCCAGAATGCAGGCTTGTTTGAAGTATGCATTGCATGTAATTGTAGCATTTGCTGAGAAACATTTAGCTTCCATCTGTGAGTTTCAGAAGTCAACAAGATCTGTATTGAATTACTTTAGTGAGGAAGTAAGATCAGACATGTATTTTTTTTTTTAAGTGATCTTGTTTTATATAAAGTCACAACACTGATGGAAAAAAACAGCAAGACAGTACATTTAAAAAATTCTGAAATCTCATTGTGCCACAGGGAAAGACGTCAAGGAATTTAACATTTGTCACACCGGCCTGGCAGGGTTTCTTGGTTGAAAGTCTGTTGATTATTCCTGTATGACAACATATGCTTTTACAACCAAAAGTGGAAGTCTTTTTCAAGGCATTTTTAATGCTTTTAGTCACGTAAGTGTGTTTCCACCACAACCTGAGAGATTTTGTGTGAAATCATGACAGATCCACTAACTGACTTTCTATTGGCATAATTTCTGAGGTGTACTGAAGTACAATTTGCCGAAAAGCAAATTAAGACCATACTAAGTTCAAAATTTCTGCAGTATCGTTAGGTTATTTGGCTTAACTAAACCTTAATCAATTGATATCACACTGCCGTAAATGGGTAATAAAACAGATGATCAACTCAGTAAGTCAAGCCAGGTTTTCCTTTTCTGCATATCTGTGCATTTATGTAGAAAAGAGGTAAAGGAAAAGTTGGCATCAGATGACAAATGAGAGCCATGGCTCTTAAGGACTTACCTAAATGTCTTGGGTTAAGATTTAGCAGGACTCAGATGCAGATCAATCAATAACAAAGTTATTTTATTGATAAACTATCAGCTGTAGAAATGCTGGAACGTCTAAGGCACTCAACAAGACGTACTGGCAGAAACTTGGCAAAATGATGGAAGTTATATACAACTCCCACATGAGGGAAGCTGACAAGTCACAGGTGCGTCATAATGTGCGTTCATTTTCTACTCACCCTCGTGCTGAGCAAGACTCTGGAGCACTTTTTTGATATCTCAAATGCAGCTGGAGATCAGACAGGTTTTTGATTTACCCCAACTTTCATATAATGGAGTTCAATGGCGCCCGATCCAAAAAGGTCCATGAAAGTCCACGAAAACTTGGCAATATTCCTCCATACGGCTCGTCCAATGTAATCCAAGTGTGCTAAGTGGCTAGCGTCTATGATTTACTTAAAACAACATCATTTAGTATATATCTATAGCCTAAACAGTAGAACATTGTACTTCTGCGATGCACGCGCATGTGAGTTCACGACACTATGGAAGCCGCGTTCAGCGCCTACTCTGCCGATAGTGCAAGCGTAGAAGAAAAAATTTGCTGTTTACATTGTGCTAAGAGCGAACGAGCTGCGGACAAACCGGGACCAACACCAGAGGGGTTTGATATTGATTTAAAACAAAGAAAGAAAGAAAAAGGGAAAAAGGGAATGAACCATCTTGTCTGACTTTCGTATCGTGAACTCTCATGGACGCGCTTCGCGGCAGCTATATGTAGTACTGTTTAAGCTATAAGAATATACTAAATGATGTCGTTTGGAGTAAATTATGGACGCTACCCACTGAGGACACTTGGATTACATTGGACGAGCAGTATGGAGGAATATTGACAAGTGTTGTGGTCTTTTATGAACCTTTTAGGATCGGGCGCCAGTGAACTCCATTATATGAAAGTTGGGTGAAAACGACAACATGTCTGATCTCCGGCTGCATTTGAGATATTAAAAAAGTGCTCCAGAGTCTTGCTCAGCATGAGAGTGAGTAGAAAATGAACACACATTATTCTGTGGGTGTACTATTCCTTTAAACTTGTGGATAGGGCAGATAATCAGAGCAGGAGAGGATAGACCATCAGGACAGTAAATTAAAACTCTTGACTGCTTTGTGTAAAAACCATATACATATGAGTCAAGGACACCTCAACAGGCTGTCATCCATCGGCATCACAGATACCCCCCTCACCTGGTTCACTTCCCATCTATCTGGCCGCACACAATTCGTTCAACTTAAATCCAATAAGTCCGACTCCTTCACTTCTCTGCTGGTGTGCCCTGGGGTCCCTCCTTTTCATCATCTGTATTCTTCCACTTGGTTACATTTTCCACAGACACAACATCCATTTTCATTGCAATGCAAACGACACCCAGCTCTACCTCTCTACCAAACTATCCACTTCCACCAACCTCCCTAACCCTCTGTCTACAAGAAATGCATTCTGGGTTTTCTTCCAATTTCCTCAAACTCAACAGTTCTAAAACAGAAGTCTTGTGGTAGGCACCCTACAGTATACTCTCGCTCTAAATCTAACAGTTATTTCCATTCCAACTCAACTGACCTTCCCTCCCCTCAAGTAAAGAGTTTGGGTGTCTTCCTTGATAGCACACTCTCCTTTCATTCCCACTTTAATGATATCACCCGGTCTGCATACTTCCATCTGCGAAACATATCTCGTTTCCGCCTCTTTCTCACCCCTCCATACCACTGCCATCCTCATCCATGCCCTTGTTACCTCCTGGATTGATTATTGCAACTCACTTTGCTTCGGTCTCCCCAACAAATCCTCCAGAAACTGCAGCTCCTCCAGAACTTCACAGCTGGAGGACCCCTGCCACTCATCACATCGCCCCCATCCTGCAACAACTTCACTGGCTTCCTATAAAACAGAGTCAACTTCAAAATACTCCTCATCCACACATACATGTCACACCGTACATATCTGATCTCCTATACATCACCACTCATGTCCGCTCACTTCGTTACTTCACGTCTCTGCAGCTTTTTGTCCCCCCTGTCTGCCTTGTCACTATGGGGAGTCAAGTATTTAGCCGCTCTGCTCCCCATCTCTGGAACTCTCTCCCCCTGTGATCTATGTACCATTGACTCTCTTCCACTTTTAAATCCAGACTCAAAACACATTTGTTCAGACAGTCCTTTAGCAGCTAGCTTCTTACTCACCATTGCAGTGTTGTCCTCTGTTTTGTTTGTTTATTAGGCCTACAACTGTTTTTAGTGTGTGGGATCTTAATGTTTTTTTTTTTTTTAATTGTTCCCTTGTACAGTGTCCTTGGGTGTTTTGAGAGATGCTATTAAATAAAATGTATTATTATTTCTTTTTTTCTTCATTCTTCTGTTGATACAAGTACACATGTTGAGGCAAAACAAATTACTCTTTTTCAAAATTAGTTTACAAAGTTGTTTTATATAAAGTTTAATGAACCACAGATCCACCCAACTTTAACCTGACAGGGGGTCTAATCAGCAAGAATGACTGAACACCTGCATGGATGTGCATGGCCTTTAAAGTAGCTTTCTCTTAATTTGCTACTCTCAGCTGCTTTGTCTACCACAGAGAGAGCAGCTATTTTAAAAAAACAACAACAACTAAACATGTATCTCTTTTTTAAGTTTTCAGTTAATATGGCAAAATGAGGCATTCAGACAGTATAAATAAAAAGTGAAGAGACACAAGATAGAGATGAACAGGAGAGACACAAGAACAGATATAAAAGCACCAAAGTCTGTATCAGAAAGGTCTCTCTTTTGTTCCTCTTTTGCCGTCTGTATTCTGTCATATTTTGTTTTTGCTCCTCTAACTAGCATCATTCAATTTTCCACACTCATCTCTTCGTAAAGTTAAAAAGGCGGGGTTGGACTCTTGCAAATTATAATGTGACATTTGGTGGAAAACGCAGTGCAGATGCCGATCAGAGAGATAATGAGATTTAAAGGGGTTTAACACCACTGAAGTGGGCCAGAATGGCTTTCCACAGCTCTGCAATTGACTGCGTGGCTGACCTCAATGTCAGATTATGTCACTTATCATCTGTAAAAGGGCAAAACTGAGCACTGGAGGTAGGATCTTTTATTTCCAGACAAAGTGAGCTCCTTCTCCCAGTTGCAACCCCCCCCCCCCCCCCCCCCCTTTTTTTCCTTTTTATTGTTTGATCGTGCCATTTCTGAAAGATGCTGAGCTATTCAGCCAATCATGCACATACTTGTGCACTCCAGCAATCGAGTAGATCGACACAGAAGTGCAGAGAAATGCATGGCACACTCACATACGCTCACACAAAGGCATGATTTTCCACTTGTGTGTGAGCCAGTCATTGGTGAATGCGGGGAGACGACTGACAGAAATTGCAAAATGCTGATCGTAAGCAATATTCTCCTGGGTTTCTCCAAACTTGGGACAGGAGGTTGTGTGTGTCTGTGGGTTGGTGGGTGGGAAGGGGCAGTAGGAGCTTTGTAAGCCTGATACTTAATCCTATAAGTATTATCTTTTTTTTTCTTTTCTTTTAATTCTGGTATAGGTTTATTTTTTTGTCTCCATAAAATGATAAAATAGTTTTTTAAATACAGAAACTAAACAGAATTAATTTAGATTTAATTGATGGTAAAGCAGAAAAATATGCAAATGAGGCCACATGATGAGTGAATATATTAACAAAACGAAAAATGAAAACGATGGATTAAGAGAATTATGAACAAGTTTACATAAAAGGATGTAATTCCCTAATGGTTGTGATTCTGCTTAGTCTGGAATGGTCTGCATAAAACAAAAGTAACCATAGTGGTAGAAGATCTCCATCGACCTTCTAACCTTGGCCTTTAAACATCTTCTGTACAGCCCCAAGCCAAGTTAGTGACCTCCCCATCTTCATGTTTCCTCCAAAGACAAACACACACACATTAAAGCATTTTTGTATTATTACACTTGTGAAGACCTTCACAGACTAACCTCTTACCCTAACCTCCACCCACGATACTACACACACATAACTGTAAGGTCTACTTCCATGAGACAAATGAACTCACAAATTTTCTGAGTCCACACTCAGGCATTACAGTATATTGGTCTTAAAGCATCACTGTGCTTGGTACTTCCATAACTGTGAATGGATGTCATAATTGATGTTAAAGTTCCTCCATGATTTTCTGCTACAATTTAAAATAAGGACAGAAATAACAAAAGCAACACAATGGAACCAACATCTTGTAAGCCCTCTTAAACAGATTTTGAAACTCTTTTTAAAGCAGGACACTTTTAACACTGCCATTTTACGAGCACTTCTTTGAGTGGTATTTTATGTTGACCCATTCAGTTGCTTATCTCAGATGAAAATGTTGACTCTGACACTGCAGCTAGAAGCAGTTAAGATGACTTGGCACAAAGGAACAGCAATGAATTGTCAAAAAAAAAAAATAAGAGACAACACCGCTGAATCTCAACAGTATTTCATTTGAATTAAGGATTACACGCCATTTTCCTACAGCCTTGTTTGCTATTAGTATGTCTCCTAAATTTGTAGGCAAAACATTTGTGAATACATCTTTTGAAATATATATTTTTTCTGTTCATCACCCTTATTGCTCATAATATTTTTGCCCACTACAGTCCTGACCACATAAATCTAATCTCTTATGTGGACAGTATTACATGATTCTGTTTATTTATTTTTATATTTATCCCTTTTGCCAATCAGGGTTTTGAAACTGCAACAATGGTTCCCAAAAAAAGCCATGTAAAAGAAAAAACTAATAACTGTAATTATTTTTTCTTCTTATCATATACTCCCTCAGTCATTATTACATTTCTAGCCTTACACTTTTGCCCCATTCCCTTCTGTGTCGTCTCTCGCTCTGTCTTACACACTGACCGAACAGGCTGAATGATCATGTCCATCCGACCATCACTGATATACCTAGTGTGCAACGGGGCATACGCATGCCAACACGGCGCCTGCATGCAATCTTGATCTCAAGTCAGTCAAGCAGGCAAACAGAGGCTGTGGGGAACAGTGGAGCGAAGAGGATGAGGGAGATCGAGAAGAGGCCACAGCATATTCATCTATATTTTATAGACCTCTCAATTAGTGTCGGTGTTCACGGGTGGAAGGTTGGGGAAGGCATCCCCTGTCTACTTGGCCTGTTCTTGCGCTCATGCTTGCCCCGTATCATCGGCCCCTTAGGTTTCCCTCCCCCTCCTCCCCTGTACACAATTGGACGTCTAATTTCAGTTCACCTCGGGGCTTTTCAAATCCTAATGAGCAACATGCTATTGAGTATTCTTGTCAGCATTTTTATCTGATGTAATTGCTTAAGTGTGATAATGAAAATATAATGTAAGCAGAAGAAATGAAGATCCCTGGGGATCTCACATTCAGCCCAGATGTTTACATTTGCAGAGGTTTTATGATGTGCAGATGGCAATGTAGACAGGTCATGAAACATTAAACAAAGTAAAATTAATATCAAGTGTTGCAAATGTTCAAATCCACGTATATAACTGGCCAAATCCACAAATCTGCTAGCAGATGATTCTAGGTTTTTACCTCAACGGGATGGGAGCCTTGGTTCCTGGTTTGGCCTTCCTTGTAGGCTAATTTCTTCTCTACTTTTCAGCTTTTCATTTCAATGGTTCTTCATGGTGCATGTAAATTAACCACAGAGTTCAATACCACAAGTAGACAGGACTGGTTTTTGAAGTAGTCAACATAGCGCATCCAGCTAATTTTGAAATGAAAATGTTTAAAAAAAAAAAAAAAAAAAGGCAAAGAAAAGAAAACCAAACCAATTCAAATTAAGTTCAATCAAAAACACTTTTTTTTATTATTATTCTTGAGGGAGAATGCAGTTTTGCTTAATATAATACCTATTTAACCAAAGGGCCTTAAAGACATTTTACTATAATTAAAAACTTGCTTTTTAGCATCATTTGCTAGCATGCATTACCTTTTTTTTTTTAAGTATGAGAGTGGTTAAAAAAATAGCAAAAGTCAGACAAGCAAAAGAACTAGAAAAGTTTGGTTCCTTCACCTTATACACTGAAAAAAGTGAATCAGAGCAGTTGTTGACTTTATTTAAACAATTTATGTTCAGTTAACATATGAAATAGGTGTTTGTTGGATTAAATATTTTTTAAGTTATCTTAATGTGATTTTGTCTCATGTTATCCCTACATAATATACTGTATATGTGTTGCATGAACACAATTCATTTAAGAACCAGGAACAACAGACTATGATTAACTTGTTTCTTTCAGTTGAAGTAACATATTATCATTAAGTGGAACCAATTGACATAAAAAAATTATGTAAGTCAAAGATTCATTTTTTTGAGTGAATTTAACAAAGTAAAAGTATACATTGTGCTTTAGCAAAAGGGATGTTGCACCTGAAAGTCATTGTGTAATAGTGTTGCCATGTCATTACTGTATATGGTGGCATGCATTAGGATGACTGCCATGTTGGAGCACCTAAACCTCATGTCATTCTCAACAAAAATGAAATATTACATTAACGTGTCAATTCAGTTTTGTGCCTGTACTATAAAATTGCAACAAGTTATGCTCTGAGCTATTTTAAGTTTGTCATGAGACAGGGTTGAGAAAGGAGATTATTATATGATTTCTCTCTAATTTTGAATACATCTATTGATAAATTCTTAAATGATCCTGTTGGACTCGGATGGCATCATTTCTACAATTAGATTTTTGCTGTCAAAAAATTGTTTTGCAAGTTGCAGCTTTAGGCTACAATGATCCAGGCAAGTACTATGATGCTGAAGTTAATAGCTTTTTGTGATTCCAAATCCAATCATCCAAACATGTTCTCAAATTAAAATGGTTAAAAAAAAAAAGAGTTCAGCCATATGGCTTACAAAGAATTGCATCTGGCAACTGGGAACCTGTAATGCAATTATCTTGATTTGCATTACTTTATTAGAGGCAAGAGGACCCCAAAAAAGGCTAAATGTTAGATTTAGATCAAATAGATCTTATGGCAACATAACTGCACTCTGACATCAAATTTGTCCTTTTTGGTGGAATTAGAGGACTAAATGTAATCTGAAACACCTTCAATGTGGATAAAACGTTACTTCATTTCATGGATGAACATCGAAGTCTAAAAAGTAAAAATGAAAAACAGGGGAAAAGAACAACATATTATGAGATTAGTCAGATCTGCTTAACAAGACAAGCAAGATAAGTAGAACATGAAAATTCATACACTGATGCAAGAAAATACATTATCACAATGTGTTGCATTGTTTGGTCCAGTGTGTCTTAAGGGGGGTGATAAACGGAACATTAAAGTATGATTTCCTGTCATTTTGATTCAACCTGCTTTCTTCGTGTATATGCTTTCATTTTTTCAGGTTATTTCATCCAAGTGTGACCCACTATAAGCAAGGTGTAGCTGCAACTGTGGTTGTAGTCCGTGGAGGTCAGGTGACTTTTTAATGTATGAGTAATTATTTTGTCAGTTATGTCAAAGTAATTACAGATTTCCACTATTGGGGTTATTGGTAAAGAAACGGGAAAAAAAAGTCAGCAAGCAGATGCAATTTAAGCTGAGTGTTAATGATTATGACTATTATGTACTGCTATTCAATTTTCATTCCCTGAGTGTCTGTGGTCCTTGAAGCAGGGTCTTCAATACTAGTCAACACAACTTTATCAGTACTGCTGTTTAACTTTCTGCTGGATTTAGCTCTTGAATTGATATGTAATGGGAGATGATGGCAACGAGTGAGACAGGTTTCTCAATGATCTTTCATCCTATCAGATACTTTTCTCTGAATAATATCTGAAACCAGCTAATTATATAATATGCAGACAGGAGTCAGGTTGTAAATTGGTCAAGGTTTTCAATTTCCATATAATGATTTTATTTTCGAGTTCACCTTCAAAAAACATATAAGAGACAAACAGGATGTACTAAGACCTGTATGAGACATTCAGGTGTGTACATACATACAAAAATATGAGCCATTGGAAAAGAAATGAATTGAAAAAGAAAAAAATAAAACATCAAGAGCACATGGTTTGTGACTTGTGATAGTATACATTTAACTTTAAGGCCTATGGATGTATACTTGTAAGCCCTCCCGTCATCTCCATGGCAAGGAGGTACAGCTATACAGTACAGCCTCTCTACTTTTTCTCTTTCTCCTTCAAACCCAGCTAGAAGCTTCAGCCACTGGTTTCAGGCTTCTCTTGTGCTCCCCTGTGGCTCATTTAACCATAAAAGGAAACAAAGGGGAGCATAGAAGAGGAAAGAGGAAGATGTTGAGGCTAAGTAACAAATAAATAAAGTGCGAGTGAATTAGGCTCTATTGTAGGAATAAAAAGGATGCATCCAACCAGAGCATAGTTGTCAAAAATGACCGACAGTGCAAGGTTTGGTCAAAAGGACAGAAATCACTACATTTAAATGCACAAAAGAAACTCATTTACACGATGGAAACTGGTTATGTTCATGAACCTGAATGTTAGCTGTTCAGCAATGGAAATTGAGTTATTCAAACTTTTCAGTTTCTCTAAAGACTTTGAATCCAAGGACATCACTATGAGTAATGATGTTTCCTTTCCTCCTTGTAATGCTGCACACTAATATTCTGTCTGATGCATTTCTCTCTCACATGCATATAAAAAACACTGATGATATTCTATAAGGTCCAAACATCAAATGTCCCCATGGAAACAAGCAGAGTTAACCATTTTTGTCGTCATCCTTTATTCCAGCTTAGCAAAGCAGGTTTCTTGTGACATGGCATTTAAGATAATCAGGTTACCGCACAAAGCTGAGAATATCCATGTAACTGAAGTGTGTTCACTGACAGGGGGAGGCCAAATGGTCTCTAAAGGGAGAGATAAACATTCTGAGAGTGAAGCACTGTATAAGATTTGCTCTGTGGCCCAATTGGTGGCAGTGGAGGGGCAAAGGTCAAACTGAAAGGCTGATAGTTATTAGTTCTCCTGGGAAGGTCACAATACACATATGGCCTTGTGCTCATCCATGCATTTTTTTTTTCCCCTCCCACTCTCATTTACACACACCTTACAGCGACCTTGAGAACATCTGCTGAATTTCTTGGGATATTTTTTTGTTGTTGTTGTTTATATTTCTGTTCTTCCTCAAACTCACTGAACAATTATTGCCATTGGAAGTAGAAAAGTGAAGCAATCCCAATTTCTGCCAAAGGAAGAGACTGTGTACTCGGGGGTTCAAGTGTGTGTGTGGGTCAGGGCCCCTTTCCTCTTCTCTTAATCCATTAGGGGACTGGCAGAAATAGCTTCGGTGAACATTTTAGAGTATGCCTTGGGCTAGGATTACAATGGGCTGAGAATTAAGGAGGGAGGCAAAGGTTGAAGGGGTAAGTGTGTCTAGGGGGGTGTGCAATTTGGGGTTTGTTTCGGTATATTCTGACTTAAAATGGGCCTCAGTTGTCATTCAGTTTATCAAAAGCTCTTAAAATTTTATTGACTTTGTTATGAATTTATCAAAATCAATGCTTAGATTAAAGGGAAATATTGAAATAACTCCAGGAACCAAACATTTTACAAAATTGTACAAAAACTGGTTTGCTGTGGTGATGTGTGAAAATGTGTTAGCATTTTTCTGTGTTTTATCATAACAGCAAACATACAACTCATCCACATCCACTGCAACGCTTAACTCAGCTTTCTTACACTTTTCGAGTAGAAATGCAAATTGAAGTAGATTACAGAACAAGAGGAAAACTTAAAAGGGCACAAGACTTGTAAGACGGATTTGCAGATAGGTATGAAATATGAATAAGAATTACAGCTAAAAGTAAATCAAAAAGGTTTCAAATTAGCAAAAGATAAAGGACAGCATATAAAAACAAACAGTGAGTTTAATAAAAACTCCTTTAAAATAGTACATTTTGAGCTCAGATTTAAAAGCAATGACAGGTGGTAACTTTTCATACCTAGCATGCAGGTTGGTTCTACTGTAGGCTACAAGAAGATGAAAGAAGAAAAAGAGCATTGTGCTTCTCTGCTGTTTGTTAAAGATCATGTTAATGAGTTACAAAATATGAGAGGCCATCAAGAAATGGTCTGTGGACACTAAAAACCAAATTATCAGAATCAGAATCAGAATCAGAATACTTTATTAATCCACAAGGGAAATTCAACAGTTGCCACTGCTCCAATAAGTTAGATATTAAAACCAGTACAACAATAAAATCACTAAAAATCAATAAAGTTATAAAGTATGTGAAGGAAATTTGCATTAAAGGAAAATGCAAAATCTTTGCATGATGTTCCTGAAGCATGTGTCATGGTTTGTGTCTGTCATGCTGCAGCTGATCCAGGACTTCATTCTGCCAGTAAGAGCAGCAAATCCCCCTGCAAAAATAGCTAAATAAATGTCAGGACACATCTCTCTGTGAACTCAATCTCAAGAAAATGTGGGTTATCAGGGAAGACATTTACCCAAAGCACCCTAAATTATTCTATTTTGGGAAGGCAAAGTCAAAGTTTTGACCTTCATCCAATAAAAAATATTCTTAAAGTGAGCAGATCATGAGAAAATCCATCAGTGTCCCAGGGAAGGTAAGAAGTAGAAGTATAATATGGAGAAAGAAAGAAACTAATAGAAAGTACCCTGTTGAGTCAATATCTAATGACTTTTAGGCATGGGCTATTTGACTTTGCCACACACTAAAGAGAACATCAGCTGACCTCTATAAGCTGCTATGCTGACAATGACTTGTGCAAATGAAACTGATCCAAGTGTCACTTTATTCCTGATGGCAATGCCATGGTGTAGGCCTACCTTCAGCACTGATTTAAGGCCAAGTTCAGCACAATATGCAGATGGAAGCTACTGTTGCTGTGAGGCATTAAGAGAGCTGATCTGAGAGCAGTCTCGGAGGCCAGCTGAGGGAGAGCTACAGCTTTGGGCTCTGGTGAGTACTGAGAAATTAATTAAGAGTGAAACAGCAGCAGGAGGGAAGATAGGAGGGAGGGCAGCAGTGGGACTGAATGAGAGAAGGAGCATAAGAGAAAGAAAGAGAGAGGGAGCTTCTCAGAGTGGGCCTCCTGGAGGATCAAGACAATTATTTCTATTATCATTGTCTAATTTTCCCTCCTTTGCTCCCTTGTGTCTTCCTCCTTACTCCATTTGTCTCCCCCCCCCCCCCCCCCCCCCCTACCAAATCGGATTTTTATCCTTGTGTCTTCTTTCTTTCTTTCCCACCTGTCCTCTCCTACATTGCATTTCTCCATCTTTCTCATTCCTCTCCTTTCTATTCTGGCCTTCAGAGTGAGGACAGGCTGCTAGCCAGCGGGTGCTGTAGGGGAGGGAGAGCAAGCGAAAGCCTAATGAGATGTCTATCGCCTCCGTCTAGACTGGACCGCTCCTTTCGGCAAAAACCAGCACCACACCACCACTACGCTGCTCTGTATTACACACTATATCCTGTCTGCCTGCATGGTGCTGCTGCTCGGGGGACAATGAAAGGCAAGGTTTGTCTATATATGTGTATGGGTGTGCGTTAGAGAGAGAGGATGCTGAAGGGTGTGTATGAGGCAGTGTGTCCAGGAGGTGTGTATAGCAACAATATGTAAAGGTACCAGCAAGGCCATATGTGTGTACGTGTTCCCAAGGGGTACTCTGGCTTAGCCGTATTTTGTGCATTTGTCTTGTTTGTATATGTTGTGCACATTTCTGAGTGACAGTGTGTGCAACTGTCAGTGTACTATCTCTATAATTCAAGTGTGTGAGAAACTGGCCCTTGGGTAGACAATATTATGATGGATGCCCTCACACACTCTCTCCTCCACTGTGATTGCCTGTTAGGGCTCTACTCTCACAGGCTGAAAAAAAAAATCTGCCCTCCAAATCCACCATCATACACACTGTGCTTGCAGACAGCCCTTTGTATTTTCTGATGGGCAGCCCCCTAGCAGAACTTCACCACAGGGACCTCTCCTAACACCACAGGGACCCCTGTTGTTCTAGAGAGACCTATCCACTGGCAAAGTCACCACAAATACTCGGTCACACATTTTTCCCCAGTATCCATCTCCATTATATTTCAATAGAGGCCATCATGCGGATCAAATATATTGAATATAGAAAAACAGGAAACAATGCCGTTTAATTAGCCAATGATGCATCTATGTACAGTAATGTGTCACCTTTTGCCACATATTTTCCACTATCCTTTCACTCTTTTTTTTTACCTTTTCTCACTCGCAAATCCTCATTTTTTTCTTAAATGCATGGATAGTTTAGATTTTCTAAATATATGGTAGTGAGAAAAACAGTCATGGAAACTTGTGCAACTTATTGCAACTTATTCACAGACCACAGTTACAATGATCTCACACACCACAGAAAATTAAAGTCAACTTTCAGTCAGATTACCATTTCACACTTACAACTCTTATATCCCTTCCAACAAAACTGCAGAGAACCTCGTACAAGGACTTTCATTTGTTTGTTCAAAGGTTCAGGTTTATGAAAAACATGAATATTTTGCCTCTTTCTTAAGAGTGAAGTACCAGATACTGATGCCACATTTATAAAAAAAAGTGTGAGAAAAGTGTTTAATTGCAAAAATAGCATGAATGCATATCCCATGATGTTTGCAAGACTTATCTCTCCCACAGCCCAAAAGACATGCATATTAGAGTAATTGATAATTTTATTTCAGGGACTGACAACTCCAGTCCTCAACGACAACTGTTCTGTAATGTAAAGAAGAATGTAATGGCAATGACAAAGGTGAAATTAACTGGATAGATTACATGGTTCTATGACTGTAAGGAAATACAAAGTCTTCCTGACTTGCTATGTTTTATAGTTTGGTTTTGATTATTTTGTATATTTTTGTTTTTTGATTCTTGTATATTTTGTTTCTAATGTTCATATAATTTTTTTGTTGGACCCCAGGAAGAATAGCTGTAGCTTGCTAAAGCTAATGGGGATCTTAAATAAACTAAACTAAACTGTAGGTTTAAGATGTTTCCTGTTACAACACCACTGATTTAAATCAATGTCAGATTCATTGAATTTGAATCAGGTTCATTGGAGCAGGAAAGAGACTAGGCTCCATTTACTGTACACTGCCATTAAATTTAATTAGTGGTCCATATCTGATCTTTGTGCTCTCAAGTGACACAGATTGGATATTTTCTTGCCAGTGTAAACACTCCAAACCGCTTCAGATCTGATCTTTTCACATCAGATTTAAGCCACAACAGAAGGTAGTCCAAATCCGATCTGTATCAGATCTTTTGCAAATGCGATCGCAGTCTAAACAGCCATGGGACCTGTACTGGGCATGTATCCAACCTTGATATCATCTTTAGGTGACGTACATTATTTGTGTGCGCACAGAGAGAAGCTGGTGCTATGAAATTAAATGATGCTATGAAGTTAAATCCCAACCTTGGAATGTCGATCAGAACATCCAAAGACAGAGCACACATTTATATTTAAAGTTCTGATGACACCTTTTTGACATTCCTTTGCCATGTTTTGTAGACCAAAACGTTCTTCATGATGATCGTAACAGAAACAAGTGTGCCTGCATAAATGAGTTATTAGGAAACATCGCTGTATGTCAGCACATCTGACCAGACTGTGGCGCTGTTTACCGAAACGTGACATCAGTCAAAGAATGTCTGCTGTTCATTAAACATTGATGTCAATGGTTTCATAGCAGTTTTTAAGTTCCTTTTCCAGTTTTACAGACAAACAGTAAAGGCTCAGCCTTCACGTTGTATTGCCAGTTAATGTTTAAAAGCACTTAAGGACGGCATTAGTTTATTTAGGTTACCTACAGATCCAGAATCACATTGAAAGAGGATAAAGCAGCAGGTCAAACTTACTAATGGGAGCTTCCTGCTCGCTTCACTCCTCTTCAGTCTGCAGCTTCTGTTTACTGGACCTTCAGCCACCAATGTGTTGAGACTTCTAACAGATGGAACTGCAGTCATGTCCGCTGAAATAGTCTTTCTCCACCATCGCTGGTTAATCAGATCGGTCATACAGCTGTCTGGACAGACAGCTGCCCTTGGGTCTTCACTGGACTTCTCCTGTCATAACAGCTCTCCTCCGGCTGCTTCCAAAGATGCATCCTTTCCTCCGTTCTCATTTTAATAAAAGGGAACTAGTCAAAACTCGGCTGAACCCATGTAAGTTATCCTCTCATTTTTAAAGGCTAATTATTAGCTCATGGCTAACAGTTAGCCTCGAGCTAACGCAGGGAACGAGGGCCTCTCCACTGTCGCATGACACCTCCCGTCCACTGCCTCCGCTCCGCCCCGCTCCGATCCGCTCCAGTCCGCCTTTTCTGGTGGGCTGCAAAAACTCTCGCACACATATGCCGCCTGACTCGAGAAGGGTCTGTCTGCGGCTTGCAAGACAGGGGCGTGACGTTACTCGACGACACGCCCACCAGGCCAATGAGAGCACGGTAAAATCTAGCTCTACCCCTGACCCTTCCCCTAAACCTAACCAGACCCGCCCACTATAGGACACGCCCACTATATGACACGCCCACTGGGTTGCAAGCCGCAGATGGATACACTTGCCTGACTCCGCCAGTGCCCTCTCCGTTCAGTCACAAAGCAGGCAAAGGAGCATGCGCGAGATTTCCAACTTCACGCGGTGTAGATAAACGGCGGCGACAACAAACTTTTCATTCATTGCAACTTCGAAGGAGACATTGCATCGTACATGCCAGATTTTTGATACGTTTGCCGTCAATTGACAGGATCTGACTTATGGCGGCCTACTTTGTAGGGAGTATGTATACAGCACATTGAACTACACACATTGCCCAATTTGCCCATTCTCAAGTCACACAAGACGCAATATTATTTCATGGAACAGTTTTTATTGAGATGCTACAATATGCCCAGTAAGTTTTATACACAGCAATCAATTTCTTCTGTAGTGGATGTAAAAAAAAAAAAAGCTTTATAAACAGGATGTTTAAGCTTTGCAACTTCCTCCAAACGGAAAGGGGAGGACTGGAGTAGACCAGAAAATAGAGGTGATCCATATTTTTTGGCAGAGGCTGACGGACCTGAGCGGACGTGTCGGAGCGGACGTGTCAGAGCGGAGCGCTGGCGGAGTAGTGGACTGCTGCTCATTGTTTAAAATAGCAACAGATTTGCTGCGTCGTGCGGACCAGAGCAGGGCAGAGTGGAGGGAGTGGACGGACGGGGTTACTCCACAAGTCTGAGCTGCTCCTTAACAGTTGTGGGTCCGCTTTGCACTGTTCCGGGTCCGTTCCTTACAGTTCTGGGTCTGGCAGGCTTTTAACTGAACCGAGTGCACTGGGGTCTGGGAGAATGACTTGTAGCTGCATGCAGCTGACTACAGTTCCAGCCCGGTTCTAATCTGTGAGGTGTGATACCCCCATATTCCTCAGCACCATCATACTCGTCTGAACAGGCTAATGATCCCACCACACAAACCAGTTCCAATCTAGCTGTTCTGGAGACACCTTTCATGTTTTCCACTAAGGATCGACCGATATATTGGCCAGCGAATATTTTAGGCCGATATTTGTGTTTTTTGCCAGTATCAACATCGGCCGATACATCGGGTGTGTTGGCCGATACACCCCCTCGACATAATTTACAGGCAGCAATTGTTGGAGACGCTGAGTCCAGGGTGTACCTGGGTATATATACACTACAGTCTAAAGTTGTAGAACACCCCTTTCTTTCCAGTTTTTTAGGGCAAGAAAGATGGAGTTGTAAGTAATCAAGAAAAGAGGGGATACCTCTGGGAAATAGTAGCTTACTTTTCAAAGCTTGATCAATTTCTGTTGTTGCAGAAAAGATTTAAATTGTTGATTCATCTTTTGCTTTCTGAAACATACCTTTTGTATTACTGTGAAATGTACATTGTTTCTCAGAGCAGGGAAACTTTATCCTTTTTTTAACCTCTGGCAGCTCATCATTTACCTTTTGTATCATTATTGACCTTGAACTGCTTAAATTCCAACAATAAAATAAAAAAATGGGTTTCTAAAACTTTTGACCAGATAGATAGATAGATAGATAGATAGATAGATAGATAGATAAGATAGATAGATAGATAGATAGATAGATAGATAGATCGATAGATAGATAGATAGATCAGTTGATCACAGGGTGACATAATGGGTACCAGTGTATTGCAGGGCCAACACAGAGGGACAACCTCTCACTTTCATATTCACTGCAAGGGACAATTCAGAGCATCCAATTAACCTAACATGCATGTCTTTGGACTGTGGGAGGAAGCCAGAGTACAAAGAACGGCCCCTGAGTACACAAGAGGAATATGCAAACTCCACACAGAAAGGCTCCCATTTTAAGAAGCTTTTTCCCTTCTTTACAAGTTCCATTAGCTTTCTAAATGGCAACAAGAGTTGCATGCATTCATAAGTATGACTATCATCCTGTTGACCACCTCATCTGCAAGTCTCTAGTAATTTGACCGATCAAGCGACAACACACTCAAATACTCTTTCTTAAGCCCCCTCATGCATCTCACTGCTACATTTTTGTTTAAAAATCTATTATTCACAGATAATCAGCAAAGAACTAGTTGCTGTTCAGTCCTGAATATGAAATAGCTTAAAGAATTGTTTTAAAAAAAAAGACTAAATATGATATTGCAAATTTTTATGAGCTCAGTTTCAGGTGAAATAAAGGGAGTGTTTTTCCTTCTGCAGCTTTGTTGTTATCTTTTTGCTTATTGGGTTAAGAAAATCCATTAAGGAGCCACTGAAGGGGCAGCTATTAGCAGGTAGCATACGACTATGAAGGCAGTGGACTTTGTATCGTCTGTCAGCTTAGTTCCCTGTGGGGGAGAGCTGTGAAAAGCTGGAGCTTGTTTCACAGAGGCCTTCCTCCTTTTCTTCCTTTGTCTCTTTACATGCACTTCATAATAAGAAGCTCTTGTGAGGCATCTCTTATGGTAACCTGGCCACTGAATGCACACACTCTGTTCATTAAAGTGCCACTTTGGAAAGGGCAAAGAAGCAGAGAGGTAACGAGAAAGAGTGAAAAAATGAAAGGAAGCAGAGGGTGAGAAAGAGAAAGACAGTGAAAGAGAGACAGAGAGCTTGTTAGCAACCATGCTGAAAGTCTGCAGCAGTTATTCAGCTGAGTGAGAGACGCTGCCTCTTTTTGAAAGACTCTCCCTCCTTGTGTTTTTCCCTCCCGTTCCCTCCTTTCTGAAGCCCGTTGGTTCCAGGTGACAGACTGACTCAGGGTCAAGCAAGACTGCACACTGGATAACTCTTCTCAACACACACATTCACTCTGTCTTTCCCCAGGACACACACATACACGCACACTAGCTCACTCACTGGGCTTTCGACTGCAGGCCTCATTAACTGCTCTACAGCTGCCCCTGTTTTAGAGGCACTCCTCAGCACGCTCTCTCACTGTCTATCCCTCTTTCTCACATCCACACACATTTCATCTCCCCTCACTCTTTATCTCCTGTAGATGAACACAGTCACAAGCTCCCATGTTGCTCTTCAAGCTTTGTGATTTTATTTGCCCAAACTTCAATCTTTCAGCATATTTCTTTGTTCTGTATCATAGTATTCAGATACAAGACCTCTGAAAATAAGTCTGATTGGTTTTAGATGTTCAATTTGTAACACTTATCAATATGAGGAATATTTTCCATATTAATAAAAAGACATTATAATTGCAAACTATATTCAAGGACAAGAAAATACAGAAGATACCTCAGTCTCCTATTTTAGGGAGTTTTTGGTGTAAGAAGGTGCTTCCTATGAATTTCTTTTTCATGGGGATTTTATGCTGTTTGACAAGATTTGAAAAAGTTTAAAAGTTAAAAAAAAAAAAAAAAAAAGCATGCACATCAATGCCACTGCATCTTTAGTTTGGGGAAAAGTTTTTCAGATTGGTCCATTTCACAATCAACTTTGAAGTCATCCTTTATTATTCTGTGCACAATTTGCAATTTATAAGTTCCTCTGTGGGAAAAAAACAGCCCTAGAGTGTTTTGCTTGTACAATAATTAACAACTTGTACGATATGTCTGGATTTTAAAGCCTCATCTGTACTCCAAAAAACAAATGTGCATCTGGTTGTTATGGCTAACAACCATAAAACCAGAATTCAGAAAAGCTTTTCTTTGTCCATGCAGTCCACTGTAAACTTCCCCAAAGCTGGAAGGTATCCTGATCATCTGAACCAATTCCACTTTTCTGTAGTGTGCTTTGATGTTTAAATTATTTTTTCATCTTCCTGTTTGACAGCCTCAGAATAGAAAATCATCAGATACAGCAGGGTAACTGTGCTGTTTCTACGTGTCTGTGAATGTCTAAGAGCCTGAATGCATACTTGCCTCTTGGGATCTTGCATGCTTCTGGAGAAACGGCTCTTATCTCCTCCAATCGACTCTGGCGCTCCAAAGCTGCTACCATCAGCCACAAACTCATTAATTACTCTTTAGTATCAAGCCGTAATTAGAGACAGCAATCAGGCCCCTGCCCTGCTATTCCTCTCCACCACATCCCAGCCCCTATTAGCACTCCCCTCTATACTATATGCCAGTGAGCTAACTTAGTTGCTGCTGAGATGAGCTCCCCCACGTGAGAGATTAGGCCACATGTGGTAAGATAGGAGGGGGGATGAAGCAGGCTGGATGTGTGTTTGAGGGAAAGAGATAGTGAAGAGAAGGCGAGAAGAAATTCAAGAGGGAGATGAGGTGATGCTGGCGCTCAGGTGGAGCATTAATTTACCATTAATTATGTCATCACAGCTTTAGGTCACCCACCCCTCCTCCTATGCACGCAGACATCTACTCGTCTCCCAGTCTTGATGAGTGGATCATAGCGGAGGGGAAGAGAAATATCTGATTAGATCTGTCTCGTCTGTCTGTAGTGGAAGAAGGTGAAATGGGGTAAGGAGGAAGGAGGCGGGAGGGAGGGGGTTTGGAGTCATTAAGGACAGTGATTGGTTTAATAACACGCAAAGGAGAGCAACATCAGGAGGATTTCATGGTAGGTCATTCTTTTAATCAGGAAAATCTCTGCAGCCTTGAATACCCAAGGGATGTCTTGCATGTTATGTCATCCGTTTTATATTTGTAAGCAGTACAAAATTAAAAGAAATTCTTCAGACTATTTCTTAAGAACTAACTATTACTGTGAGGACTCTGAGATTTCAAAGTCACACTTTACAATTGATTATCATTTCAGCCTAACAGTAGTGAGTTACATTGCAAGTTCCTCATGTTTGTTATAGTTAAAATCACAGGTAAACAGCTGTTCAGCAAACCTAAACATAATACTTTGATGGTAGTGTTAAAAAGTCAGAAGGGGAAAATCGTTTTTATTGTACAAATTATGAGTTGTGCTGTGATGGTTGTGCTGTTGTGCCCCATTACCATGGTTTACTGGGAGACCTACGATACTATAAATATATAGGAGACTCCACTATAACTAGTTAAAATGTCTGAAGCAGAAAATGGTCTGTTAGAGCAGTGACAAGGAAACAAAATATCAGGTTACAAAATGATAAGTCAGCTTCTGAAATTATGTAACCTCTTTAGCTTTTCCCCATAATTATGAATGAATAAAGTTTGCTCTTCAGCGTTTGCTTGCAAGGAAATAAAAAACATCTCAACCCCAGTATCATCGGCCATCTAATGAATTTAGCCTCTCGCAGACGTATGCACTGATATTGCTGTAAATCTTCACCAACATGATTGCACCAGTATCACACCAGTTTACATATGCTTGGAATATTTATTGCCACTCTTTTTCTTTTAATTTTTTTTTTTTTTTTTTTTTTTGGTTACACTCACGGGTTTGGTTTTAGCATCAAGATTGCTTGATTATGTTTGGTTAGGTTAGGCTAATGTTTAAACTGTATAAAAAGCCTCAACAATGGCATACTATAGACAAGTTTCACGGACATTTCCGTTTTACATCCGCAGTCAATCAATTTCTGCCAAGCGCTTCCGGTCGATAATATCTGCATTCATTTACACTGAATAGTGATGTCTCTAAAATGGTGACATTCTCATTTATTTCTTATAAAAGAACATGTTTTATTACTTCCTCACCTGCTACAACACTGAACTGGGAGGATAATATGAAAAAATGACCTGATGTTACAACTAGCAATATATTTTTGTACTTTGTTGAGTCGTATGGTGATAAACAGGAATGCCATAGACTTACATACTGACGCAGTCGGCTGTGTGTTGATAGCGACACACACACAGCAGTTTAGTGTCCATGAGGACAAAGACCGAGCCAGTGTCTGGATGATTCCTGTCAGAAGGCTTGAGTGGGCTTGAATGCTTGAATATATATATATATATATATATATTTTATTTTTTTTTTTTTTTTTTTTTTTGAGTTAAGGGAAATGGAGAGTTTGAGACAGGGGGCTGCACCCAGTGGTCAGTCACGTAGCTGCGTGGCTGCCGTCCTATGGTGAGTTCGCTGAGTTTACAAGGTTCATATTTAATTGTTTTCAAAAACTGTTGCTTCAACGTACAGCACAAAATGTCCAAGACCGCTTTTTGGGTTTAACAATATCCACTTTTCAGTCATCGCGTTCGGGAGCTCTTCCTATGTGTGTTGTTGATTTGCGTATGTCCTCAGTGTAAAATATCCTGTAACCGTGGTAACCGGAAGTCCTAGGCAGAAACGAGCAGACAAGGTGGCTCCCATGGTTCTGCTTGTCTAGAGTGAATTTGTGGTGCAGAAGCTACTGAGCATATGGCTTTTACAGCCAAATTTGTAAAAAAAACAAAGTCTCACTCCTTTTTGGCTCGATTAACATTTTCTTTGAATGTTTGCTTACATCACATAATTATGTGCAAAAGCATTTTTAAAATAACATTTACTTCTCCTCTCAGAAACAACAGGACCTTGCTGACCTTATGCATGTCATAAGTGGGTACAATGTTGTTTTATTTCTATCCAGATCCTAACATTCACAGTAAAAGTTTTAAAATCTGTTATTCTTGTCATTTTAATTTGTGATTGTGCTCCAGATGTGACTACCTTTAATGATGTGATATAAAATACTTTTAATGGAAATGAGTGAAAATGGTTCTGCAGGAGGGGTTTTATAATTATTATTAACTGAGTTCTTATTGTTTGAAACTATGTATGTTGTGAGTTAAGTGATGGCTCATGATATTACAGTGATTTTATTTCAATCTTTGATTGGATGGCCTTGTTGTTTCATTCACTGAAATTACTGTATACTACATTGAGTCTTCCAAGCTAGAGCATAAGCATGGAAATGATGCAAACTTATAGGTAAATAACTATTTTCAAACATTCTTGTACAGATAATTATGGCAAAATAGTACAAAAGTGTATAATGGCTTCTTGAATAACAAAGACTTTTTGGCTCTGTTCCTTTACAGTATGCCCGAGTTGGATTTTTTTTTTTTCTCTTGCGTTGGATTGCTACCTGATTTTTGTGGGATTTTGCATTGATCACTGATGAACACAAGGAACTCCCTTCCTTCTAACCTCTGCATTGTCACCCCTGAGGTTTATTAGGATTGTTCTGAATCCTGTACCACATCAGGATTCATACTCTTGATCGGGAACACTATTAGCTGAATTTTGAATTTAAGCCCTTTAACACAGGTTTCTAGCTCTCATGGCTGAATGGTTGCATATTTACCTGAAGATGTGCCCCGTTCATTTCATTTACTACCTGCTGCCATCCATCATGTGCATCATCATCGGACTGCATCTAGACTGCACAAAAATTTCCTATACAAGCCTTCAAGCAACTATTTTTCTGCGCTGTCAAAATGAATTTACACAAAACAATTTCCTGTTTCAGAATGATTAGATGTCCTTTCTTTATTATCAAGGATAAATACTGTTACAAACCACAATATTCACCAGATTATTAGACTTGTTTCAGGATGATTGGTTTTGAGATACCTAAAGATATTCAATCTTTTCTTCATTTAGAGCTAGTTGATGGTCTGATATCACTAAATGTATTTCATGCATGGTAATTCAAGAATAAATTAATCAGCTATGCTAATTTGTATTATGTGGATTGATGCTACATCGGGGAAAGAAAAATGTCACATTAGAACCAAAAGTGCTGGACATAAAACTTCTATTATTCCCCGACTGATTGGCAGGTCTTTTAATACAGGGACTAACATCAGACAACAACTGAGTCCAAGTTATTAATGTTTACTGATGCTGTAAGGTTTGTTTACATCAGTGTGGGGAAAATTAAAGCCATATGAAGTAATGCAAAGCCCCCCTGTGATGTATTTTATGGAGCCTTGCAACTAAATAATGCATTCTTTTATGATTCGCCAGAGTTCCTGGAATGAATTATTCTAAATTAGTATCTTTATGGTTTTAGCTTTTATCAGTACTTTTAATTCATTTGGTTCAACCCCCTACAAGTTTTCATTTATTGCACCGGTAGAAATGGCTTTGTCTGTCTATCATCTGAGTTGGAACAAGTTGTTGTCTATTGTCCAGGTGCTGTGCAGTCCCACAGCTTTTAACCCTGTTTTCAACAGATAATTCTCAGAGGCTTTTCTAGACAGCCTCCTCTAACACTACTCCTCTGCCTTGACCCAACCCCAAAGAGGTTGTATGCCATTTTACACCTTTTTCCCCCCATTTTTTATTTCTTTTTTTCAGTGTTCTTTATTCTGTTGCTGCTTTTTAGAGTATAAATGGCTGCAGGGAAACATATTACAGAAAACCCTTTTTGCATCATAAACGACAGTTGCCTTGAAATGAAACAGATTTTCTTCATATATTTTGACTTTTAGATTCTAATCTTTCCTCCAGGGGAAGCTTATTCAAAAGCTGCTATATGTTGATATTTAATCTTTAAATTCAGATGCTGCTAACCAGCTAGTTCTGTTCTGTCCAGAGTTTCTGCCTGCAGTCTGACCACGTAGCTGCTGTTTTGGTCTTAGGTGTCATTCTACTGCCTCCCACGCAAGTCTGTCATTTTGCAAGTGGACTGCAACTCCTCTCTCTTGGATGCAGCTGGCATCTTTGTTCTATAGCGACAAGCAAAGACAGCAGCAGGTGGAAAACTGGTTCATGAGCTGCTATACCGATCCCACCAAAGTAGCAGAGCCATAGAAGACACAGTCCAAGATCGTGGTGTTGGAATCCCTTCATGGTTGAGCTTAATTGTAGATTTCAAAGTAGCAACTTCCTCCCTGTTGTTTTTAGTCTTTTCTGAGTTGTTTTGTTTTGTTTTCATCGTGGTAACGCCAAATATGTTATTTTACATCTGATAACAAATAAGTTAAAAGTGAAAATAGTAACAAAAAATAATAATAGTTTAACGATAGTTGTAACAGAATGTATTGGATGAAATTCCTAATTTAGTTGGATTTAGTTTAAAACAGTTTTGAGTTTGGGCTTCCAATTGAACCATGCTGTGCCACTGCATTGCTGGCTGATGAGGCTCAGTTAGTCAGAGTGAGGTTAGAGATGTTGGAAGGAACATAGTTTTTTGGCTGTGTAATTTTAGAAAATTCAGATTTTCTAATTAAACCTATTTAGTGAAGAGTTAGTCTTGCTCATATTTCAAATACTAGGTGTTCGACTGACTTCAAAAACTGTTACACTTAAGGGCTCTTTGGAATCCACAAGAAAATCCTAAAACATGTTATCATAAATTGTCTCATTAAATTTTCCAGAATTTAATGTTTTTTTAGAAGGTAACACCTCAAATTTAGAGCTTCAGTCATTTGCTTAATGGACAAGCTTTAAAGTAAATGGTCTTTTTTTTTTTTTTTTTGTTAATCAGTGGAGTTTAGTTACATATCAAAATATGATAGATTTAAGATTTTACACTTTTCACATTTTTGCATTGCTTTTTTAAAGTCTAATTTAAAACTTTTTTATATAGATCTAAGCCTTTCTTAAGTGCATCACATTGGTCTCTACATTTTTGTCAAACCAGTCATCTGAATTTTTGAGATGTAACAGTTTTCACTTTGCAGTTTGTCAGATAGGAAAAAGTGCTGAATCCTCAAAAGCACTCAAGGACATCTGTACCCTGGAGTCTTGCTTGGGTGGGTGGGTCTGTCTGTTAGCAGTTAGCAGCATCCCCAGACAGCCTTTAGCTCCAAGGGCGGTCTCTTTAGCAATATCACTACACCAAGTAAGGAAGGACCTGCTCCCAGATGCTTGAGTGGATGAATAATGACATTGTAACACAGCTTCTCTCTGCCTCTCTGATAATGAGGAACAGAAGAGCTAAACCTCCCCGAGGCACCACACCTGTACCGGACTGCCTTCCTGTCTGCCCCAACCTCGATGTCTCTCAGGAGATAGGCAGACAGTAGTCAGACTTTGGACTAATGCCAAATTCTCAGTTACACTCAGTCACACTCAGTTTGGTTTAATTTTGAAATTATAAAACATCTCTTATAAAGCCACTGAACCATGTTTGAGCACATCACAACCCCTAACCATGTAAACCATTATTTGATTGTGTCCCTTTCTTTGTCAGGTATCTTTAGCTTTAAATATATGCTGCCTGGCTCCCTCACTCTACACCTTTATTGTTCTTTTTCTCTGTACTTCTCACTTTTTTCCCTACGGAGAAGCTTTGCCAAGTGGAGTCAATTAAAACTGTACATCTAAGTGAGAAATGTCTATGTGCGTCTGTGTGTATGGTTTCATAACCGAATTCTGTACTTCTTTGTGCGAATGTGTGAATTTGTGGTATTTTCAAATGTGTGTGCACAAACATTTGGTGTGGTGTCTGCCTATGCGTGTGTGTAGAGGCGGGGGCTCCCCTGGGGCCTGGCAGTATGGCGCTGTTGCACTGCACACTCCTCCTGCGAAAACGCCTCCAATGGGACCAGGACAGCTGTGGCCAGCCTATACTGATTCATGGGCTATAACAAACCTTCTGACGTACACACACCCATTACTCCATTCCAAGTATCTCTGTCTGGCTTTGTTGTAGCTTCCTTATTTTGTCTTTCTGTCTCAAATTATTTTTTCTCACACTTTATCCGCATTTATGCATTCTCTGCAGAAAATGCTTTCTTACATGTATGTGATGGTTCTGTATTTCTCCTTTTTTCACATTTATACTGCCCACTCCTTCAAATTTCCACACACTGACAGTACAAATCAAATATGACTCTAAACATTGGTCGTGACCCCTGCATGATCAGAGTTGTTGTAAAAGTGAAACAAACTACATAACAAAGAAATAAATTAACAAGCAACTCACATGCGTTCTTCCTGTCAGTTGTTGTACATGAGCACAAGAAAGAAATAGCACATGACAAGCAGAAATAAGCTTCAAAAAATCCACTTAAGACTCTGCATTGTAAAGAAAAGGTCACTTTGTTGTGTTTTCCTGGAAGAGAAATCTCTCTCCATGGTCATACTCGCAGAAATGTGGCTACAGAGGCTTTTTTTTTTCTTTAAATTTAATTTATTTAACAGTCACCAGATGATGAGATACATTCTCTTAAAAAAGAAAGACAACAAAACTGATATTGTTTTCAGATTTTTAAAAACTATTGTACATTTTTTTATATATAGATTTTGTACAAAATAAAAAGCCAATAAAACAGGCAAAGGGAGAGTGACATCTTAAAAAAACAGAATAAAAGAGGAAAGGACAGGTGTTGACTCAAACAACTATCACATTTAGAAATGACGAAGACCAATCTCTTTCATAAATAAATATAGTAAAATTAGACATCATATATAGCTCTCTTTCCAATAGCAGGGGATTGCTAAACGTCTGTAGCATAGAATATAACATAACTGATTTGTGAGGCCTGGGTGCTTATAAAATTCCACGCATTTTCCACACTGAGATTAACTGAAACCAGTGAGGCTAAAGGCCCTGAAATAAAGGTATTTACCTCAATAATGGGTCTGATAGTCTGTGCCGTGCTTGACCTTTGGCTGTAAGAATAACCCCCACTCCAGCCTCTACCCCCTCCAGCTTTTCTTTTGTGTGGTACAGACCAGAGAGTGAAGAGTCTCCTTGAGGGAACTAGAGAATAGGGGTGTCTTCTTTTTTTTTTTTTTTTTTTTCCACTCTCAAGGCCAGCAAAGTCAAGCTGCAGACTCCCCCCACTCACAAACACAGAAACAACTGAGCAGAGCACATATGGGAAGTGAGTGCACGCTACTGGAGCGTAGGAAGGTCATACTGCACTATACTAACGTTGTTTCACCAATTCAGTCATTAAACTATTGATATTTCAGTCCTATCCTCATTGGTCCTTAGAATTTTAACAATACAACAACTACAAGACAACAGAATAAACACACAAAAAGCAGATGTGAATGGCTGTGTGGCATTACAACCCCGTTTGATGGAGACTCATCATTCAGACTGGCTGCTTGTTTTTTCCGTAAATCTCTCCTTTTGCACCCGTTTGAGGATTTGAAGCTCAGGGTACAATTGCTGAAAACATGGCAACATAACACAAATAATGGAGTTGATTTACGATATGAATACACTACCTGTTTTGAGACATACACATCATAAGGGCATTTAAACTGAGGCTAATGGCTGATCCCCCTGCAACAACAGGCTTTTGTTCTATCCTTGTCTTGTTCTTTTCCTTTTTTTTCAACCTCTTTGAGCGGGCAAGCGGACAGTGACATTGGCCCCCTTCTCAGAGCAGGACGACAGGCAGAGTGACTTGGCGTTAATCACCATTTTGTCTCACTGTGTTTGGCGCATTATGTTGGAGAGGCAAGTGATGGCCTGGACAGCCGGGGTGAGAGAAGGGAGGACAACACGTTACATTCTTAATAATGACACATTGCTGCTGCATCACTTTGGAGATTAAAAGCAAGATGCTGAATTTCAATCAAGCCACATTAATGGCTTGGTGTGAGGAATGGTCACTTTGTCCCCCCTGGCAGACAAAGAAGGGGAGACAAACTGGTACAAGAAGCCCAGGTGAGACAAGGTGATATGACATTTTAATTCACCAAATTGCGTGCTAGCCACTAATGATAGCATCCATTTAATGACATGATGACAATAATTTCTTAACTAATGGCAAAGGGGCATTAGCAAAATGCAACATCCAAGAGAAAAGTCAAAGAACCAAGGACTAAATGCAGGAAGCTATAAATAACAAGGCCAATGAAAGATAATTAATTGAAACTTATGAATATGCAAATTTATTTATTTATTTATTAGATGGTAAACTGGTCATCTTGAGTCCAATTTAAATATTGCATAAATTACAGTGTATCTTGTGTAAAACAGAAGGTAGAATATCAATTTATAATTTGAACTTAGTTACCGTAAAATAAGGAAGAGCTTATAATTAAGTCTTAAACTAAGTACTTAATTCCAAACAATTTAGAAATTATTTTCATTACAAAGAATAAATAATAATAAAAAAAATCCCCAGACAGCAAAAACTGACCTTCCCAAAAAAGGAATCAAATTTGAATGTAATTCCTAGATCTGACACTTATATTGGAGGAACTTGCGATTTCCTCATTTGCTCCAGTCAAATGCTGTAGCCACCTTACAAAACATGTCAAGCTCTGCCTGAGCTGCTCTGTAAAGGCATTGCACCGTGAGATGTGACCCACTTGCAATAAAGTGCATTCAGAGTTCAGTTCTCATGGTAGATGAGAAGAGATGTTGGGCAAGCACAGCTGAGAGATTGTCATCACAGTACAGCTGATATGAGAAAAAAAATTAATCTGACATGAACTAGATCTCTGGAAGAGAGGGCGATCAAAAGAGGAAGGGCAACAGAGAAACTGTTAAGACAACAAAGAGACACGAGAGTGTTAGTCCTATAGCCTTTGTGTCAAGTCAGGAATGTCACAGTTGAGCACAGTGCGTCATGGGTGGGGTAGTCCTGTCTGAGGGTAGGATATGCTGTTCTTGACTTCAACCAGGCACCCAGCTCTGGTTGCTATGGGTTTGCTGTGGACCAGCCAGACCGCTCATTCCCATACCCATAGTCACACCCATTCCCATACCCATGCCGATGCCCACACCCTGGGCGAGGGAGCAGTCAAAGTTAAAGTCCATCTCCTCCCCAGAGTCCATTATGTCATGGAGGAGGATGGACTCCACGTCGCAGTCCAAGCTACCATGGAACATATCAATGTCCAGGTCAGCTGGTAGTCTCTCATGGGGGTGAGGCTGGTGATAGCCATGGTAGTTACTACCAACAGTACAATTACCCATCCCCTGGCCAGGGTGGTATGGTCCATTAGTCATGCCCTGGTGTTGTGAGTCTGGGTAATAGTTGTGACGAGGATGAGGGGTGGTGGCCACATGGCAGGAGTCTTGGGGCATACCGAGCATACCTGCAGGGTTTGGAGGGAGGGTGGTAGAAGCAGGTAAGTGGGCATGTGAAGGGGGGCTGTACAAGTAGGGAGCTTTATGGTTGTAGACCTGTAACTGATTGTTGCTTCCTCGTGGGGTAAGTGCTGCAGCCTGGGGCGGTGTGTGGTTATGGCTCCG
The DNA here is from genome assembly GCA_023101725.1 of Atherinomorus stipes. Lineage (NCBI taxonomy): Eukaryota > Metazoa > Chordata > Actinopteri > Atheriniformes > Atherinidae > Atherinomorus > Atherinomorus stipes. The sequence continues at coordinate 1,724,049 of JALJCO010014492.1, forward strand.
GCTGAGGTTGTGACCGTTGTGAGAGAGGCTGTGAGGTGAGTTGTGGTTGGTTACATTGTTGTGATTATGACTAGGAGTATGGCTATGAGTTCTGTTATGGCTATGAGGTCCACTGTGGCTGTGTCCATTGTGGTGGACAGGATGGTGGTTATGATGGTTACCATTACTAGCTTGAGCCATCATAGAATGAGCTTCTCTCTCCTGTCCCAGCATCATGTCCTTGGAACAGTATTGTTGTCCAGCAGAGCCACCTGTTAGTAGACTCTGCAGTGCATTTGTACTGGAGTATGCCCGCATGGTTCCAGAGAAACTGGCTGGTTTGTTCTCCTGAATTGTCTGCATGGGTGAGTGGTGACGCAACATACCCATCCCAGTTGCACCATAGACTGCAGAACCATAGGAACCCTGCCCCTTCATTGCAGAGTTGTAGTGATACACAGGGGTTTGGTGCTTATGTCTGCCAACAGCTGGATGCTGTTGGTGCTGCTGCTGTGGTTGATGATGATGATAGCCGTCCTCCATCATCTGTTCATCCAAACTGATGGCACCTGTTAGTTTAGCCAGCTGAGGCAGCTGCTCAAGGGGAGAACAGTGATTCCCTGCACCCAAAGATGGAGAGCGGGCACTAGTTGGTGAGGGGTAGAGGTGAGGGGAGGTAGAACAGGACAGGCCACCCTCCTCTGGTTCTTCAGGCTCACCCTCTGCGAGGATGGGGGACAAACGGCCACTCAAAGTGGAGGCTGATGAGCTTGCCCTGGAGTGGAGATCTGTCCAAGCATCAAACTCTCCATCTGTAGCAGATGCACCTGCAGCTCCTGGTAGGCCTTTACGTGAGGGGCTACTATGGTCTGGGGAGCTCTGGAGACCCACCACAGAGGACCCTGCTCCAATCCCTGGACGGCCTACCCTTTTGCCTCTGATGCGGCCTTTGCTTTTTAGGTATTTGGTGCTGTTGTCCATGGAGACTGCTCGCCGCCGTGGGGCCTTGCCCATCTTCCCTCCATCTGGGTTGAGCATCCACCAGGAACTCTTTCCCGTTCCCTCATTCTGCACCCTGATAAAGCGTGTGTGTAGGGAAAGGTTGTGTCGAATGGAGTTCTGCAGAGGAAGGAAAGCAAAGACCATGAGAGAGATAACACCAACATTGTAATATACAGTATGTCACATCCATTGCTTTTCCACAAAAACTGCTAAGTGAAAAACATTCTGATGAAAAGTTTAACATGCAAAAAGGTCAAAACAAACCAAAACTAAAGCTGTAAGCACTACCAGAAAAGTTCTTGTGTAAACACCATTATGCGGAAAATTGTTTAATATAATCAGGTTGTTTACATGTTTAAAATCTGTTAAACAAAACAAAGAAATAGGTAATCAGCCACAGCTGTCAAAAACCAAGGCCCTGTCAGACTCATGCAACCTGAAATGACCTGAGACTTGGTCTTGAGAGATTGTCCTTCTGTATGTCAATCTTCCCACTTTCATTTCCATAAATCCATCTGTCCTCCACTACTTCTCCCTTTAGCTGGGCTGATGTAAGCTGCTGAGGTTGAGCATGCTGTATGTTTGAAGTTGGTGCCAGTCTGGCTTAGTGCCAGCCCTGTCTCTTTCACTCTCATTGCCTGAATGGGAAAGCAGGGGTTGTATTGCAAGATTGAGCCAGGAGCAAGGAAGGCTAATGGATGTATCCCACCCTCTGACATCTACCTTCGCTGCCTATCTCCCTTTCCCTCCCTTGTTCTGTCTTTATCACACTGCCTCTTCTGTCACTGAGCGCTACATATTTCAGTTTAGATTCCTGTGTAGATTTTTGCTTTTTCTCATTTTACACACTTCTTTGGACATAAGTCATTTTCCACTTCTGCATTCAATCTCTTTGCCTTCAGTTATAAAGTGTGTCACCAATTACTTTCCCATTATCCTCTATGCCCATGAGTACAGTTACTGGCTCAGTAATTCGTGGGATCAAGCTTTGTGTTTTGTTTTGTTTTATTTATTTATTTATCATCATTTACATCTCAAGGGTTGCTAAATGTTGTAGGGGCTTTTCTGCTATTTTTTGTGCATGAGGCATTTTGATGCACAAGTAGAAAAAAATTCCAATCAAAAACATCTCCTGTGATTCAGAAATATACTACTACAACAGATTGCTTCAGATTGAGAGGTTCTCACACTTCCACCATCTCTGATATGCTGTAGATTATTTGTATTCACGTGGAACTGCACAGCAGCGAAACAAATAAATCAAATTGCAGTGAGGAAAATACATAAACGGGAGGTGAGCTGTATTCAGGTGATCTGTGAATGCCTCCTTGGGTTATCTTGCCGTGACACCTCCAGCATTGCGTAACCATGGCAACCGGATAAACGTGCAATGGCAGAACTATATCATATTGTGGTGAGAGTCAAGCGAGTCAGAGAGAAAAATGGAGGGAGAGTGGGGGATGGGGAAAAGGATGCAAGAGGAGGCGGCTGTTTGATGCTGCTGCTCCAACACTAAGCAGCCTTTCATCTTGGCAGTGCAGGTCCGCAGGGGATGCCCGCTCCCTGCTTCTGACGGCTTCTCTACGTGCCGCGCCAACTCCCTGTCTCACTCTGGCTGGATCATCCACCTATCATACCACTCCAAATCATCCCCCATCAAGTCCTGTGCATGCCTGAATTAAAACATATGTAAGCTTTCAAGCCGTTCCACCACGGCTGGTTGTAAATGGGACATCTTTTAGAGAGCTGAAGCACTTCGCGCTGCCACTCTGTGTGACCTGCCTGATTCAAATCTCAATTTATCCCCCATATGAGGGAAGAGCAGCCCCATTGAACTTGGAGGGATTTGTCATCATCCCAAACCCTCTTTATCTGATGAATCCACCTGCTAGAGAGATTTGAGAGATTTCGGACGGTGGCCAGCCATGGCATCATCATCATCACTAGCTGCTGGCTTTCTGACACATAGTTTCCAGCACATATTTTTCACTCCCATCCTGCTTGTGAGAGTGGGTATTTTAGAATCTAAGAATAGCTCAGGTTGCAGGTGGTTCCACCATAGGTGTGGTTCTGTTCGCCTCCTGTTCTCTGAGTCAGGGGCAATTTGGTCAGCCTATGTCCCTCACGCCCCTGAAACAGGCAGTCACTGCTAATCCCCCTCCATCCCAGAGTAATCCCAGACAATCCTGGGCTAATCCCAAGTTGATTCAGGGGCACTCCCAGCTGGGTGTCTCACACAGAGCTATGCCAGTTCACCACAGGCACAGCAGGCAGCCTGGATATGCTATGATCTTACAGTAATACAGCAACAGGAAAGTGTGTAAAGTGGGAAAATGGACAATATAAAACCTTTATAGGATGCAGTTGTGAAGGGGTCCTAATGTTTGTGTGCGTATTATAGTAGATGACAAGGCAGTGAGCTGATGTTAACCATATTTTTGATGCCTCCATCAAATCAACTACCTTTATTCTGTGCCCTGTCCTTGAGGGTTGGCTTTGCCACATTTTTACCCCTACGGCTTGAACAGAATAAAATTGAAAACTTTATTATGTATTAAATATTCATAAAATGGAAATTCTCTTTCAGCCCCCTGGCTTGCTGAGGCAGACGAATGAAGCCCACAGAAACATACAATGACAGAGGAACACACACATCACACGCTTGGGTCCAGGAAGCTACTTCCTATTCAAATCATACCCCTTTAATACAATGGGCCTGGTAGAGAGGGCTCTAAATAATGAATGAACCAGTGGCTGAGCTTATGCAAAAAGATCCACTGCCTGGTCCTATAATGCTGGAAAGAACAGATGGAGTCATAAGTAGTGCCGTGTCTTCTTTGTATGCTTTTTTTGTTATTAAGAACATTCACCCTCATCGGTCTTAAAACACAACTAAGTTAATTCAACCAAAACACAAAAGAGGTTAAGGAAGAAAGCTTACAGACCAATCAAAGCCAATTAAGGTGAACAAGGCTTCCTAGGATGTGTAGAATCAGCTTGGGTTCAGCTCTCATTAAGACCTTAGAATCCTGATGGTTGATTTAGATATTTAGACAATAGATACCAAGGCACAGGATGGGATTCTTTGTCCTCAGATTAAAAGCTTAGGCTTTCTCAAAACAAATCTGACATGTTGACACTTTTTCCAAAACACGCAGGTGGACTGAACAGCAGGAGTATTTTAAGGCCTAAAGAGAGGAACTGGGTTCAAAACAAGGAAAGGAAAAATGCCTGGATCCAGTCTATCAGATTACAGCTCAATATCTGTAGAGGAGTAAGGACAGATTGCTGGTATTCATCCTCAATAATATCTTTAAGATCCATTCATTTGGTTCTTGTAAATCTTACAATACCAATTAACTGCTTTACTGTTCTCCCTCCTTTCTTCAACATGCTAACTCAGATTAATTCAGACACTGGAGAGGCCTCTTTAGTGCTTAGAATCAATGGAGTTTAAGGCCTATCAGTGCAGGAGTTAGCACACATCAAGGTCTGATTTAACTACACAATCCACCTGCATTATAAAGCCCGTTTGGGTGCTCAATAAACCATGTACTCACTGTTCTCACAACATCTAACTGCCACAGGCTTTTTGTGTTAAGTTACTGTGCACAAATGCCCACCTTGGCTTGATGCCCAATACATCCTTTTGTTGCCACTCCCAATGTGAGTTAGGCAGCAACTTTGGGAATTGATGCTAGTAGATGGGGGAGGGTTTGTTATATTGTGCTCAGTGATTCTAAAATCTGAAATAACCTGATTGATTGGCATGGGTTCAGCTGTGGTGGAGGGTCCTGTGCATGAGGGGTGGGAATAAGAGGTACCACAAGGGGCCCCTCCAAGCCACACAAAAGAGTGCCCTCAAAATGCCCCCAACTCACCCATCCCCCTTCATTAGGCCCCCATCAGAATCCACTCTGGGTTTTTCCTGCTCACACACAGAGGGACAAGGAAACAGGTCAAATGGTTTATAAAACCCAACTTGTGGCAAATGTGCACTCATTCAAACAGAACTTAGTGAGAATCTAAGGACTGTGAATGGGGTCTGGGAACCAGCAAAAAGAAACCACTCACTCGATTCAAACAACCTCAAGGGTGAAGCAGTGTGGCGCGCTTGCCCAGCTAAGAACACAGCAGCTGTTCTTGTAGTGGCACCGGGTAAAGCCGTTTGCCACACTCGACTGGTATTACCAAACCATTTCATGCAGAATGGATCCATTATGTATTGTCAAAGGGTATCCCTCCATGGTGCACATTCATTTGATAAGCCTAAATCAACGGGGAGTAACAGAAGCACTAACTGTGTTTATTGTGATGCTGTTTCTGCCTGTACAGAAGGCATGAGGGGATCAGGGGGAGGGGAGGTTTCAACACAAGCAGTTTTGTTCAGTGCAGGAATGAGTTTTGTCAGCTAAGCCTGTCTCCAGGCTATTGGTGGAAATTAGCGCCAGCTAAATATTCGCTTTCCGTGATTGATGTTACGGCTCGCGCTGTCCCTTTGAAGGGAAATAAAGAATTTAGAGCTATGTGGATTAATAGGGACAGAGTTGGGGGAATTTTATGCATCTGAGGGGGGACTTGAAGTGTTGCTGAAGGGCCTAATGGCGGCACAGATATGGCACTGATGATATAGTGTATCAGAGAGAAAAGACAAGTGAGACTTTGACAGTGAGTACAAGAGAGAAAATTGGAAATTGTTTGTGTTTATGTGTGACAGAGAAAGAGAGAGATGTAGTTATTTGCCTGAGAAGCCCAGAGTCAGATGATTAAAATCCCTTTAGGAGGCTTCTTTAAGAGAGACAGATGGGCAGACGGGCCTGTTTTGGAATGCAATCAAATTGAAAAGATTAAAAAGGAGTCTCTTTTATTAGGAGGTGAGAAACAGTTACTTCTCTGCCACATGCCATCATCGCCTCCACAGCAGTGGTCACGACTGTATTGGCATGCAAGGCACATTGTAGCTGTTGTCTTTTCCCCCTTTTTTTTTTTTTTGTTTGTTTGTTTGTTTGTTTGTTTTTTTTTTTGGGGGGGGGGGGGTGGTAACCTGGGATTAGGAAATCCATGTATTTCAGACTATCACTGCAACACTGTTGTGTCTTGGAGGATTGATAGCAACTGTCACTGTTTGTTGACCAAATATAAGTATTCTGAACAAGATAGATAAAAACAAAACAGCTGTTATTTCTTAAAGGGTCAGTAAGGTTAACTGAGGGGCTCAAAAATATCCTTTTTTCAAGCAGAACTTCCACTTAAATTCAGTACCAAATCTGAACAGGCAAAATTTAAATGTGAATTCCCTAAGCTGCATTCCGACTAGAATAGACTGAGTTTGCACAGTAGAGTGATTCAAGCACTATGAAAGGTGCTCTGAGTCCAAACCTATTATTCCGCAACACTGCAGGAGAGCCATTTATAAAAAGGTTTAAAATGGAAAGTAAGTGTGTGGTAGTGAGTCTGGTAGCTTCAGATCAGGACGTGGCTGTGGAGAAGGGTGTAATGGAGTTGGTGGGGGATTCCTGCCTGACTGTGCACTAATTGCAGCCAATGGCTGGCGACTCATCGGCCATGCTCACCCTGGCGCCAAGGGAAGGGTTGGCATCAGGGTGGCAGGGAGTGGGTTGAGAAGGGCTGCCGCAGCTTTAGTGGGTAAAAATAGATGCTGACAGATTAGAAGAGCATCTGAGACCCTGATGGGGGATCGGAAAATCCGTTCGCCTGATGCCAGGGACAGCCGAGTGTTTCCGGTGGGCGCAAAGGGGACACAATCTGGGCATCATGTCTGACGCCCACACACAGAACAGGGGAGCCTCAGAGTTAGTGTGGGCACATGAATTAGCACGTGCCACAGTACAGCTTGGGTGTGGTTTTTCCACTGGGACCTGCAAGGTAGGCAGACCTCACACCCTCCCACAGAGGATTCACACAACAGGTGTTTGGGCTGGGCCACCTGTGGGGCCGGCCGCCTGCTCGCGCTTCACACCTCGTCTAGGGAGCAAACTAACATTTTCCACTGGGCTTGCCATGCTTTTGTTAAAGAGCAACACGTTTCTGGAGAGGCTTTTACAGCTCTTTTTTACAAGATCCACAAGATATGCGTGCGTGCAAATGAGCCTGCATTTATGAGTGCATGTGTGTCAATATTTGTGTATCAGTCCATTTAATAGCCAACAGCCACAGTGTGGATTTGATTATATTGAAACCTCCCTCTGCTATATACAAAGAAACTGTCAGCCAACAATAGAACCTCGATGCATACCCTGTTTTTCTCACACGCAGCCTCCACATAATCTCATTCATAACAATGAGAATCTCATTTCCTACATTCTAAAGGTCAGTGCACACCTCCGATCACACTTTAATAAAAATCATTCTCAGCGTTTAATTTAATTTCAGCAGAGCAGGAAACTCATAGGCAGCCATGCACATGGCATGCAAAATTCATCAGATTGTCCCTTTAATTGCTTCAATTTCACAGTTTAGAGAAGAATGACCACAATTACAGAGGGGAGAAAAAACATGCAAACAGGGACACATCTGCAGAGGGCACAAAGACAAACACTCAGATGGAGAGAACACAAATGGATCCAAGTCGAGTCGAGAGGCCACATTTGGTCACGTTTTAACAAAATAAGATTTATTTTGAATAAAGTAAGATTTAAAAAAATTATGAAGTACTGCCTCCACATCGCTTCACGGATTTTAACTCACACAAATTGGAAAACTATACCCGACAGCCACACATTTATGGTCAAACACCCACTCACACACACACCTGTGCAGAAATCCACTCCCTCTATCAACAACACACACACACACTCACATATACAAACATGACACAAAGCCTGGCACACCGGGCACACTCATTACTGCAATGCCAAGCTACCAGTTGCTAAGGAGACCTGTGGGAGAGGGAGGGTTCCTGTTGTTGCCATAGCAGCCAACTCGCTCCCTGCCAACTCTCTCCCTCAGGGAGAAAAAAGGCAAGAGGTGGGGGGTGAAGTGGCTAGAGGTAGGGGGCAGCAGTTTAATAGGGCTATGAGGTGCAGAGGAACTTCATTAGCCATCAGTGTGCAGTGCACCAACCAATGCTCCCTGTGAATACCTACCCACATGCTACACTTCAGCTTGCAGACTTCACTTACTCATGCACACACCATGGACCCCCACTTATTCATACACCTTTATAGAGAAGAAGAATGAATGCGGAGAGGCATGCTCAGAATGAAAAGCAGAGTTTATCTGCACACGGAAAAGGGTTGAGAGGGCAAAGTTGGGTGAGGCACAAAAGAAGGGTCTTGGGATCTACATCACAAAGGTTTTGATAGTTAAAGACGATATGGAGACAATTCCCTTTGTAACTATGTCTTCCCTAGAGCACCCCTTGACCTTAGGTGACAGCCTCTATCCTACGACCGTAACACATTGTGTAGTCAGAGTATACAGTAATGTACATAACAAATTATACTGCAGTGCTTCTAAATCATTGTCTTGGAGAAACCCCACCTTGCATGTTTTAGACAATTCCTTTCCACGAAAGCATGGGCCAACTCAGTGGGTAAATCCAGCAGACTATACCAAAGCCTGTAAACAGTGTCTCCTTCTTTTTTTTTTTCAACACACAATACAACTACAACTCCTTATTTACTTGTTATATCTTTGTATTATGAAACATCCATCTTTATGTGTCTAAACTTAACAGCACTACTTTTGTGTTAAATGTTTTTTCGTGCAGTTTGCATTTTGAAATTTTTCCCAATAGTCTGCCACAGACAGGGAAAAGCCAAGAAATGGAGAGACAATGACAAAAAAGAATCAAATAATCTGTAGCTTAACCACGACATCTCCACTCCAGTTCATTTGGTGTCCTGTATGAGTATAAATGGTCTTTAAATTGGAAAAATATGATTGTAAAATTTTTCATGCTTACTAAGCTGTGGAAATATGCTATGCGTGAATGACACAAGCTTTTCAAGCTTTTGACAACTTGACCAAAGCCCCTCTTGTTTGTCAAAGCATGACTGAACTCTGTGAGTTTGCAGTAATCTAATCAAATTAATTTATTTTAAGGTTTTCAGTATAGGAGCCTGAACTGAATGTTTAGTCCAATTTGATCTATCAAGCTCATGGAGCACCCCAGAAAATACCACTGCTTTCATATGACCATTCATCACATATGTCAGATTGATAATAGATGAAAAAGATTCATTTTGTGCTGAAGAGTTTCACTTCGATTTGGACAGAAAGACCAAATAGAGAAAGTGGGTTTTCAAATTGATCTATATTAGCATATTAATTAAATTGCTTCCCTGCAAGGAAAGAAGCAATTTAATTAAGAAATGTCGTCAGGAATGTCCTCAAACCTGCTAAATAAAACAATGTGAACCAACCAATTCCTATCCTAGGGTGACAAACACTGTTGTTTTGTCAGGAACCTTGGTTTACGTTCACTTCAACCCACTATATTAGATTTACCAGGAGCCGGATTAGCTTTCAGGACCAAACTGTGTCCATTGTTTTACATACTGAGGTATAACACAGCAGATTGGGATGATGCCTCTCCTTAAGACAAGGGATGTCCCAATTATTTGTTTTTATAATTAACCGGGGTATTAAAATTTACAATTAATAATGGTGATGCTTCCTAAATATCATCATTTTACAGAAAAACTTATGCCTGAATTATTAATGCAGAACATCTGCTTGTTCTCTTCTTCTTTGTTACGTTTGGTAGACTAGATACCTTTGAGGTGGATTACTGCCATATACCGATAGGTGCCATCTCAGGGGATTTCCAGATTGCCGGACAGTCTCAAGTGTATCTGTCTGTAGCCTGCAAGCAAGAGGCGTGTCATGTTGTGTTATGTCAACATCAACAGACAAACAAAACTAACATAAAAGGAGTGTTCATGTTATTTTATACATGAACAGTATTGTGAAGTTAAGATGATGATCATGAAAATTGTAAAATCGTGATTATTTCTCAGACAATAATCGGACCGAGAAAATCTACAGTCGTGACATCCCTACTTAGGACATGCCCAGGGTACACCAACCAATAACTGTCAAGTGTTGATGTCTTCAAGAAGTAGGAGGAGGAAAATAGTTTAGAAAAATTGTAACCATTGGTATTCAGAATTACTGCTTAAGAGTAGAGCCAAAACAGTGAGAAAAATGAGTTTCAAAATTAATCCAAGCTCATGTGGACATGGTGTCTGAAGCAGGATGCTTGTGAAATCAAGGAGAAGAGAGCTCTCCAGCAGGGTCGGCGTGATTTCTGCATGCAGGAGCAGTGGTTCTTATATTGACAGCCTGATAACCCATGATGCCCCTGGCTGCCTCAGATTCTCATATTTTAAGTGCCCGTGTACAGTACAGACAAGGGAGGGTATTGATTGGTTTGAATGAACTCAGTTTGTGTATATAGGGAAGAATACCACCCACCCACCTCTCATCAGAACTTGTCCACCTCTAAACTAAGCCTGGCCAATTCAGTACGTGCTTATGAGGACACAGAATGATGGATGGTGAGAAAAAGGACATTTCTACCCAACTGTGAGGAATGAGCAATATGGGGGACACACAAAGAGACAGAATTTACCATTCCTCCCTCCACTCTTCTTTTCCAGAAACAAAAAGTGCCCAATTAAGTCAGTTTGAGTTAGGGTCTTATATGTGTGTGTGTGTGTGTGTATGTGTGTGTGTTTGTATGAGCAAAATGTGCATCCAGACCATGAGTGCATATGCAACACAGGGAAATTGTGGGGCAACGTACTGTAAGTTGCAAGACTGTCTGAGAGAGGCAGAGGGGAGGAGGGGAAGAATTGCTGGGTTTGACTGTGCAAGGGGATGTGGGGGGTGGGGGGGGCAATACAAGTCTCCCGCTCTAGCCTAAGAGGGCCAAACTTGCTCTCAGCTCCTCGGCGGGAGACGCTGAAATATTAATCGCCACGCTCCAGCCGCAGACTAGAGAACACAATCGCTTCAAACTCCCACCCTAATGAGTGTGTTCATGAATGGCTAATGTGCACAGATGGGGGGCTGATGACTGGATAGATTGCAATGGGGAGGTGAGGGAGGGAGACGAGGAAAGGATGGAAGGGGCAAAGTGAAAATTTGGCGGTGGTTGCACTGGTGGGGGGGTGGGGGTGGGGAGGGGGTGCAGAGGCATGCCATGACCTTTTAAGAGGCTCCTGAAAACTTAATTAAGGCTAGCCCTGCGTTACTATTTCTTTCTTCAGTTTCTCCCACACATACTCCTGCTTGCATGCCTGCACACACACAATTTTCTATGAGCATCTCTGCTTCTTCCTCCCAGCATATACTGGCTGTTTACCCCCTCCCTACACACTTACACACCATGGAGCTGCTGTACGATGCATTTTTAGGAGTAAAATTTTACTTACCACACAAACATGTCCGGAAATTAAAATAAAAACATGAGTGGCCATTAAAACTGCAGAAGCAGGTATGTTTTTCTTCACCCCCCACATGCATGCATCGCAAAAAAGATGATGCAACAAATCCACAGGGGTTTAAAGGAGCAAGGTGAAGAGCCAGTTCATCTTAAATGCAATTTACTTCCAGAGAAGTTGGGTCTACTTCTCACCGATTGGCTGAGCCTCGGCTGAATCATAGAAAACCTACAGTCATATAGACTAAAACATCCTCTCAACTGGGGCTTATTGCATATTGAATGTTAATGCATCATATGCAATTTTTATTGCCAAGCCTGACCTTCCTCTCACCCTGCTGATAATTTCAACCTCATTATCGCTCCATCCATGTGACTCCATCATCATTTCAAAACAGCAACATCAGAAATATCTCGAAAACCTGACAACAACAGGACTGTGGGTTAACATTTCTTCCCAGGACTCTTTATTACTATAGAGGCCACCTAGGGATTAAGAGCAGCCAGCGTTTGGACGCGTATACAGGCACACATTCATGCATCAACATGCATACTCTCACTGCATCTAATTAGAGGAGAGAGATGCTGTGACCTAATTCTATACCTCTCTGTGGTTGTCTGGATCGGGGCATCTGCTTGGATTAGGACCTCATGTAAGGCGCCTCATACAGACAAGCACAAGAGTGATAAGAAATTGATCAGAGGATACTTGTGGATATGGTTTTGCATGGGGAAAAAATCTATTTTTATATGGTGAGCACAGCATGAGCTTACACATGCAGTTCTTATCTAGGTTTAAAGAGCTGGGGGAGCCAATAATAAGACCAACACTGTCATGTGCCTGGAGTATTATGTAATATAATGCATACCTTAAGTTTTGCTTTCATCTCTGATTTTGTTTCAGGAGAAACTGAGAATTATGAAAATATGGAGCTCATATACAGTATGTCACGGATGCTACCATGACTTTGGGCCATCGATACGCATCTGCACCAAATTTACAGTCTGTGAAAAGCAGATTTATAGATTTTCTTCCTGAACACTTGCCAGAAAATAACTGATGAAAACATTACAAGATTTGAATATGCCAACCAGAAATCACATAATAATGTTAGATAGTTACAGTGCAAATGTTGCTGTATCATGCTAAAAGTTTAAAGGTTGTACTAGGACTACTTTTTCAAACTTGTTTCCCTTTAGAGACAGAGCTTATGTCTCCATATGTTGCCACTTAATGCCATCAAGTATTAGTATTAACATACATGGTTAGATTTAGATTTCACAAAGTACAAGAATGGTAAAGAAAAATATTCAATGGTTTGAGGTTTCAAATTTGAGTATTTAATAGCTGCAGTTCTTGTCATGGGACAAAACACTGACTTACACATACAGTACTGTAACTATGGTCTAGTGATGTGCTGCAATCTCATAATTTCTAACTACAAATTGGGATACTTTTACATTTTGACATATGAACAGAAATACCTGTTTCAGACTGTTTTGGTAAGACTTAACTGACTTCTCTGTAGTAGGATTTTGTAGGTTGCTTTGGTACTCACATAGTTACTGGAATTACACCCAGTGGACAGATTTTATGAAAAGCCACATCAATAGAGAATGACCACTATGTAAGTTTACAAACTGTCATCTGTGTCTACTATGATGTATGAATAAACTGCAGTAGCTGTTGAACCTGATTTCACTCCCCAGCTTTTCATCCTCCCATTAAACAATTATCTTGTGCCACACCACGGGCAGCACATGTCCAATGCCCACCAATGGATGTAAGCTTGTTTTTGAGCTTTTATATGAGCAGCTGCCTAATCCACAGCTGTAATATGGCAAAGATATGTTTTAAAAAATTCATTTGCCATCAAGCTCACAGGCCGAAAGAGATGTTGGTAGCATTATTAACCAGTTAGCTGCATCCTGTGATTACCTTGATGGCCCAGAGTTTCCTGTATCTGTCACATAAACCAGAGGACAGATGCAGCTGGGATGGAGGTATATTTACAGTGCATGCATGTTTGTGCACATGCACCCACACAGCACCACTAAAGGGTTCTGTCAGTATGTAGACAGTTATGGTCACATACACACATATACACATCTGTCAGAAGCTTTGCATGAGCTGAGAAACGTAGGTGCTACACCTCTATATGTTCTCTGTGTGTATGTCACAGTTCTCCTGAAAGGGGGCTGCAGCGTTTCCGCCTGAGCGCGGCTGTCAGTGGGCATCACTCAGCCCTGCAGTGTGGCAGGACGCGAGGATCATTAGTGGAGACCGAGAGAGCAAGAGAAGGAGCAGAATGGAGGAGAGTAAGGGCGAAAAGGGGAAAGAGGGGCAGTGACTGCGTGAGTCGGGCAGTACTTCTTAATATCCGTCTTGAGAGCATTACACACACGGCAATGCACTTTCCTCTCAGTCACGCAATCACCCCACCGCAGAGACCCCAGCACGGTACCCTCCTCTGTCATTTTCTCCCCTCTGTCATCCTCCTCCCCTCCACCCATCTTACCCTGTCTCACCCTGTATATCTCTGACATACCTTCTCTGCCCCTCCCTTGTATTTCTCAAGCCATTCTATCACTTAAGCATGTTGTGCTGTAGCCCTTTTTCCCCCCCAAGCTCCAGATTTATCATCCCACTTTTCTTCCTCGTTTCCATCTTCCATCTCTGCTTCTATTTTCACCCACTCCGCATCACACGGCCGATCTTCTCCTTGCTCTGAAAATTTTTGATACTTGACCTACTGTTAACCGCAGCAAGGTGAAACAACTGTTCTACACATGTGAGACAAAAGCTCTTTTCACTTCTTTTTCCTTCATCCCTCACTGCATCACCAGCAGTTCATCCCCTGCAGTTGCATGTGCCAGCCCATCATTCATACTACCATCAGCTTATTCATTTGTACATTCGCCTATCAATCCATCCATTTATCTGACACTTTGTGTCAGCATGTTTCATGTTCACAGTCATTCGTGCACCACTCCACCATCAACCTTTGACTCTATCTTTTCCTCTACTCACTCTCTTCAGTTAGAAGAATCTTCCAATCTCCTATCCCTCCAGGTCTTTGGCCGTGCAGCAATGCCTCAAGCTGAAAACCAGTCAACATGCCTGACATTTCAAACAAACAGATCGACCTCTAGAAAGTTAGCTCTGTTAGTACAAGTGCTAATTTGCCCCTTGGTTTATGTCATGCAGAGGGTTTCCAGGTTCAGGGAATCCATCTGTTTGCATAACTGTCATAGCTTTTATCACACACAGATTAGGCCGATTCTGTAATAAAATTGTCCCAGTAAACATTAATAAGCTTGGTGTTGGCACCAGCTGTGAGTGCAGTTACATAACACAACCCTGCTGATGACAACTGTACAGCCATATCGTGAGGTTCAGCTAAATAACCTGGCCAGATGCCAGCTCAGCTGACAAACTGAGGTTTTGGATGCATAGTGTCAGTTATGAAACTGGCATGTGAGCTTTTGTAGAGAGATCATGTGACTAGTCAAGTGCAAGAGAAAACAGTGTGACAAGGCAAAAAAAAAAAAAGGGGGGGGGGGGGGGGGGGGGTAACTTGACAAAAAAAAAATCTAAGTACTTATTGTCATGGCCAAACAGGAGGTAAATGTCCCCAAAACCCCATTATTTAAACACTTATCTATCCTACAGTTTTCCACTTTTTATCATAGGCAGATAACATTGCAGCTTTTGCCCTTTATCCCCTCTGTCACTTGCCTGATGCTCACCCCCCACATTCGCATACGTTTTTCAAGAGAAACACTGACATCAGCTCTGCATCTCTCTTTCTAACTTACAAAGTTACTAGCATGAATTACAACCTTTACCTAATTATCATTCTAGATGTGCAACTTTGTCGATGTACAAAGACAGCTCTACAAACCCTCACACACGCACACACACATATCGTCTTGACCCCAGCAGCAGCCTCCCAGCTGCCCCTCTGGCACCTCCTTGCCACTCATCTAGACGTCGCTCCAGCCAGCCGGTCTTTGAGCACGGATCACTTGTAAGGATTTGAGAAAAGACTTCGCTAAGCTGATTGGAAAGGGAAGGGGGCAAATTATCGTTGCACAACTGTGTAAAAATCGTCTCGGGTTATGATTTGCCTTATGTAATAGATCGCATTTGTGTGTGTATTCTGGCAATACAACCCCTCCTCCCCCCGCTCCCAGTGCTCCTACCCCACGCCATTTACCCATTTTGGACTAATTGAGGGATCTTTTTTCGGAAGCCGTTATTGCACACATTTAATTATTTATTTTGACGGGAAGCAATCTGGTGGCTAGTGAAGAGATTGTGTGAGTGTGTGTGTGCATGCGCGTGTGTGGGACAGAGAAAGGGTAAGGGAGAGCAAGACCGGGTCAGTGAAGCTTTCTGGGTAAATGCATGTTTAAGGGCAAAACTACTGTAAGTTAACTGTACTATATGTCTGTGAGGCTTCGCATGAAGGAGCAGTATGCAGAACTTACACAAACTTTGTGAGTATACGTGTACATATGTGTGCATGTGTGTTGGATCTTGGAGTGCACGGCTTCCCGAGTGCAATGGGACTGCACTAATGGACGCACACTTGAGCTGAAGTGCGCAGAGTGTAGCTGAAGTGCAGCCAAGTCTAGCTCTGAGCCTTGCTTGGAAACTCGTAATCTACTCTCTGCTAATCTAACTCTCCAGTTTCTTCACTTTTTCTTTGTCCTTCTATGTCTGTCCTTATCAATTTGATATTTTCATCCCTTCTTCATCAACTGCATCAGCCTCCCCAGCCTCCCAAATGCCTTCTTATTAAATCTCTTTATCCTCGTTCTGAAAACGAAGAGACACAGATCAGCATTGTTGCTGACTGGCTGTGGACTTCCCTTTACTTCTTCGTTCCCCCCTCCCTGTTGTGCAGTGCAGAGAATGAAATAAGGAAAGACAACATGCAACCACCAGTAGTCTTGACCTTTATCAGGCTCCAGTGCCTGCGGCAGGGTGGATGAGACATTAAGAAAATGACTGAGCATTATTAACCCCTTCTTGCTAACACACACACAACAGCATTATCTGTTCTGGACAGGAGCTCAGATGTTTTCTCCTTAGCAGGCGATTTTCTGATACTTAGGGAGGAGCCAATGCCAATTAATCAAACTGTGAATAATGCGTATTCTGTGACGTGTCACATAAAACTACAAGTCTACCCTGGCAATGCCACCTCAGATTATCTGACTGTGATTGAACCTAACATTTCTGCAAATGCCAGTCTCTGCTAAGAACTGATGTTTTGATATAAACCAAATTCACCAGTTCTTAAAATGATCAGCCGCCGAGAAAAAGCCTGGACCCAGCCCTTAACCAGTCTCTTTCTCATGAAACATCCCCCTCTCACTCTTTTTTCAGGGGTAGAAGGGTGGAGGGTGCTTTTTACACATGCACTGGCTTGGCACATGTGCATGTGTGGCTATCCCTCTACTCCAGTCAGTCAATCAATGAGCAGAGACAATTCCCCGAGTGACATTTACGGAGAAGAAAGAGAGCTATTTATCAATTTAGTTTTTGGATAATAAAAGAATGACTGAATGAGCCAGTGTGTGTGCCTGTGTATGTGTGTGAGAGAAAGAGAGAGAAAAGGCAAGAGAGGGAGACCGCTAAAGATGAAAAGGGGATTTCAAAAGCACATGAAAGGAGCAGAAGAAATAAGCGAGGGAAGAGGGAAATGAGTGATAAAAAGGCTACTTTGTGGGGAGGACTGTGTGTGAAATAGAACAAGGGAGGAGAGCAGGGAAGGCTGTGAATGACTGACAGTGGAATAGAGAGTACAAAAAGGAAGGGTAGGGGGAAATGAGCCTGGAGTATGGGAAGGAAAAAGGAGAGAGACAGGAGGGGATGGAAAAATGCTCTTGGCGCAGAGAGTACACCAAGGAGAAAAAGCAAAAAGAGACAGATGAAAAAAAAAAAAGGGTCCAAGAGAAAGACAGAAAGGTAGAGGAGACAGTCTGGACAGAGAGCGAGGCAGACGTGCTGGGTTCACTCAGGGCTATGAGCAGACTTAGAGTTCAGACCTCACACGGTCACCATACTAAACACAGGACCCAGCATCCTGACCCAGATTCATGCCGCTGACATACAAATCCAAAACAGGAGGAATTTCATCCTCCACATGACCATAACGTATCTCAAACCCAGGCTTTCCTCCTCAATCCCAGCTGGTCTCACGGTCACCTCATAACCTCACTCAAATCCAGTAACCTCCCCACACATATGCTGGCTCTCCCACACAGATTTGCTTATGCATGGGTTGTTCCACACATACCAATGTGCAGGCAAAGAGACATACATGTGAAGCTTTTTCTTTCCAAAGCTTTGGCTTTTCTGCTCAGGTGAGCCAAAGTTACAGTTCAGCAGGGTCAAAACTATCCGCTACCCGAAGTGACCTCTGCAGTTACATCCATCAGCCCCGAACATGTGGTTCAGCCGCAGCATATCCACCAGCCATTAGCATAACAAGCATCTTTCCTGAGCATAACTCTTGTGACTTCTCCTTTCCAATGCCCTTCTTCCTTTTTTTTCCCCCCACCTGCTCCAATCAGTCAGCATTAACGACATTTCCCTTTGTGAGGCAGCTCCCTCCATCACTTGCCAGGACCGCCTTGCTCAGGTAAACTGATCGGCAGCCCTTGCACACTCCACTTTCCCCTCCCACAGTCCTTTGGCCCCTGACAGGGACTTGATGGACAAGCCCGGAGAAGCGAGGTGCCCGGCACAGGGCTGCTGGGAAGGGTCCAGAGATTAAGCATTGTGAAATACACCATTTACATCGGCGTACATCATCTCATTCTCAGGGACAGACATGGCAACATCCACGCACATAAACACGCATGCACACGCACACAGCCATCAATCCCTTGCATACAGGAAGAGATATCAGACGAGGAGAAAAATTGAATTAGGAAATATGGGCATCATGATTTGTGGGAAGCCAGTTTTGAGGCTGGGAGAGAAATACAGCTTGAAGCACACTTCATCTTAAGCCCGGGCAAAGAGAAAGAAGCATCTGTGTTGTTTATCTAAGGCCCCCCCATCTAGTTACAAAGGCTTGATTTGAAATATTCATATACATGTATGACAAGATCAGGACCATTATGTTGATCTCTCTCTGCAGGGCTTCACTGAATGGACTGAATGGAAACCCATCACTCAGTGTAAATTATGAAGACAAGATGCATTACATAAGCCTATAGATGGGCTTGAAGAGGGTATTATTGTAGCATAATATCAATCACGTTCTACAGTATCATCAGTATGATAATATGCTATGGGCTACTTCAAGGATAAACCCACCATTATAATATTTCAAAAAGCCTTTAATAAAAGGAAAACATTAGGATTTGTGCCTCATCAGTATTATTGCTCATGTTTTGGATTAATCTGTTTGTAGACACATGATATTTAAATTAAATAATCAATCACAAACTATATAACATGGGCTGCAAAATATTAGTATCCTTTTCTAAATGTTTCATTTAAAAAAGAAAGTTCTTTATAAATGACTGATGTTATTGATGCTTTTTAAAAAAAGAAAAAAAAAAAGATCAATTAATCCAGTAATAAGCCTGCATTAACTTTTTTTTCTCTTTCTTTTTTGTTGCTGGTGACAAATGGAAAAAATTCCACAGCAATGCCCAAACAGGTCTACATGGTCTGTATCTAATTGGAAATATATGAAGCACATCTTTAATTACAAATAAAATAGCATTTTCATCATATGCAACGTTATTAAGGTGTACGTTAATACAGAGCAGGCTAGCCAAGGGCCGTCTTGCTGCGATAGGGGTGAGTGTTGGAGACGGAGCAGAACAGAGTGGAGCAGAGCGGGCCCTGTAGTGGTGGAGAAAAGACAGAAAGAGTCAACCCAGCGTGACTACCGCCTGCCTGAGTGGAGCAGCCTGCCTGCAATTAAGGTGGAATCAGGGAGAAATCTGCGCTGCCTTGATAATGAGCCTCGTCTGAATTATTAACGAGAGCTGTTCCCCCGGGACCCGGGCTCCCACTGAGCCCATCAGCCCCCCTCACCACCACAACACAACCACATGCACGCACACACTTCCTCATAAAGCAAAAGGAGAGAGAGAAGCATCCACGCACACACACGACAGCAATCACGCATTATGCACATTGACACAGATGAGCAACAAGCATGCCGCTAGAGACAGAGTCCAAAATTTCCAGCACCATAAGGGCTAATGCATTTTATTCACAGGTGAATGTCTAAAGCCATTTAAACCATTTGCAGTTCAAACATTTCTCTCAGACAGAATCACTTCATGTACTTTTCCCTGTTTGAGAATAAGCTACTTGAACAGCTTAAGTGACAGAAAATGCAGAAAAATTCCAAATATCCCCTATCAGACAAATCCTCCAAGCTCCGATTCCTTGTTTTTTAGTCTACGGCATTGAATTAAGCATCTGCAACAACAGGGATCTTTTTACATTATATTTGGGAACAACATGCTGGTAGATTTAATTTAAAAATCACTAATTTCATGATGATAATCAATGAGTGTTAAATGCTTCATTCTAAGAAATTTCATCTGGGAGAAATATTATTCTGTATTAACTTTGGTGGCAATGATCTAAGTCCTCCTTTTCTTCTTGTTGAGTAAAGTCTTAAAACTGTCAGACTGAGTAGTGATAATATGGATTTTTTTTTTTCTTTTTTTTAATTAAAGGGACTACAGATCACATGGATGTGAGTGTCATCAGAATGTGACTGTTCCTGCTTACTTATTCTCCATAGTGACTTTTTTCCAGTTTTATTGAAATGTGGGTTTTGTGGGTGCATGCCTAGGACTTGCTGTGCGTCCAGCAGCACTACCATTACATAGCCCTTCTCTGTTCCATTCCTAGTTTAAAGCATGGAAATAAAAAGAGATGTGTGCTAATCACACAGCAGTGGTATAACACTAAAGACCTACCCCTCCCAATCAAATCTCCATGGATTCAAACTTAACACGGCCAAAGAAAACGCACACCACATTCTGTCCCTACAGCTGTGAATGGTTTTGCCTCGAAAAAAACCCACGAGGGCTTACCAAACAGAGTCACACCTTCCATATGAGCCAATCGTCGAGAGTCAGACAGGTTTCAAAACAAATCAGACAGCAAAACAACATTGCTGAAAGTCGCATCCGCTCCTGGTCAGCCCCCTCCTCTTCCAAAAAAAATGATTCACCCCACCTAAGAACAGAGTGTTCCTCCATGGGTGGTTTGAGGAGGCTCAAGTGTTTTCTGCAAATGTGTCTGAGCCAGAGGGAATAACAGAAACCATCATCCTAAACAGTGCAATGGGAAAACAATGAAGATTTGGGTACTGTCTTGCTATAGTTAAGGGAAAATATGAGTATCAAACACATCATCATTTTATACAGAAAAGCACAGCAATGAGTGACAAGGTTCAGTAGAAATTAGTTCAGCTATGTCCAATAGGGAATTCTCTTCCTCAAAAAGACCCAGTATCTGAGAGGAGTTCAGCTGGGTAAAAATCAGCATTTTCATCCTATTATATCTATCATAATGTACGATGAGCGATATCTTTGAAAGAAGAGGAGGCACGCAGCTCGAGGCAGTCTGGATCACAGCTAAAGCTCAAAATCCTGACGCCACAGCTCTCTTGAGAAAGACTCTTCACCTCAATTGGCCCTTGTACCTAAAACCACTAAGACAGAAAGAATGTATAGAATGCTTAATGGATAGATAGACGGCCCATGAGAGGAAAGAAGCGAGATAAAAGAGGAGATAACAAGGGTGTCTAGTAGATAGAGTGATAAGAGAGAGCAAAGTAATATCAAAGGCAAAATGATATTGTTTTTCATATTACTGTCTCTTGATTGCTGTCTCCCATATTTGAATGCGTGCCCATGCTTTGGTAATTTGCATGTACATTAATCATTTGAGTGAGAGATGAACTGCCACAGCTGCCTGAAGGCTACACGGGGGGGAAAGGCTGAGAGAATGGGCTTCTTGGCATCAGATACCCAGTTCAAGCTAAATATACTGCCTGAACCCAAACTGGCTCCAGGTAAAGGAGCCAAGGGGAGATGTAAGGTGCTCATAATCCTGCACCATAAATCTGTCCAGCATGCATCATATGCTCTCATTTTGTGCGAGTGTATAAGTGTGTGTTGCACTCTTAAATTACGCTGCTCCCCTGAGCCAAGACAGAGGATAAACTATGAATCAGCTGAAGTCTAGGATAGTTTCCAGTCTCCCTAGACTCCCCTAGTATTATCAGGCAACACAAGCATTTGTATACACACACACACACATACAAACACATACAACTCTACAAACTTTAAAAACTTCAAGTCTCCGTGGTAAGTCTGTCAAACTCACTCTGTCATATGTTTAAAATTCTTCTCCCTCGTTTTTACCAAGTGTCTCTCTCTTGCTGTTGCCAGAGCCCATGCATAGTGACAGGATTAGATGAGTCTGTCTGTCTTTTTACCCATAAATCAATTAGATAAAGTGATATGATCTGGTCATGTTATAAATACTACTGCCTGTGGAGATAGGGGGTTATGTGCTTTCACAGATGATAAGACAACACATATACCCAGAGACAGCTTTCCCACTCTCCTCTAACTTTCCCCAGAGGCAGTTTCTCTTCCCTTTTAACTGCTACACAGTCACTGCCACTTACAATTTTTCCTTTCTTTTTTTTCGTTTGGAGCCATCATTCTGGACTGGCTGATTTCTGTCAATAAAGGAAGCCCCATGACCCTTTGCCCTGCTGGCCCTGCACAGACCTCTACCTAAAGTCACTTTATAAATAACAGTCTAGTCACTTTGGATTAAGGCGTCTGAGTGGCTACCCAGCACTCTTGGCGACCTGCTGCACAGCCCACTGGCATCTGACTGGCCCATGTGCGTGAAAAAGATCTGGCATGAGGACACAGAGGAGAAAAGATGCTTCTGAAATAGGCAGACAGACACTCCTAATTCATAATGTTCACATATAGGGGGATCATTTGTTTCTTTCTTTAAATGCTGGACACATCAAAAGCATTTGGGCATCATGAATTTTTGTTTGCCATAACCACCCATGCTGGCACATTGAATACAGCAACCCCACCACCCACCCACACACATGCACACAGCATAACAATGGCATCATCTAACCTCCTTCAAGTTAATGAACTTCTAGACGCCTACAAGGCAATACCCACACCAAGAGGGACCCCACCATTAGAGGCATTATTAAGTCAAGAGTGAGACTACATATACCATTCACCACAGTGACATGCTGTCAGACCAATCAGTGGGCCCAAACACAGACGCCTATAGAAGCAGACAGCCCCTCCCCCCCGCAGTAGCCCCCACAAAGACACACAGAGCACTACCAACCCTGATGCTTTGTTGCAATTGACATGTGCTTCTCCCACGCATAAATGCAGAAAGCATCCAAATGCACACATGGGTGCTTGCACTCAGACGTAATTGGCCTTGAAAACATAGAACTCTGTTTTCTCTATACAGAAGGACTCGGCATAACTTGCTAACCTTAATTCAGAATTCTGCAAATTTCTGGGGCTGGATGAGCTTAGCTAAAGAATACTGGGAAATTCATGCCAGTGAAGCTACCACTAATCTACAACACCCCTGTGGAAAGCGTAACAGGGCTCACGAACACAATTCTACGTATTCTCCCTCCAGTAAGGGGCTGATTAGGAAGCTGTGACCTCGTAATACTGCAGCCTTCCTAGAAGTCAGAAGCCATTAGGTATTTATAGGCGCTTAATGGCACTGCCTAGGTGCACTGGCTGACTAGTACCCATCATCAAGTCAGCATCACATCCTTTCCAGAAGGAGTCAGAGAAGCATAATCTGCTTTCAAGATAATACCAGGACCTTTATGTTGCACTCCTTTATGGAGCGTGATTCAGGGTTAATAAAGTGTTTTGAAAGGATTCTTTGCCTTTTATCTGTCACCCACAACCCTACCCACTCCCTCAAGTTTCCCTGTCAAACTCAAAAGCTACGTAGATCTCTTAATTTCATTTTATTTCATCAGCATTTTACCAAGTATTATCTCATTTTTCCCCATTAATTCTGACTAAACAAAGGGAGACAGTTTTACATAAAATGTTTCTGTTCAAGCAGGATACTGTAGAAATAAAATGGGATAGATGACACAAGGATTGTTTTCCAAATTTCAAATGCTGTCAAATATAATTGCCTGATGTGACTGTTAAATTATAGACGACGTATGAGAGCACACCTGTTTGTGCATGAATGAGAGGAGGAAACAGTATTTGGGCCCTGGGCTTGTGGACTTAAACTGGACACATGACGACATCTGAACTTTGTCAAAGTGGGTCTTAACTGTCCTTAACCCTTTGAAATAATTGACATAATCATAATCATCAACCCAGTCATTCCTGAAAACTCAAACGTGATTCTAATTTAATGAATCAAGTTCACAACAAAGATAAAACATTCCCCCAAAAATAGTGGTTTCATTAAAAAGTTTTTCTCTACATATTGTAATGCTGCTGAGAGACTGTATTTCCATGAGCTATTTGGTTAGCTCATGTAAGCATGGACATGTGACTCCAAAGTGTATGTTTACATTACCGCCTTGTCTCTGACCAAAACCAGGTCAGGTCTGCAACTGACATTAAGGAATCCTGCTTAAAACGACTCACCTAATCCCCCGTCATTACCTGGAATAGGCCCCATGTCTCGTCTGTGGCCTTAAAATAGCCCTGGACCTCAGACTGCCACTGTCAACCCCAGCTAATTTGCAGTTTCATAAATAGCAGACTGAGACTTTGGCACTTAAAGGCCCAGTGGTTGAAGACCATTGGTCCAAGTGTAAAAACAAAGTCTACCTGTGGATTCACCTTCACGTTGAGCTCAGTTTAATGCACCAGGTTTAAAGTGTCAGTCAGGTACTGTGTGATTAAGACTGAGGCCAAAAGGGGAGATTCAAGTTCAACTGGTGACAGTTTATGTTATGTAACAGCAGCACAAGTTTTGACAAAGTTTGATTCCCGTGAAAGACAAAAAACAAGCTCATGCTGAAAACATGCCATTTCATCGGGTTTGATTGCTGTGATAAATGGCACTTATAGATAGCTCTGCATGAGAGGAAATCTTTTTTTTTTCATATTTTAAAGGATAAATTTAGCAGAAAATATTTATGTGCTGGAAGAGAGATATAACTGGCCAATGAGAAAAGTTTGCTGAGCTCCGTTTTCTATTCTTGCTTTAGAAAATGAAAAATGATTTTTTTTTAAAATCCTAGGTCTGATGATGAGCCTGCAAAAAACTACCGCCTGTACCCCATTTATCCTCTGAAACTAACATGAAAAACATTGCTATTTCAGGTGCAAACTTAACATCTTGTCCGAAGGCTCAGCTCAGCAGTTACACCATCAGGACAAGCACTGCTGCCTTACTGATCTCACTGCCCCTTCTCACTGTCCTCAGATGTCTATAATGAATAGAAACAAGATGAGGCTGGGAGCAAAGTGGGCAGATGTCCAGGAGGTTAGGCTTTCAGCCAGACAAGCAGCGGTGGTGGACTGCGGTCAGTTGTGAACAGGGCAATGAATATTTACGTTGTGGACAGCCAACCTGTGGTCTCCTACAAGTGTCACACTGTTGCTTCATAGTTGTGTTTAAAATAACAAAATAATAAAACATGCAGACTAACCTAAACACTAACCTAACTTATTTGGAGATTTGGAAATAAATCATCAACCACTCTGACCCCGAGATGATGGGATTCCGTGCACTACGACAAAACACTAAAGCCCATTAAGAGTAGGCTTTCTGCTGCTGGGTGGAGAGAAGCTACCCACATAGGGTCTTCAGTCCATTACATTCTGCCATCAGTGATATATTAGAATGACTGACGGCAGTAATGAACTAAGACAAGATAAGGCATGGCACCATTCATGCGTAACTGACACGGAATCCCACGGTAACATGTGTAACGCACAAGAGGTGAATGAATCATAATGGCTTAGTGAATAATAATCAATATTATCTCTGTGATTAACACGCCAAACCCCTTTACTCTGGCTCGTGGGCTTAATTTCTTACCTTCCAGCCAGCTGAGCTGTTACTGTCGCCCTTATCCTTGAAATAGGGCACATAACGGACCATCCAGTCGTATATCTGTGACAGCGTGAGCCTCTTTTCTGGGGTGCTTTCAATGGCGCGGGTAATGAGATCCGCGTAGGACTGGTTCCCCCACGCGTTCCGCCGCGAGGATTTGGCTTTGCGCAAGGAACCGGTCACGTCGAGTGCCGCGCCAGCCAAGCATGGGTGCGTCGCGCCTGTTGGAGCCGGGGCCCCGGCTGGATGCTTCAGCTCTCCGGGCGTTCCACCCACCAGGCCGGCTCTGCAAGCCGGGATGTCCTCCGGTTCCACCTTGATGTTGGCCAGTGGAAGACCCCCATTCACCTCGTGTCCACCGGGAAAATCCTCTGGGCAAGGCAGCGGCCATGTGCATGAGCGAGGCCGACTTTGCGGCTCGAAATCCGAATCAACCTGATGAGCGTCTAATTCGTCGTCCTCCATCATCAACATTTATCCTGCTGTTGAAAATGGGATAAATCAAAAAGGAAGGGGGCGAGGAGGGAAACTGTCTTCAGCACCACTTCACCTGGGAATTTGCTTTGTAATGTGCCTATTAAGCTCAGTCAGAATCAATAGAAGCCAATTCAGAAGAGTAGGACAATCATGATGGATGCAAGCAAAAATCACAGCCTCGCGTGAAGAGATAAGAGAAGTAATAAAAGTAATAATAATTCCTTGTCCATTTTAACTCGAGTAGATTATCAAAAGATTATACAATGCTTCCTTCAATATCACATTAATACACTAAATCTCAAACGTGTCTGACTCAGTCATGTGGGCTTTACAATCCAGTTGCAGCAACAGATGATATTTCAGATAAGGAGCAAAGCAGCCGTCGTAAAATCCTCCAGAAGACAACAGGAAGAATCAGGAAAGAGGGAGGGGAAAAAAATCACCAGGGCTGTGTAGAGAGCATCCACTGAGGCGATAATGCGTGATTACCGTGAATTATTAAATCTTCCAGTCTGCACGGATTAGGCTGGCAGCGACACATTCAAGTCCATTCAGCCTGAACAGCACCCAACTGTCTGCAATTATAATGAAGAGGCGTGCGCATGTGACGAATCGATAATTTTCCTGTCTGAAAAATATAAAGGAGAAAAAAATGCCCGGCAATCAAATCTCCTATCCCAGTTGTCAAGACGATAAAAATGTTTTTTTTTTTTTCTATCTCACACCTCCTCTTGGTCCCCTTCTATCAGTGCGTTGCCTTTCCTCACTCTCTCAGATGCCACACATGTTCTCATTTGCTTACAACTCGTTCCGTCGATGTGAGCCGAGGATGACGCGCCGGCGCTGTATAGTAGAGATGCTGCCAATTGGAG
The DNA here is from genome assembly GCA_023101725.1 of Atherinomorus stipes. Taxonomy (NCBI): domain Eukaryota; kingdom Metazoa; phylum Chordata; class Actinopteri; order Atheriniformes; family Atherinidae; genus Atherinomorus; species Atherinomorus stipes. Next base: position 1,750,912 of record JALJCO010014492.1, read on the forward strand.
TGCGCTCACGAAATCAATACTCTCCGAACATGATTACAGCGAAATCCCGGACACACACACGCGCACTCACACTCCCTCTCTTTCTCTCTCTCTCTCTCTCCCCTTTCTTCCTCTCTCTCTACCATCTCAGTTGAACAGAGGTGGCAAAGCCCAAATTCTTCACCAGAACTCAAAATAATGATCTTTCTGGCGAAGCGTCACATGGCGCTTTGTATGCCAGCGTCCATCTGTAATCGTAATGAAAATAAAAAGGAAAAAAAAATGTGAGCAGATATTCTTGTGTAGCCCACTTTTAACACTGGCTTTTATATATCACATGTATTTTTAAATGAAATAAAAAGCAACAGTCTGTGTTAATAAATTGTCCCGTGGACAGTGTCCAAATGCCCTCAAGGGAGAACTTGCGGCGCGCAGGCGGTTTCACCTCCGCTGATTATTTGCGGGCAATACCTCAGTGAGTGTAATTTTCTATGCCGATTAGACAGATTTAGTTCAGATTAACAGAGATTAGGTAACCCTAGATTTTAATCCGGGAGGAGTGGGTTGAAGTGGGGCTTTCAGAGGCCAGGGTGAAAAAAATCATTTCTGCTCCAGACGCCAAGCAAGTGAGGAAAAATAAAAGACTAGCATATTATCTCAAATCGCATTTGCTCCAACGCCAAAGCCACTGGACGCTGGCAGATTGAGCGCAGGTTTGACCCGCGTGTGTAATTCTGCTGGTGCACAGACGAGTTGACGGGAGGGGGGGGGGGGGGCTTCCTAAAACTGACAGATGGGTGGTACATAGTCACAGGTGCTCTCATCCTATTGGCTGTTTATTTCCCCTAATAAATGCAGTTATATTGAGTGTTTATCTTCCTCAGCTTTTACTTAAATCATTTTCTGAGCTCACAATTTAGTCCTACCTCAAATATTTACTCATATTCACATCTGTCCTGTGAGTGGTCACTTTAGGAACAATATCACTTATTCGTTATCACATTATGAAAAAGCAGTTCCTCATAGTTTATGGAAGTGAGACAGCAATGCTATGGAAACCTTGTAGCTATGACCCGGTTTCACCACAGAAATCTTTAGGCGCTGAACCATAACTTGTTCTTCATTATGCACACCCTCTACAGAGTTTGTTATTCTGGTATTGGCATTCTTGCATGCTTGGAAGCTGTACTTAAACGTTGCATAACACGCCGCAGTGTGCACTCAGACATGATGTCGAGAAATCTGTCTAAAATAGTACGGTTTTTTATGCAGGAGGATGTGTCATATAATGTGTCATGGAATGACTTAGTAAGAATTAGTATAATTAAAATGCCATCTAGCTAATACATATATATATACATACATATATATATTTATGTATATATAATATATATACACACACACACACACACACACACTACAGCTTTGCTCATGATTTCTGAAAAAATATTTATTATTTTGCCATTATCACATGCCAGGATTAATGATCAAACCACCACTGGAGACAGCGAGCCTGTTAGCTTCCACTCTTTAACACAAGGTTCAGTTTGAGATGCTTCACAAGTAACACTTATGAAAGCCATAATTTTGGTGACACTTGAGATTACACAATGGGGCTTGATTACATAGGAAGTGAAAGAAAACCAAATGACTATCAAAGAAGGAAAACAACCAGATCCAGTGGCTCACAGCAGGGTTGAATCCTCAAGAGACAAAACTCGTAGGAAGTGGAGAAGACTCAGACAAAGAAGGAAGGACTAAGCAGCACCAGTTTAAAAAACTACGCATGTTTGGTCCCCTCCAGGCTGATTCTTATGTTGTCCCCATACCAGACATTCCAGAGGCAGCATGGCTGGCTTAAAGCTCTGAGTGGCTGACCCTGGAACAGTGTGTTCTGCATAGCAGTAATCACCTCAATGAGCCACAAGTGAGGCAAAGCATCACATGAACAACAAGTCAGAGCTTTGTGCCTGTCAATTTTCTCCAAAACAAAATACTCTGGAATTTAATTCGAAGAAGGGAACAGATTTTTCCCACCAGTTTCTGCAAGACCTATTCTTATATCTGACTATCCCTGCCACTAAAGCCATCTTTCCCAATCTTATTGTCTTCTATAAATTTATCCCTGTACACAATTTTGCCTCACGGGACTTGGACAGGAGGTATCCCAAGAAACCACAAGAACACCCTTGGGAGATTGAGGTCGGTCTGGGAAAGCTCCTCCTCTGGTTATCATGCTATCTCAGCAAACAACTCACAAACTAACAAACAGATGGGTTTCCAATGACACAGGAAGGAGAGGGCTCAATTAGTTTTATTGAGAAGAGAACTGAGAAGGTGAAGCTGGATTTCACTTCTTTATGGCACATACCCAAAGCAGGCCAACTTTAAGACTTCCTGCCTAAAGCAAGAGCCAGCATTCTGCGGCATCTTGGCATCTGCACCGACAACTATGAACATTATGTTCAGAGGACGTGAAGATGATTGGTGCCAAGAGTTTTAATTAAGACTGTGTTGTGAAATGGAAAGTATAGGCATGTGCAGGTAATGGCTTCCATCCCTATTCAGGGGTCCAACACAATGTGATTAACACTATCTGCCTCAGCCAATTAATTATATTTAACAGTTAAAAATGCAGAACAACCAAATGGTCCAGAGACACAGATGAGTGTGCATTGCTCCCATTCACTGATGCAGGTTTAATTGCATTACAATAAACGGATGTCAAAGAGGGTTTAAAGCTATAGCTAAGTTGAAATATATTATTCCAAATAAAAATAAAAGGTACAGCATTACAATTACAGCATTAAGTTCCCAGATTAAAATCTATTACGGTCTTTATTTAGGCAAATCATATTTGTTGTAGGTTTTCAAATCAACTATTCTGCTGCATTCTCTGTCATTTTATATGGAAACTCTCCAAGGACAGTTGTGAAAAAATGAAATGGCCATATAGAAGAACCATTTTCACGATTTGAAGCCATTTTGATTAAAACTACCAGAGTAACTGAAAGAAAAAAATATATGGGTAAAAATAGGTTTAAATGATGAAAACAGAAACCCAGAAACAGAAAAGTCATTTAAGCTGCAAACATTAGAAACAGACGTGGTGCTAATTTTTTCTCTCCACATAATCACATAGCTTAATCAAAACTCATTGGTTTTAAGTTCACATTTTTGCCAACTATATTCTCCTTGTAGGAATGTGTCACCCAGTTTCTTCATTGTAACAAATTATACTATCTCCAGCAAAGAGTTAAATTCCTGACTTGTACAAGTTCGTGGTGGGCAACATCCACAACAGCCAAGTAGGCCTGATGCCAAAACACTGATTAGCCTAGCTATGCCTCTGCTCTCCAGGCAATGTTGAGCGAAGGTGTAGTGGGAGTCCAGCTCATCACCAAAGAGCACTGCGCTAAACACAAGTTTAAGTGGAAGAAAGCCAATAGACTGTAGTGTATCCATGCAGGACATATAAAGCCTTGGGCAAGGAGGCATCTGCCTCTTTAATACATAATTCACTCAGAGCTGAAACATCATGCTTTAGTCCTAAGGGCCAGTAGTCTGCTTGTGGTTGTTGGAACATAAAATTGTCTCCATCAGATAGTCCAGTCTGACAGAAACTTTGCGTCTGGATTAGCTGCAATTGGGCGCTTATCAGATTTGCCTTCAAAAACAGAAAATAATGATAAAGCATTCTCCTGACAATGGATTATTCACTGTTCAAAAGTGTGGCTTTCAAGTTGCACTAAATGCAAGTGGAAGCAATGTCACCTCACCTTTCCACCTCAGTGAGCTTGTCCTCATCAGCCTTGATATGCAGGTAGGTCAACGTGTAGAGACAGCCATCGGCCCTCGAGCTCTCCTCTCAGACATGCACATGGTCACTTTACATCTCAACTCCAGCAAATGCATCTTCCTGCAAGGGTATTATTAGAAGCACTCATGTCTTTTGCCTACATTATTATCATAACTGACAGGATGTGCATTAGTTACTTCCATCCTGCAGTCGAATGGCCATAATGTTGACATGCAAGTATACAACCCTTTTTCAATTTCGACATGAACAGTGAGGAACCTGAGGGAGCTGTGATGCTTTCATGTGTAATAGTCCCAGCTCAAGTTCCCATGAAAAGGGGCACTAATGGGTTAACAGTAGAAATAAGAGGGGAAGAGAGGGAAAATCAATGCTTTTGTTGAGGGGAAGAAAGAAAGGCTTTCACAGGTCTATGTATCATTAAGCAATTGAGAAAGCTAATTAGAGTGAGGTAAAAGATGTGCAGATCTCACAGCTAATTATTTCCATGGTAACCACTGCTCCAGTAGATGATGAGGTAGCACTCAGTTCGCTCCGATCAAGGACAGTACAAGAGAAACAGAGACCCCTAGTGGTGTGAAGCGAATGTGCTCATGAACAGGACACAAGTACATGCCTGATGAAAGTTTTAATCAAAGTAAACTTTTTTGCAACATCACTCTTCAAAAACAGGTTATACTAGTTAAATTGTACTGTAAGACACTACAATTTAAACAGCAATTTCTGATTATACCTCGATAGAAATAAGGTATTTTAAATAAAACAATGACAGTATGCAAAACACAATAATCATACTTGAATTACCTAGACGTGCACTCTCTTTTGCAATTCTCTGTCTTACCAAAAGTATCACAGCATATGCTGCGTTATGATGCATTCCCAAGGATCCAGAGTTGCCAGATCCAGTTATAAAATCATTTGAGCTTGTCTGGGGGCCGTTTTCATAAATTGAGTTGATGGTTTCTGTTAAAAGACCTGGTAGTTTCATCTATGACAGAGGTCAGTATAGAAAAGGGAGGGTTTGGTTAAAAAAAAAAAAAAGGGGGGGGGGGGCAAAAAAAACCTAATTAAAATAAATCCCCCAGGGTTTGAAGACATAGGTGTAGTAGAGGCTTTGGAGGGGTGTAAATATTGTAAATATAAATGAACAGAGTTATATAACTAGGATATCCCACCTGCAACTTGGGCACTTAAGATCAAAATATTGCTTTTATCAAAGTTAGAATCTAGTGAGAATACTTCTGTACATGTATACATATTCTTGTCTGTAATATAATCTAAGCAATAATACCTTAAAACAGTTAGCAGTAATGACAGATGAAAATTAAGCAAATCTTTGTTTTACAAATTTATTTGCAGCAGATTGAATTTTAAGGTTAAAATGTTGAAACATCCATAATGAATCATTTTTTCAGCTCACAAGAAATCAAAGAATAGTTTTGTCAAAGGTGCACCACATTTAGTTTTCTATAACAAAAAAATATATACTCTGTAAAAAAAAAAAAAAAATTAAAAATAAACCAAATCAAGAAGAAGCTGAATTTTTCCATGGTATTTAGAGATGACAGCATCAGATCAACTCTTAATGTCTCTGTTTGGTTGGATCAATCTTCTCCAGGTGAATCAGAGGTTTAAGTTGCTCTGCAAAGCTGCGCATGTCCTCTGACACCGTGTCCTGGCCAGCAGGGGCCAAAATACTCAGTTCAACTAAAGATGATAGTGACATCCGTTCCGTATTTTCAGTGTTCCCTGATACCAAGAGGCGTGACACCTTGCCAACCACAATTTTCATAGCGCCTTTGCGAAATATGTGGCCACTGGTAACAAACTCATGGTCCATGCGGAAACCCATCTCATTGAGGAATTCTGGAAGGGTGTGGGAGGTAGAAACATCAACACAGTTGCGCACTAGGGCATGCCGACTCTTGTCTCCCACTTCCGGTTGGCCCAGATAACGTAGATGCCATGGAGCATTTGGGTGCGACAGAGAACGCCGGGCACGCAAAATGAAAGGGTTTCCTTGCTGGCCTTTCAAAAGGTAAACCAGTTCATGGTCTGTAAAAGTTTCCGGTTCCATGTTGTCACATAGACCACGAAGGCGATGCAAGAGGCTTTCCAGGGCTTGGTCTAACACACTGCCTGAATTAAAAAGGAAAAGAATAAATCAAATAAAATCAATGTTAATACTTATTTACTGTCAATGTTTTTATGTCTTTTATCCTGTATGCTACTGTATGACACCTGCATTTCCCCCCGTGGGATATGCATTTCTGACTATTGTTTAAATAGACCTTTACAAAAAAAATGGCTCAGCAGCAAAATAACCAGCTGAGCATTTTACAACAGCTAACACACCTTGAACAATGAAAGAGAAAAGTTGGAGACTTTTGTTACAAGCAGCTAGAAATGATAAAATCACCACGCAATATTTATTCAACAAACAAAACTTTATGTGGGAGAACAATGTTTTGATATAGCTAATCAATCTGCGATGTTAATCAAACCTTTTGGTGTTAAATACAAAGTTACGTTCTCCAAAATAGCAGGAACTTAACATTTTGCCACTGTATATTACTGAAAGAGGTATACCATTAGAAAAAAGTGTTTTGGTCAGTAGTTTAGACCCCACGGACTACATGCACAACTCCACTACTTCCTGAACTTAGTAGTGCTCCGTTTCCTGTCTTTCAATATTGAGCAAACTGATTAATAGGGCTGCCTGCCACGATTAGTCGATTGCCTAGTTGTCAACTATCAAAACAGTCTGCGACCAATTTCATAATCGACTAATTGTTTGTTTATAAGCTTTGTTTTTCCTCTCAAAATTGCCACTGTACCTTCCGCTGTCTTGTCTGCCTTTCTGTCAGGTCAGCTTTTCTTGAATTGTATTTTGACACAAACATAAACACCACCAGACAAAAGTTTGGACAAATTTTCTAATTAGATTCAATAAAAAAGTGTCCAAACTTTTGACTGGTACTGTACTGTCACCAAATTGACAAAATAAGTTGCGACTATTCAAAAATAATCATTTGTGGTAGCTCTGCTGATTAATCCAGGTGTGCCTGACCTCAGTAACCACGACGACAATGGCCCAACAGACCTGGGGCCTGTACGACGAAGCCGGATTAACATGCCCGGGATTTCTCTCAGTTACCTGGGTTGACTTAACCAGACATCTGCGGTCTTGATAAACGGTACTATGAAGCTGGTTATCAACTCGGTAACTCAACCCAGGGTTTTCCAATCTTAATCAGTGCGCGCTCACATAAAAGAGGCGGCGTTGGAAGCATCTGACCAATCACAGACATGGAGAAACAGAGAGCGACATATTTCACCATGGAGGAGCAGACGATGATACTTAAGAAATATGTAGAATTCAGGATCATCGTTCCTGAATGATAACACGACATTATCATTAAGGAATGATAATAAATGGCTCCATTTATGCTGCAGCAACACAGTCGCCGCAGCAAAAGCCAGGAATTAATGCTGGCTGTTAATGCGCAGCAAGTCCGTGCGATTGTACAATCATGGAACAATATCGGACTCTGATCATTTAGTGTTCATCACACTACAGCGCTTCCTCAGTATATTTGCTTCTCATACTGTGCATATGGATATTTTAGGCTCATATCGTTGAACGTGTTGTAACCCTTCACCATGACGGCATGGGTGGGTGTGCGCTCCATAAATTCATGTTTTCTACATGTGTGACCTCTTAATCACATTATTTCAGATGCAACCCCGCAGCGCAAGACGATCATGGGAACAAGTAAAGAGCAAATACAAATATATAATCCAAACCGGCCATTGACGAGATTCTATGCTGCCACACTCTTTCATGAATGAATGGAATTTCATTTAATATTTGTGCAGCCCACAGGGGAAAAGCGGGTATTACATGACATGTTTTTATACGTTTTCAGTGTCGCCAACGGTGTGCATCAAACTACCAGTGAATGAATGAATGAATAAATAAATGAATGACGTTTTACTGAGTGGGACCGTGAGCATAATTCGGCCACAAAAGATAAGCTTTTCAGCTACATCAGTACAGCACTAATTTTTTTTTTTCACTCGAGGTGAGGCGTTGGTCTATATCAAAATTAATTCAATTAGTCTAACATTAATAAAACCTCAGTGTGATGCAGAGCATCTGTGGTGTTGTCGGTGTCCGGCTGCGATGCGTTACATTAGTGATGTACGGCTCTAACAGCTGACAGATGTAACGGAGTCCAGCAGAGGAAAACCTACATCTTTCATATAAAGTGTCATGTGGCAAATCAAAAGGGTTGCACCATCTCTGAATATTCTCTCTCTTCTAAGAACTCCTCTCACGATCTGCGCACCGGCATCGACAGGATCTTCTAAAAATGGGCAGGCCATTTTCCAAGAGTGCTGATTGGTCAGGGGGTGGTGCTTTCATAGTCGGAGATCTCTTATCCAGAACTTAACCTGGTCCAGACCAGGTTAGGCGTTCAGCATAAGTTACCGGGGAGATATAACCCGATCAGAAGTGAACCAGCGTCATAGGACAAAAAACCCAGGGTTAACCCTGAAGTTACCTCGATAAGAGAAAATCCGGCTTCGTCGTACAGGCCCCTGGACTAATCAGTTGTCCAATAATGAAAGACAGGACACAGAGGAGCACTACTGAGTTCAGGGAGTAGTGGAGTTGTGCACATAACCCATAGTATCCTTAATATTTCTCCTGCCAACACCTTAACACCGTGGCAACATTGGGTGTCCCATGCCTCATCCTACGCCTTTAGTGTGGATATGATATATGATGTTCTGTCTGGAAATATTTGAACACACACAAAATTATTCAGCCTTTTGTGTGTGTGTGTGTGTGTGTGTGTGTGTGTGTGTGTGTGTGTGTGTGTGTGTGTGTGTGTGTGTGTGTGGGGGGGGGGGGGGGGGGTATTCAGAAATTGCCCATTGAAGAGGGTTTCACTTGACATTTGAATGAATTGAGGGTTCATTATTAGAGTACTACTTAGTGACTACCATCAAACTAAAATCGGATATATAAGCCCATATTTTTACTATATTTTTAATCGTAAAATATTTGGGGAAACTTTTACTTCAATCTTACCTTGTAACAAATACTCCATCATATTAATTGTGCCACCGGTAACAGGCATCACTGTGACAGGAGGAGCCTCCATCTTTTCTCTGGTGTTTTGGTTTTAAATGAGCCTGAAAAGGGTAAATACTGTCAGCAACCTTCGTAACAACATAAAAACATTATAGCTTGCAGAAATATTTAGGTGATCAAGATTCAGGGTTCGGGTACAGTTGGATGCTGTCTTAGAATGAACTGGGCACAATGAAAAGCTATTTGTTTATCAATGGAAAGCTATCACAAGCCAAAGTATCTGTTGCGAAAAAAGCTAAAAGGTATTATTGTGTCTCAGCGTTAACTTCTCACGCGCTAATGCTAGCTAGCTGGCTAGCTAACAGTGACTGCTATATGTAGCCGGGTAGGCTAACACAACACGCAGTTAGAAAATGTCCGCGTAATAGTGTTTATAATTTACCTCAGAAGCAACCTAAAGTGAAATGCAGATCTCCACTTCCTCAGATAAACCAAGGAAATGTTGGTGTATATCTCCAGGTGGAGCTCCGGCCGCAGGGCCTCGCGTATTGTATAGCTCAAGTGACACACGATAGTTTGCAGACTGCTAGTTTACAAAGTTTGATTTCAGTCTCACAGTCTTGATATACGACTCAACAACGTAAACAAAAATCAGGCAAAGCCTGTAAATAATAATACATAAAAAGGTAAGCAGCCGGCAAAAGCAACACTATCCAAAAGGTAAAGCTACAACTGTTACCTTGTTCTACAAAGACTGCATGAATGGCATCTTCTTTACGACTCCCGTCCACTTTCGAAGCTCATTACAGCCACCTACCGGAGAAAAATTGTTCTCAGAGTCGGTCAAGTTTGAAATAGGCTACCAAGTTTGACAAAAAAAAACTTATCAAAAGTTTGATAAAAGGTTTTCAATGATTATTAGAAAAATTTAAAGAAGAAGCTTCGTTTTTACTCTCCCCTGTGGGTTAAGATTTCATTTTATTTTTTCAGAAAAGTGTAAGTAAAACCACAATGCAATAAATAAAACATATAATGCACTGTGAATATTGTCACAATGTAAAAAAACAAAACAAAACATGACTTTAAATATAACATCATACAAAAGACCAGATATTACGAATGCTGAAAGGAAGAAACTGTAAGTACATCTGTGTGGTCCAAGTAACAAAAGAAATGGAAATAAAAATAAATTTAAAAAAAGAGTGGAACATCCCACAAGGTCAGTAATAGCTAAAGTCTTTCATAAGCATGCATAGAAAGAGTTCACAACTGTTTGTATCAACTACTTCAGAATAATTTCTTAAAGTATTTTTAGAAGATTGGGTACATATCTACAGTGCTAAACATTCATTGAAATCTCTTCAAACAAACAAACAAACAAACAAAGAGGTTCAAAGAAAAGCAACAACAACAAAAACAAACAAAAAAATCAATATAACTTGTACTGACAGCATGGCATTAAAAATAAACATTATTCTATGGCAGAAATCCCCACATGAGTCCATTAACAGCTCTGAAAACATCATTGCAGATTTTCTGTTTCTTTATTCATAAATATAAGTTAAAACTAAGGTATGTCAAGAAAAATACATAAAGAAGACACTGAACCAAAACAAGAAAACTGTCCAGAGATCCACTGCAAACAATTGAATTTTTTTTTCACGAAGTTATGGCTACCCTCTTTTCTCACCTTACAAGAACTCTGGCATATAAAAACATCGGATAAATAAATCATTTAAAGATAATAAATTGGTGTAAGATGGCACGTGTTGTTGTTCTTATAAGGTTCTATTTACATATTTTTAAAACCTGGTAAAGGACTTTTTATTATTTGATGTTATTTATAAATATCCTGAATGACTAAAAAAATGTGTACAATTCTTTCTCAAATGACTAAGCATACACTTTAAAAATTAAAATTAAATTAAAGAACCCAACTGAAAGAAATCAACTTTTTATCATCATTCTAATTATTAGCAAATCAGCATGATTAAACTAAGACCAGGTCCTTAAAATGAATTAACCCAATCCAATCCACTTTATTTATAAAGCACATTTAAGTCAGAACATGTCTCCAAAGTGCTGCACATACAAAATACCCAGCAATATAAATGAAATAAAGATAAAATAAGATAAGTAAAACAAGTGTTTCTCTGTATAGCTCCACCAAATTAGTTTGTGCACAACAGCCTGTGGTTTAACACAGCACCAAACACCATTACAGTTTTGCAGAAAACAGCATTCACACTTAACCCTCCACAAGTCTAGCATTTATGCAAGTTTCACCTTTGCCAACACAGCAATATAAATCATAGCTTCGAAGTCAATGGCTCACTGTGAGTGGTTGTATGAATAAAACTAATGGTTAATGTGAGTTTTACTGGAATCCACACAGTATAATCCTCAACACGACCTCTAAAACTGAAGCTGTGTTCACGTGATGATACGCAGTGGTACTTTAGACTGTAGCTTCTTTTATAGATGCAAAGTAACCTTGAAAATATAGAAAAGTGAAAGTGAACACACAAAACAGCCCTTATATGCAATACATGCGTTTACATACTCACTTCTGAACAATTCCCAGAGCAGCAAAAACAAAATAGTTACATATGCAAGCACCCAAACCCAAAACACCTTGCTAAGTTTCTCTGGACTGACATAGTTTGCAACTTTTTGGGGCTTTTTTTTCCCAGAAAGAATGCTCCTTAAATTGAGTAAAATAAGATTAGAAAAAAATATCAATCAGTAATCATTTGTTGGTTTGGAAACTGGAAAAAGACACCTTCAAAGTTTCCCATCAGCACATTGTGGGTGAAGACAGACACAAACACATACGCACACACATACATCAAGAGACAAATGCCATTTTTGAGAAATCATGGACTAAATTATATGACAGGGTGGAAATTATAATCATTATTACAGTTGAACTGACTGACCACCATAATTTCGGTTATGTTGCTATATTTTTATTTCACTGTAAATACAATCACTTGCATGAATATCTCTCGTTCTAGCAGGTGTCCTGATGACAATTGATGAATAAACCACTTGGGACTCCTCTTCCATCTGAAATATTTAGTAAGGAAAAAGAACGTCTGTTTTAAAGCAACAAACACTGTATTTAATGTCAGCATAGATAGTATTAGGGGTACTTTTGAAATACTTACTTGGCCTTGGAAGCCATCACAAAAGATGAAACAGAAAGTGATTCAGAGAAACAGAAAGAATCATAGTTAGGGGGGAACATCAACTTAAAAATAGCAAACGATTGAACATGTGAGGAGAAAAAAAGAAAATCCAAGAATGCAAAATCTACCTGCTTGCAATTTTGTTGTCAAATAAAACCGCAAAAGTGCCATTAAAATGAAGCTTGCAAGGACAGCTGATACTCCACAAACAACTGGCAGCAGATACGCGGGTTGTGAATCAGCTGTGAAACCAAAAAACTAAGTATTAATACTCTTTTGATTTATATTTCTTTAAAAAAAAATCTGGAAACACTCACCTGTTGTTTTGTCAATTGTAATTGAGGAATTATAGCTGCTTGTAACAGTGGTGTATCCGTTAAATGTCAGATTTGTTTTGCAAATTACGGACGCAGATGGATCCAGGGAATCTTTGCTGAAATGTTCTGTCAAAAAAGTCTGAATTAAAATACTTTTCACAGGTAGAAAGAAAAAACTAAATGAATTTCAATGTCTTACCTGTTATTACACATAAGTTGATAGTAATAACTTTATGACGGGAAAGACCACAAATTTTCCAGCAGGTATATTTCCCAGAATCCGCGATTTTGACATTTGCAATATGAATGGACTTGTTGGTAGTCACAGTTTCTGACATTTTCCTGGGAGTGATTGTTTTAATTGCTTCAAAAGTCCACTCTAAATGAAGAAATTCACCTGGACATTCCTGTGTGAAACTTCTGCCTGCAGATATCTTTTGAGTTTCATTCAGAATTTCTGAAAAAAGAAGATATATTTGAGAATAGGCTTTTGGAAAATAGATTTTTTTTAAAAATTAACAGAACACAATGAAGATGACAAATTAATATCTTGCTTAAATTTATGAGTAATTCAAACCTTCCTCCACTTTGAAGACTGACAACGGTCCACTCCTGCAGTTGTCTTCATTACAGTTTTGACACCAGTATGTGCCTTCATCAACTTCAGTGAAACTATCAATGACCAAGGAGGAATGATTACGCACAGTAAACACTCTGGACTGATTAGGATTTAAGTGTTTTACTCCACTACTATCTTGAAAAAATATCCTGATTGCAGGAGTGTGTTCATCCCTCTTGTAAAACCACAATAAAGGGTCTGAAAGTGCGATGGTACGATGACAAGGCACAACAGCTTGGCATCCCAGCCAGAAATGAAGATGAGATGTATCTGCTGAAAAACCATATTTCTGTTACTCACAAATAGCAGTTTTGAAATTTTTTTAAAAAGACAGAGAGAGAGAGAGTGAGAGAGAGAGAGAAGCAGATTTCAGATATTCAGTTGTATTTATGGTTTGGTAGTTCCTTACCATTTCCAGAGAAAATGAATGTGTTCCAAAAAATCAATAAGCAAGTAAAAATAAAACCTTTTTGAGTCGTTACTGAGGAAGTCATGGCTCTGCAGAGGTAAAGACAATGCTGAACAAGTGAGCCCCCCTTTCTTTGTGGTCACATTAGCAAGCCTCATAAAATGTAGTGCAGAGATGCTGTGTCGAATCAGAAAGTTTTAGGCTGACTACTGTGTCTGAACTCAAGCTGATACATCGGAAGTGGTACAAAAGCTTACTGCATAGGAAATTTAACGTGCCTTTCACCCACACCTTTTTCTACTGGTGTGGCAAATATTGAGCTTTTCACAAGAGCAAAGGTGTTTATGTTTATATGCATCAGCAACAAAATTGTTTGATCTTACAGATGTGTAAATCTTGTTCTCGCACTTTGGTTTTTATTTCACATCTCTGAGATAATTTGTCAATTTCTCAGTCACTTTAAAAAAGTAAACTGATTAAGTTGTGTACACTCAGCGTACTGTAATGCTTCTACATTACAAGTGTTAGGACTTCCAAAAAAATATGTGCTCTAAATGGGACTACAGATTTGTGTCAATACTATAAAGGTTCAAAGAACTAAGGAGTTCAAACAAAGCAAACAATGGCTAGAGCAAAATGGAAAAATTTACGTGACATTAACAACAAAAGTTAGATATGAGTCATTCAAGCACTACAAGCCTACTGATATATCTTAAGTAAATTGCGGTGCCCATGTTTTGCCTGTTGGGGTTTTCCTATTACCTCATTGTTATTTATAACTATTTGTATGCTTGTAAATAATCTTCTAATTTACAAACCACCAAATCAAAGGTATTAGTCTCTCCCACAGAAGATGCCCAATCTTGACTATGTGGAAGATCTCATTTGTTGTCAAGGCTTTTTTTCATAATGCATATTGAATAAGTATTCATGCATCTAAACAATTAGCACATATCTATCCAAAATACAGTATTTTGGGTCAGTTAGTTGGCAGGAGACAGAGCATTTAATGAAGAATGTTCAAAGAGATGCTGTGTATAATGGTGTTCTGGTAAACCCCGAAATTAAATCACGAGTTTCTCTGAATCACACACTCACACATAACACCATCTTCAGATGATGACTTGAAAATACTCTGTTCAAAGCACTGATTAGGAACAAAAATACATTCAGGATCTTCTGGTTTGTTATAGGCAAATAAGATCCCTAAGGTTGTCAGGGTCAAGTTTACTTTCTGTTTCCAGAGTCAGAACAAAAATGGAGACACGGCGTTCAGTTTTTATGCTCCTCACATGTGGAACAACCTCCAAGGAAACTCCCAGTTGTTTTATATCAAGGTTAAAAACATTTCTGTTTGCCGCAACTGTTAATTTCTAACAATATAGTTTTTCCTTTGCATTTTTTCTGTCTTAAACTACTTTAGCTTTTTAATTAATTTTAGGCCTATTCTTTTTCATCCAGTCGGTTTAAATTGCATGTCTTTGAATTTTGATTTTGAAACTACTTGTAATGTACATACATGTCTACCCAAATGAACCTGCCTTGCCTTGAATTCTCTGAGGTATGTTGGGGCACTTAAAAAATTTGTTTTCTGTTTGTTTAAAATAACACCTAACTGGACAGCCCTTAACACCCGATCCACAACAGCTGGGAAATAGGGGAGGAAAAAAAAAAAAACCAAAAGCCTTCCCAGGGCTAAAAAACCATAAAATTGGGTTTTAAAAAAAAAAGGAAAGGAAGTTTGGGGTGTCCTCTGAATGTAACAAAATATTTGCTCTCACTTTGCAATAGAAAATATTGGGATATATATCGTATATCGATAATCAGCATAAATATATCAAGATATGACTTTTGGTCCGTATCGCCCAGCCCTATATCGGACTTATCGGAATGAAGCCATAATTTCCTGTTATCGGCCCGATAATTATGGTGCATCCCTACATTTTAATGCTGCCTTCATGTGAGATGGGAATCATGATCCTTGTGAAGTGGCGATTACCAGTGTGTTGTGTTCAAATGCTTTTGTGTTCGTAGTAAAGTGAAACACTGGAGGCTATCCTCAAATGACTGCTAGCTAACATCTGCTCTAAGGAAGTAAAACCAAACCATCACACTATGATGTGGCTGACTGATGGATTGTTACAGGGACCTTAAAACTACTGAGTTTCATCAGACCTTCAGTTTTCTGAGAGTTTGTTCCACAATGTGAGGAGCTTAAAAACTGAACGCTGCCTCTCCAGGTTTACTTCTGACTCTGAGAACAGAAATATGGTCCTAAACCTTCAGTGCTGGTAAACTAACAGCTGGATTCAGGAAACCAGTGTACAGATCTGAGGACTGGATCAGCAGTATTCTGGACTAAGTCTTGTTAGTTTTTAACTGGTAAACCAATGGTTGCAGCATTTTCTGTATATAGCTGCAATTTTAAAGGATAAAAACACCGTGCATCAAACATGCAATTAATCGCGAATAAAAATTTTCATTGGTGCTCATCACTAATATGAATTAAAGTACTGTTACTGTGTTAGTTGTCATTCTTATAGTGGAACCCCAGAGATAGCCTTAGCCCCACCAACAATAAAAGTCTGGCTCCGCCACTGGCCCCATGGGACATGTCTGCTGAGTTGAAGAGGAGACAAACAATGGCAATTTTCCGTCAGCGCGTCGCGTTGCCGTTACAAACGCAGACTCCGCCTCCACATACACTCACTCACGCGACAAACACGCACCTCTGCAGGAAAAGCGGTGCTCATGAGTATCTGTTCTCCAGCGGGACGACACGGACACCGTCGGTATGGAGTTAACTGAAGCTTTCAGGAACTTTCAGCTAGCCTGGCCTCATATGCATTACTTGTTCGTCGCGCTGTGTCTCATCGTCACCGTCTATAAATTAACTGTTTTCCTCGTTGGAAGAAAAGCCGTGCTTCGTCATGCTGAAATTTTTCCAGGACCTCCGAGACATTGGCTGTTTGGACATGTTCTCCAGGTAAACGCAGTGTGGAGGGCAGGCATGTAGCAGCTGCGACTTTGTCTGTTTCATAATTGCACAACATCAGAAAAAAAAAAGAGGAATGGGCCGTCATTTGAAACATTGTTTTAAGCTAACTTTTGCCTGCAATATTAATCCTTTATAGTAGGTTGTCAAATTGTAACTAAAGTCTTTAAATAACAATTATGCATTGACAGCTTTTGCCATGAGAAAAGCCTTTTGGACGGGTTATCCCCAGTTTTAAAGAACCATTAACCCTTACGTGGCCTACATTCCCCTTACCTCAATAAATACATAAATAATTAAATAAATAATTGGATTAAAATCTGTCAAAGATAAAAGCTTTTTTCTGGCAATGCTGCTTTTATTCTTAAAAAAAAAAATCAGTAAGAAACAAGCTGTGTGTGAACAGTAAGTGACCTCATGCATGCTGCAAGGTGTTTTCAGCAGTCCTATGTTGTCATTTCTTTTTTAGTTTAAACAAGATGGGACAGACTTTGAAAAGATTCTGGAGTGGGCAGAGCAGTATCCTTACGCTTTCCCTCTGTGGTTTGGGCCATCTTTTTGTTTTCTCAATATTCACCATCCTGATTATGTAAAAACCATTCTGACAACAACAGGTGTGTGGGATTTTTCTCTCATCTTTACTCAGTGGTGCATCATTAAAATTATGCTTATCATGTTAGTGTTTTATTCTCTCTCTCTCTCTCTCTTTCTTTTTTTTTTTTTTTTCCTAACCCAGATGGGGCATTATAACACCCAAAGGTCATTGTAACAAAGTGTTATTTGCCTTCTTCCCAACAGAGCCAAAAGATGATTTTGCATACAGGTTTATTGAGTCTTGGATTGGTAAGACTGCTTTGCCGTCCTCTGGCAGCATGTTTTATCTTATTGCAGAGGTTTTTATTACGCTGCTCTTATCATGTCTGCTTTTGACTCCAGGACACGGGTTATTGGTGTCAAGCGGTCAGAAGTGGTTCCGCCACAGAAGGCTCTTGACTCCAGGTTTCCATTATGATGTTTTAAAGCCATACGTGCAACTGATGTCACAGTCGGCTAAAACTATGTTGGTATGTAAAAAAAACAGCATGCAGTAATGACAACAGAATTCCATATGATGATGGTAGGATCAAGATAAGGCTGTCTAAATCAGATGGGTTTTTTTTTCTAAAATATCAGTGGAGTGCATGTGTAGGAGTGTTTTCCATATCCTGCTCAGGTATCACATCTGTTCTGTCTCTGTGGCCAGGACAAATGGGAAAGTTATGCAACCACCAATGAGCCCTTTGAATTGTTTGAACATGTGAGCCTTATGACACTGGACAGCATCATGAAGTGTGCCTTTAGCTGCAACAGCAACTGTCAGACAGAGGGGTGAGTCAATGAAAACCTTTTTCAAAGCATTCACAATTCAGGCTTCTGCCATTGAGTTGAAAATTAAGTTTACATGTCTGAATCATGAATTAAGTAAGTGTAGCTTTTAACGCTTGCCTACTTTTAACATTTCAGGGGAACAAATGCATACATCAAAGCAGTGTATGAGCTCAGCCACCTTATTAACTTGCGACTGAGGATGTTTCCATACCACAGTGACCTCATTTTCTACCTTAGTCCACATGGTTTTAGATATAGAAAAGCATGCAAGGTGGCTCACCATCATACACGTAAGCTGTGATTTGATTTAACAGCAGTCTGAACAATGAACCGATGATAAAGGAACTACAAGTTTCAATTAAGTTTGTCAGTTCATGTTGAAACTGCAAAGGCTGATCTGTTGTTTTCTCTTTTGAAGAGGAAGTAATAAGAAAGAGAAAAGAAGCACTAAAAAAGGAGAGCGAGCTTGGCCGCATACAAACCAAGAGATACTTGGATTTTCTGGACATCCTTCTCTTTGCAAAAGTATGTGGAAAGTTTGGAGTTGAAATATTTAAAATATAAACTCACTTAAAACAGCACCAGTGTCAAATTGGCAAACAAATGTTTGAAACTGATGTCAGATGTCACGTGCGTTTGCATATCACAGTGCCAAAGTTAGCATAGATTGCTGCCACTTCTGTGTGTCGCATGTTGTGCATGCTAATGTTCACTCCCACAAAGACAACCATCAGCCTTTTTGTTCTCTGGAAAACTTTGAAAACATTTGCCATCTAACCTTTTTGGTTTCTCAAAAAAAAACCTGAGCTGCTTTATCAAAGCATTTTGCAGACTAATGAAAACTGACTGCCTGCAAGCTGACAAAACAGTCGCAGCTGGGAGATGCACCAGGGCGATGACCCTCCCCCTCCCCCCCAATATCAAAGCAGTTTTACTGCAGAACCATTAAAAAAATCTGCCTTTTGCTTGCTCTTCGCCTAAACTTTCAGCTAGAACAATCACTTGACCTAAAAACCACATCAGATTAGTCATTCTGAGAGTTGAAGGAGGCTTAACTTGTTTTTTAATCTAAGAGTTGATTTTCCTGTCTTACATACCAAAGTAAGCGAAGGAAAGATGAGCATAGTTTGTGCATTGCAGCATTTTTTAAAATTAGTTAATGCAAAATACTCCAAAATGAAATACCAGCCAGTTTCCATTCTGTATATTTATTGTTCTTTTTGTTAAAGTTTCCACAAATTTGGGGAGTATTGTATGCAGTTTTTTTTTTTTTTTTTTTAATTGTCCGATTAATTTGATCTGTTTGTCTTATATTTCACTATCAGGATGAGAAGCAGCAGGGTCTGTCGGATGAAGATATCCGAGCAGAGGTGGACACCTTCATGTTTGAGGGACACGACACCACAGCCAGCGGCATCTCTTTCATCCTGTACTGTCTGGCCTGTAATCCAGAGCACCAGAAGATCTGTAGGGATGAGATCATGGAAGCCCTGGCGGGCAAGGACACCATGGAGTGGTAGGCAATGAAAACACTGCAATGTGTGTGCAAGTCTGCGTCATTCTGTACCACAAAAACTGTTGTTGGTAAGCTTTTGGCCTTTAATGCACGTTGATCACTAAATGCCCGTTTGTTCTAAGGGAGGACTTGAGTAAAATTCCATACACTACAATGTGTATAAAGGAATCGCTCCGTCTTTACCCGCCCGTACCAGGAATGGCCAGGAAGATCACCAAACCCATAACCTTTTTTGATGGAAGGACTTTGCCAGCAGGTCAGTAAGATTTAATTGTACTTCTTAAAGAGTAAATCAGAACCTTTTAGTTGATGTTACAGGATGTCACAAGAATAAGATGAAATATTAACTCTATGACCCATGGACTTAGCTTTCATTTTACAGAGTGGCATAAAGGATCACACATTAGCTATCTTAACTATGTTTTGAAAATATTCATTTCAGTAAACTGACACATATACCATCAAGTATATCATCTATTCGTGAGAATAAAACTTTAAATCAAGCCTAGGTTATTTACAGCAAATTCAGTTCTGAATATTATCAAATGGTTTTATTTCAAATGTCTTTCGCATGATCTTAGAAAGATTTTCCCAAATCTTTCTAGGGGTGTTTAGACAGTGATCTGGAGTGATCAGGAAGATTTAATGATCTGTATTAATGTTTATTTCATTTTGTGCAGCACACGAGGTGTTTACAGATCAATGACATTCCTGAACAAAAGATCACTTTATATTTCCGGACTCATAGGTTTTCTTATTGGGACAAGTGTGTTTGGGATTCACAGAAATTCAACTGTCTGGGAAAACCCTCATGTAAGTCAAAATGATTTCATTCTGAGCAGAATACTCTACTTAATTAACATTGCATTATCAGTAGAATTAGTGATGTATTAAACAATAAAGCTTGTCACCTCCCTGCTTATAAGTACAAGTTAAATAATAAAATAAACCATGTTATGATACAGGGGTTAGCAAAACCTAGAGTGCTCTGGTTGCTCAGCTGACTTGTCTTACAAAGCCTGACAGCTAAACTGCTTTATTCACTTACCAAATTATGTTTGCAAATGAGTTTAAGCAGATTTAATTCTCTGTGAACAGATGCAGATTAGGAAATGTGTTATTTACACAGCACCAACGTTTCTCTTATCTTGTGACAGGTCTTTGACCCACTGCGTTTCCTCCCAGAAAATGTCTCAAAAAGGTCACCTCATGCCTTTGTGCCTTTCTCAGCTGGGCCAAGGTTTGAACACACCTTACACTGTTTGACTGTATGAATAACTCACTGAATGCTCATGTGCCAATAAAAAAGAACTGTACTGTAAAGTTTTTATTAGGGGCTGTAGTAAAGTAGAGACAAGAGCAGCTCGGTATAACACATACCTGTGGAGGAAAACTCTATGTTCAAATAACTTAATTTTCTTCTTGTCTCTTCCATATATATCCCACTATCATGACAGCATATTGCTTTTCTCTCATCTTATGGCTCATATTTAATATCCCCTTATGTTTTGTATTTGTATCATCCTCTTTTAGAAACTGCATTGGTCAGACCTTTGCAATGAATGAGATGAAGGTGGTTACTGCCCTGGCATTAAAGCGATACCATCTGGTAGAAGACCCTGACTTGAAGCCCAAGATGATTCCTAGATTGGTTCTTCGCTCACTCAATGGCATCCACATCAAAATCAAACCTGTAGAGCCTTAAAGGTAACAGGGCAATGGCTGCAGGAACTCCAAAAACTCATCGCAAAACAAGGGAATCTGATTTGATGATTTGATGTAACATTTAATGAAGCTTTTACACTGACATTGAATCTAACGATTATAAATTGTGTATGTGTTTTAGGATGAAATACTTTTTTAAGCACAGAAAGAATAGTTGTAATGTGACACTTTCCATGACATTTTTACACTTTGTTTTTTTTTTGTTTTTTGTTTTTTTAAATAAGACTTGCACTGTGATAGAGATTTGCTTCCATTTGCAACAAGTATGAAACCTACTGATTGTTATTGTAAGTGCTTTATGTGCAATCATATACAACCCCATTTTATTAGGAAAAAAAACACATACATACACACAAACAAAAACACACATATTGCATTACTGGATTAAGAAAATATACAAAAGAATTTCTGATTTAAAAGGGACCAGTCTGAAAATGCAGCCATTTTCAGTCTCTTTACAGCACTGTGATAAATACAATTATAAGCATGTAGAGGAAATTATGCCTTGCGTTTATTAAAACTTCTGCACACCACTGTCAGTGACCACAG